>JADLZL010003677.1:0-263931 GCA_015844335.1 Chrysopogon serrulatus | reverse complement strand
GGCTCCATCAAAGAAATACCCGGCAAAACAACTCAGAACACCCCGGTGTTACGTTAACCAAAACCCACCATGTCATCATAATATGCATTAAGCATCATGTTTATCAATTTAATGAAAATGCAATTAACATATGATCATATGCATCATTAAGTTAATCACCAAACATTAAAGCGCATTAGTGCATTTCATGGTATAATAGTCTTTTCATGATTAAGTGCCTGATCTTGGTATGTTGACAGTGACATGAATTGTTAAGCATGTGATTTGGTTTAATTGATGTGCTTTGCTAATTAAAATAGGTTAAAATCCTAATCTCTGAGTTCAAATTATAAAATTATGAAATAATTATGAAATTAGGTTGTTGGAGTTTCAAAATAGAGTTTGGAGGATGAAGTTTCAAACAGAGATTTAAAAATTCAAAATTCAAAATCTGAAATTCAAAAATCCCAATTTTTTAAGCCCCTCTTTTTATCTTTTTCCAAATTTCAAAATGGAGGCAGAATTTGGGGTTGGTTCTTAAAGCAAAGTTGTAGATCTTAAAAGTTTGAGCAACTTTTATTTTTGAGTTTTTCATGTTGTTATGTGTTTTGGGAGAAAAAGGAGAAGAAAGAGGAAAATAGCTACTACTACAGTAACATCGCCGGAGCTGCTCCTGTCTGCTCGCCGCGTCATTGCCGTGCTCGATTTGGTCGCGGTTTCGCGTGCTTGGCACGTACGCTGCCGCCGCGGTGGCAAGCTCCTAGCAGGTGCTAGCAACGCCCAAGCTCGCCCTTATCTCCCTCCAGAGCACCGCGCGCCATCCATCCTCCTCTTTCGCCTCCTCTTTCCTTCCCTCGGCACAGCCTGATTCGTTCATCGGCAAAATTAAGTCGCCCATGCTCACCCTCCGTCCCACAGCTCACGCCTACAGCCTCGCCTTGCCCTTGCGATCCCCTTTGGAACCGCTAAGCGCCATCTCTAACCGCCCCAGCTGCTCATACGCCGCCGTTTTTTCCTCGCGAAGAGCACCATGGCCGCCGAGCTCCACCTCCACCGTGGGCAGCCCACCACCGGCCACCTCCGACCGAGGGCAATGGCACCGGCGAAGTTCGCCGTGCTCCATAGCCCCGTCCCAGCCCACCTGCCACCGCCGGCCACCCACCTGCCGTCACCGGCCAACTCCGCCAGCTCCGGTTCGTTCCTGCTCTAGCAAACCGAGGAAGAAGAAGGTCCTGTTTCCTTTGTTTTTTTTTTTAGAAAAAGATAAAAGTGCAGTATGTTGATTAATTCATAATTAAATAATTAGAGCTCAGAAAAAAATGTGAGATAAATTTTGCTGTGTTCCTTAATAGATGCTCTTTCATGGAAAAATATGAAATAGTAATGTTCAGTAATTTTGTTATGTGTTAAAATTTCATCTTTTAATTCAGAAATAGATAGTTTATGATTTTTGTAGACTAAAATATAAGTACAATGCTTATGAAATTTTTATCAGAGCTTATCCATGCTAATACCAACTCTCACTAAAATTTTCATACTGTTTTGAGCATGTTCAATTAATAAGTTGTTTTAACCTTATTTAAAATACCTTTAAGTAGTTGATAAATACTTTTAGGGTTCAATAAAGTATGTGTATAACTTGTGTGACTTTTGTACATGGTGTGACGAACTAAGAACACCACATCCTTGCTGTTCTTGGGCAAGTCCATATTTTGTATGTTTTGATCCCCATCACCATATGTAGTTAACCTTAATATGGCTATGTTAGTAGTTTAATCATGTTAAGTTGTTAAGTAGTCATCATCACATGTGTAGTAGTAGTTAATTAATTAGTAAGTTTAATCAGCGACTTTCAACAACTATAAAAATGGTTAATAAATTAGTAATTGACCTTAATCACTCTAGTGTTGATTGATTTTGGAATTAAGTGATGACCCTAGGCCATTAATCCTAATGACCTTTGGCAATTTACGTTGATTGCGTCATCGTTAATCAATCCTCGTCAATGCTAATTATGACCTTTTGATGCAACTATACCGTGAAGGGAAGTTGTACTCAACTTTCTTTTGTTTAATGCCTTGCATCATGCATCATGGCATGCATTTCCTCATACTTAGCATGCATCATTTATATACGTGTAGTAACCGTGAGAGTGAAGATTCGCGTTGATCAAGCTTCGGAAAAGGGTTCGTGTTGATCCAAGTTCTGAAGAGGAAATCCATCGAAGAAGTCAATGTCAGGACTAACAACTAATCTTCTCTGCAACGCAGGCAAGCCCCGGATGCATTTAAACAATTCCTTGTATTTCGAAAAGCTTTATAATTTTATGTGGATGATATGATGCATTACGTGTAGGAGTTGTGTGCTATCCTATTTGATGCATTTACCGTACCTTGTGATACTATCCGGATACCTGTTTTGATTTCGAAAATGTTAGTACATGCTTAGTCTTGCTACTAGCATAGGCTTTTGTAAAATGTTTTAAAAGTTGATAACAATATCATCTCGGAGGAAGTATTCAAAACTTGATGTTGCTTGTCGCCTACCCTTCACCTTGGCCGGGTCAGGGGTACGCACAAGAACATGATGAGTAAATCGAGACGCCGGTGGAGTGACTTGCATCAGGAAGGGCTAGTGCCCTGGTGTAGTGTCGTCCACTTGTGTCGGTTAAGGACCGTCCGTTGTTTGGCGCTGGGATCATGAGGTTATTGGATAGTACTAGTTGCATGCTAATGGCGGTAAGCTCCCTTGTATGATCCATGCGAGAACGGACAACCGGGACGGGAAGTAGCGTGTACCCACACTACGAAGCGCACCGTCGGCCGTCGAGGCCGACCGACGGCGTAGGGAGATGGTGTACTGTACTCTCGTGGCTAGGACCCGTTCTAGCAAGGAGAAATGCAAGCGTGAGTTGATGTATGTGAGATGTTCGGTCCTGCATACATCGTGTGGCTAGGAAGCCCCAGCTGGGTATATTAAGCGATTCGAATCGTCGGTGCTCCACGATATGGGAGACTTGATCCGAGTCCCGGCATCGTAGTAATGATGGAAGTTGTTGAGATTGGAAAGTTTTGAAATTGTTACTTGGATGATAAGTGTTTGTTATAGAGTAGGATAATCAATATGAAAAGTAAGGATCAACTTTAGTTGCTTTTGGCAAATGTGTCTTTGATTCTTGCTAAAGCCTCACCTTGATTCCTATTAGCCAGCATTCCTGAGTCTTCTCCCCAATTTTTGGTCGGGTAAGTCTTGCGGAGTACTTTTATACTCAGGGTTTGTTTGATCCCTGTTGCAGGTGCTGATTAGTGAAGCTAACTTCGGTCATACCAGTGGGCTTGGCATGATCGAATCCCTTCCGTCTAAGACGTTCTCTTACCAGTGTTTTATGGTTCTTTTTGCTTCCGCATACTCAGTTAAGTTTTGTTTAATCAAACTCTGATCAAGTCTTGTAATTTCTTTTGTAAATCTTCCGCTACTCTGTTGTATTTGAATAAAACGGTTGTAATACTACAAGTTCTTTGTAAGAAGTCGATCTTGGAGGATCGTGGTGTCATCGGGGTTTCATCCGACAGAACATTCTGAGTTATGTGGTACACAAGTACGGCTGACAGAGGTCTTAGAGACAATGTTAGGTACCTGTGGGCCATATAAGTTAGAAGGTTCTGCCACAAACTCGGTCTTTAATTACCTGATGACCAAGACCAGCCGGAGGAGCAGGAAGAGGAGCAATCTCCCCATCAACATAAAGGGAGGCATCAACGTTAAAATCCCTGCCAAAAGGCTTCAAAAAAGACAAGAAACTAGTCAATCTCAGTCAAAAAGAACTCGGAAATACAAATATAAACAGCAAGAAACACTCACAGCAGGGGGAGGCTTACCAGCGGAGTACTCGAAACCAATCATTGGGACCACCGACGCGCCTTTCAAAATCTTCTGGAGACGAACAAGCATCTCCTCATCTGACAACTCGGTCGTGGCCACCATACGAGAGGGATCCTCGGCGCCCGAGTACTCAAAGCCAAAGTTCTCACGCGCCTTCAAAGGCTGTACTCGGCGACGGAGGTAACTTGCCACAATAGCAAAACCGGACAAGACATTCTGCTTCAAGTACCTAATCCTACTAAAAAGAGGTTCAAGAAGAGACAACTCGGCAGAAGTGAGCTGCTCTCTCTCCCACCGATCATTAGGAACAGGCGGGACCCCGAGTAGGTTTGGAGTCTTTGGAGCACCAAAGACCACCATCAAGATTACCAAATAAAACCACTCGGACCGCCAATCCTTCACGGAATCAACAAGGTCATACTCAAAGAAGTGGCTCGACTTACGCCCTTGCCGGAATTGATCCCACATCCACCAAGGGTGTGGAGGGAATCATTGCGGGGGCTGCGGCTTGAGACGGAAAAGAAAAACGGAATGCATTGAGGGAGGGAGGAATGCCAAGAAAAGTCTCACAAAAATGGATAAAAACAGAAAGATGAAGAACCCCATTCGGGGTAAGATCATGAAGAGAGATGGAAAAGAAGCGAAGAAAACGGTGGAGGAAGGAACAAGCCGGCAAACAAAGCCCGGCACGAATAAAAGAAACAAAAAGCACAATCTCCCCTAGGCGGGGAACAGGGACACGATGCTCACCAGGCGCAACCCAACCGGAGAACTCCTTGGGCTGGATCATACCCAAGTCCTGCAGCTCGATCAGATGCTTCTCCTGAGTAGTCGGGGCGGGGAAGTTCTTCGCGATGGCCTTCATAGCGAAGAACTCGGGATTCACCGCCTCGTCGACCTCCTCCTCAAGAACAGGCTTTTCAACTACCGACTTCTTGGAGGCCACCTTCTTCCTTCCCATGCAAATCGAATCAAGCACCCAAACTAAGAGGAGGATGCGTGGCGGCAATGCAAGAGCAAAGATTTGGGGATTTTTTTTCTACGGCGCTAGGGTTTCAGGAAGCAAAGGCAAGGTGAAGAAGAAGAACAGTAACCGCAGCTAATTTATAGACCGGTCTTAAAAGGCCCACTTAAAGGGCAACGGTAAAAAGGCCAACGGATACAAGGCGCGATAATGGGAAAGGCCCAAAACCCTTAAATCACGGGATAACGGTCCGTATCCCGTTACCCACCGATGGTAAAATACTATCTTTGTTACAAGGAAAGATAGCTTTGCCAATATTATCATAACAAGTCGGCCACCAACAACTCCAAATAAGGAAGCCACCAACTTCGAGCCAAAACAAGTCTACTAAAAGATATACAGCCTTCATATCAATCAAAAACAAGTCGGCTCGAAGGCGGACAACCATAAACACAGACAAAACAACTTCGGATCATTGCGGGGATCAAATATTCTTCAATATTACAGGATACAAGGTTACAAGTCTTACAAGACCCATCGAATTCAGAAGAAATCCAAAGCAATAGCTACAAGAAACCCGGTGGAATTCTGCCATAGAAAACAATTACGCGAGAATCCAAAACCGTCCTCGTTCACAGCACCCGGACTACCTCTAAGGCGTAATGAGCCGAAGCAGATCCAAAGCAACCTTGATACACCAACATAGTGCATTCAAGATTGCCAAAAGGAGCACTGACTGATCAAGCATCACATCGGGCCTCTCCAAGAACAAGTCGGATCGAACCCCATGTGAACAAGAGAGCTCCAGCTCTGCGTCGGGCGGCAATGATCGCACCGCCACGCCTAGAAGATCGTGGCGGCTCGGCAAACTTCCACACGCAGCATATGTCCGGGCGAGTGGAAAAGAAGAACTAAGAGTGCAAAATGACCCAAAGATAAGACACATCTCAAGACTTCTTCTACCTACCGTAAACGAGCCTCCAATCATAATGCTACTCCGGGATTAGTCTACCTCTAATCCCTATCTCAAGAATTCTTCTACCCACTAAATGGACCATACTGGAAGAACAAGAAAGAAGCCCGGGGGCTGTTCAACCTCGCAAACTATCATTGTCACAAGAACAGGAAGAAGCATACTACAAGACTCTGAAAACAACCGAAAGGAAAGTGCAATTGACCAAGATTGGCGTACATAGACCAAGTCCACCAATTCAGAGAAGCATTGACAAGGACAATAAAATAAGGCAGTAAAGAGAGCAACGGAAGAGTATATTCCAAGCATATCCCAGCACAGTAAAAGCCTTTATACCACCAGCTGTCAACGCCCAACCATAAAAGCAGACATAAAGGACAGTAAAAGCAAAGTCACGAGCCGTTGTCCGTTTCCTACACAGAAGAACTCGGAAAAAGCTCGGGGGCTGCAGCTAACTCGAAAAAAGCTCGGAGGCGGCAGCAAAAGAAGAACCTGACTACTTTTCAGGAAAAGAATTCAAGCTTGAGGGCTATAATCTCAAAGCCATCATGTTACTCTGGACCCTCCAGCTCTTTGTTCCAAAAAGCAAGAGGCTCGGGGGCTACACTCATTGAGTGCGCCAATAGGCCGCACGTCAATCAAAAAGCCACCACCCGACTACTTTTGAGGAAAAGAATTCAAACTCAGGGGCTACAATTTCAAAGACATCATACTACTCCGGACCCTCCAGCTCTTTGTTCCAAAAAGCAAGAGGCTCGGGGGCTACACTCAATGAGTGCGCCTATAGGCGCCGACAACTAGATGCCATCGCCCGACTTCTTTTCCGACAAAAAAACAACTCGCACGAAGGCTCGGGGGCTACAGGGGCATACACCCTCAACTTTTTCTTTTTTTTCTCAAGATCCTCCGACTACTTATAAATAAGTAGCAAGAGGCTCGAGGGGCTACACTCAATGAGTGCACCTACGGCGCACGAAAAAGGAACAATTCTTCAGCTAGACCACTTGAAGCATCACTCCGAGAAGCAAAGGCGCTCCCCGAGTTCTACTTGAAATGCTCGGGGGGCTTGTCGATACAGACGTGAGACGGCTACTCACCAAAGACGGCTCCCGTCGGGACAAGAGCAAGAAGGACGGATCCAAGTAGAATACGGATCATCCTAGTTAGACGAATAGAAAGTAACCTCTCAGAATCGAACATAACACTTCCTATGAATCCGACTAGGATTAGAAACCATAGCTCGGCTCTTTTTCCTCTTATAAAAAAGGAGCCGAGCACCCTCTTTTTGTAACAGACGAACAACGCACAATCACACATCAATCCAACGCAAAAGGCCAAGGCTGACTGGAGTAGAGCTTTTACTCGACGACGAGGGCTCGAACCAGGATAAACCGTGTGTCTCTTGCGTGAAACCGCCGAGTTCTAGCCGTTCGCCGAGGTCCGAATCAACTGCTACGGGAACCCCGTGGCAGGCTATCGGTGGTCAAACACCGACAGAACTGTCCTTTTTTTTATGGAACTATGCTCCTCCAATGTTATCTTGTCAATAGGCAATACTATTCCCTCCATTCTAACTTGTAAGTTGCTTTAGATTTTTAAATACATAACTTTTGCTATGTTTTTACTATGTATATATATATCATGAATACAAGAATCTAAAAAAAAGCTAAAATAACTCTTAGATCTTCTTTGGCTAGTAGGAATTCTAGAGGTGCTTCATCTCTAGTTTCTCAGCCTTTTCAAAAGAGAAGCCCTATCAAACACTAGCTTACAAAATAGCTCTGTAAGAGAAATTATATAGATGATAAGCTAGTTTTATACTAGAGGGGTGAAGCAATCTAAACATGGCTTCTCTGGTTTAAAGTAAAGTTGTTTGCATCTAAACATGACCTTACAATTTGAAACAGAGGGAGTATAAAAAAAAAACCCGCTTTGCTGTCTGCCTAAGTGTTTGGTGCGGATAACCGTGGCATCCATTTAGCCAAGCACCACCATGCCGCACACGCTTGCCTCACCCACCTTGCTATCAGCTTTGTTTATTTACCCTTTAAACCCTTCCACATATCTCAAGTCTTCTTTTGTGGAGTTTTTGGTAGCTTTTGCTTATCCAGAAAGCTCGAAAAAACTAGAATTTGTTTTCTTTAAGGAGATCAAAACTCTAGAAGTTGCATTTTGCACTAAAAGTAGATAAGGACACCCCTAATTAATATGAGCTAGTTACTGACTCGAAGACAACTTCTCTAATGGTGCTAGCTTTTAGTATATAGCTCATATATAATATGGATAGCTCCACATGACACTCACGTAAATGGAGGTTTATCTGTCTATCATCACATGAGTCGGTTTATGAGTCTATCAGTTGACAACATATGCTATGGACTATCTTAAAATTTACTTCAAAAGTTAAAGTACAGTAAATAAGAAGTCCAAAAGATAGTATATGCCACCCTACAATTTAGCCTTTAATACATGATGGATCGTCATCGTCTTGACTATAAACGCTAGCAATGGCATTGGTTCCGATGGATGCTGCTATCAACGTGAAGCGCAGTTGGCAGCCGGCGAATCCAGATAAGCGATAGATCGCCGCGTGCAAACCTTAAACACGGCGGGGCCATGACCGAGTCGTCGCTTTGCCTGCCTTTGCTACAGTACAGTACTAGTAGATGCTACCTATCCGTGCGTCAGGCCGGCGCGCGCAGAGTCGCAGTGCGATGCGTACGACGGTGTGAGTGACAGATGTACTCACGGCGAGCTGTGTGCCGTCTCCACGTGCACGCGGCAGCTCCAAACAGCTGGACGCGAGAGTGGAGATGCCGCCACGCCATGCCGGTGAGGAACCGGAAGCCGCGACGAAGCTTCGTGCGGGCTCGGACTCGGAGGTGCATCCAACCGCCGCCGTACCGTCACCGACCGCCTCGTCGTCTTCGTCAGAATATCTGGTAGGAGGAGTAGCACAGTGCAGATCAAATCCATCCATCGTTTCCGCTCTAAAATACTCCTAGCCCTTGTTTAGTTGCCATGAAAGTTGCAACTTTCATGCAACTTTCAGCAACTTTCCCATCACATCAATTTCTACCCGCATATATGGGCGCCTAATTATACGGTTTAGTTGTAAATCACGTGGGAATCTTTTTGGCCTGGTTGGGGCACGATTGACTATTTGCCCTACTCCATCGAAAGCCGTCCCCTCTCCATCCCGTCATCTGCGCCAGGGGAGGCAGGCACTACTCTATCTCTATCCATCATCCGCGTCGCGCGGAGAGAAGTGCTCCTGCCTCGGGGCCCGGCCTCGGTCGCCGCGGCTCTACATGTGGCAGCGGCAGGCAACCAACCTGGCAAGATGTGAGGCGTCAGTGTACAGTATGGCTGTACGCCTGTACACTGCACAGGAGTACTACGGTGCTGTAGTACTTGTGCTCACAGTGGAGCTTTGACCCCGTGCACTCTAGCTGGCGGCCGTGGGCATGTCATGTGATGGATTCGAAGCATCTAGCCGATATAAAAATTACGGTACGGTATCTATTTGCTCCCTCAAAAACGTAATAATTCTGAACTTGTCACATTTTGTTAAATTACTTTAAAAAATCAATCCAATGATACTTATTTATGTTATGCATTATAAATACTACTCCCAAGTTCCAAATTATGAGATATTTTAGATTTTTTTGATTCATAAATTTTACTACAAATCTCAATAATATGTTGTCTAGATTCATAGTAAAAAAGATGTTAATATAAAAGTGCCAAAACATCTTAGAATTTGGAATGGAATGAGTAATTTTTTTATATACTTATCAAACACTGAGATACTTCATACTCCTACTTGTGATGAAATTAGGAAACTGAGAATTGCGTTACTTTTGTAAATGTATTATGCATAGTTCTTCCCCATTTGCCGCTGAAGCGATAAGGCCCCGTCCTTTTGAATTTTGATACGCTTGGCGCTTTGGCAGCGCATGGTGCCTGGATCTCTGGTTCTGTCACATCATATCTATTATCTGCTGTTACTGTTGAGTTTTGGATATGTTTTTTCAGTGGTCCAAACCAAAGACAAAGAGGGCTCCGTCCGTGCTCCGTGGGAGTGTGTGTGAGCCAGCAGCACAGCATATTTTAGGTTCCTGTGATAAAGAAAACGAAGCATTGAGTGCTCCGTTGGATGGTTGATGAGACTCGGGAACTGGATTCGTGCGACAACGGCACAAGGCTACCGCATGGTGCTCTGGTTTGGCTGCACGAGCGAGCGTGACGGCCTGATGGATCCCTGCGCTGTATTTGAAGGAACAGGTAGAACCTGTGCACGAGGTGATAGATGCCCATTCGTTAGGAGCATCAGACTTTTGAGCATAGAGAGAGAGCGATCTGATGATTCTTAAAGAACCAATCTCTTCTGTCGTTCGGCAATGGATTCTTCCCACGGCCTTCTAGTATAGACTAGATAAAGGAGGCATCCGGCTTCATAAGTGCAGTGCTCTGTACTCGGGACACGCAGTTACGAGGAAGAAATGCCACGTGAAGTTCAGTTTAGCCTGCTTGGTTTGACATCAGGCAAACTTACCTGGCAGGCATAGAATTCTCAAGCGTTGGATTTGGATTTTTACTTCCTGGAATCAGATCTGCTGCCGGGTGGAAAGTTGACTGCTCCGGGATTCAACCCAAACAGGAGCGAAGGAGAGGGATATATGTCAATAATCTGTCAAGGAAAACTCTTCCGAGTTCCTGGTGTGTGGTTTGCCATGGTTCCCCACTCACCAGCGTTGGAAATGCAAAGGTGAAAACAGCTAGCCTGTTTGGTAGGACCACATAGCATACCAAGGTGTATCACAATTCACAAGCGACAACCCTGATCCATTGCATATACAGTCTCCAGTAATGTTTTGGATCAAATTTCACATGTAAAATGCTGTACAGGTTTCAAAATTTCTTCAGTCTCCTCTGTGAATGTACAAACGATATTCACCTGGTGTAAAAATGGCTATGATCATAACAATTTGAAAGGTTTCAAAGCTTTGCTCTTCAGAATTTCTAATTTGTCTCTCCACATGACACGATGGCTAAGCTTCCATCTGGCTCTAAGAAGACATCTCATTTATATGCCTGTACTGCTGTACGGTTGTGTTGTATATGGTGTGTCATGGAAGCAAACTGCTCTGTGTTTTGTATGGCCACAACAAATTAGGACACTGCGTGGTGACTATGTCAAGTCATTTGATTGGTTATTACTGCTGTCGTCCACATTCTGTACTTCTGTCGTGCCACATTCTAGCAATGGCATTTCAGTTGCACTCGAAACCTCAGGAGAAGGCAGCTCTTTCTTAGTGCTTTGCACGCCGGTAGCTCGTGCAAGATCAATCCATTGCTGCAAGAAACACGGTGTCAGTACAGCAAGATGTAGTGCAGATACTACCATGAGTTAATCATGGAATTTCATCAAATCCTTCTATTGTAAGGTTTTAATTTCCTTCCCAAGATATTCAATAAAATATTATCAATAAAAGAAAAGTCCATTTTAATGATGATCTTTTATCACAATTAAACCAGGACCAGCCTAATATCATATATGCTAAAAAGTCAGTGTAGCAAAACAAACAGGCAAAATAATAATGCCAGAATTGAAGCAATCCAGAGTCCAAATTAGGAATGCTAGCGCCTAGCAGACTGAGTTGCCTCCTAACTATGCCTATAAATTGAACCAATCAATTGGAATCGAAGAGTTGCCCATTTGCATAGCTTATTCTACACGTCTTTGGTCCTATGCTAAAATAAGAAAGAGACTGTAAAGTTTCTTGACCGGAGAAAGAGAACACCTGTTTTGGTGTTCAGCCAACTCCAAAAGTGCAACTTAAGTACTAAAACATTATTGGGTTAATGTAAAGTGCAAAAGTTGTAAACCTGTGTTCCCCAGTATGAGTTAACAATCCTTGAAACAAAGGACAACATGTTAGCAAGAAGTGGCTGGTTATAGTAAGCCATCAGATCCTCTCCTAGCCGATGCTCGATCAGACCAGCTATGACCTGAAACATGTTCAATGGAAAAGGTCAACACTCCTGTGAAAAGTAGAGGAAATTATAAGTTGTGTTTACTTGGGTAATCTAATGCATCGGTGAGTTAATGATTGCAGATGAGCTGCAGCTGCAAGGCCTAATTTTGATGTTACTGACTTCCATTGTCAGCATGTAATATTCTAACATATTTTAACCATCACTGACATATGCCCTAATATATGCAAACACTGACAAAATACCTTCTCATAACTAACATCACTTGAGTAAACAGAGAGATGCTCTTGGCAAACTACCTGATATCGCAGGTTCGCTGATGTTCCAAGGAAGCAACTATAAACAGTTGCTGCTTTCCAGATCGGAGTTCTCTTGCGCCCCACTTCCATACTTGCAGAAGGTTTAAGAATCTGACGAGCACCATATAAGACATCTGAAGCAACTCCAGCTCCAATACTAGAAATGAATCCGACGCCAGCAAGTTTTAGACCACCCATAAGCACTGATGCAAACCTCTGGTTAATGTTCCAATTCTGCCCAACAATACCCTTTTGAAATGCATTATCTGGCACTGATCCTAAAATTCCTTTCAGAAGCTCCACACTCTCACCAGAGCCATCGTCAGCAAAAGATAAGAGCGAAATAGTAGGTGCAGGAAGCCACACTGTAAAGAAATCAACAACAGAACCCCTAATTGTATCAGTGAGAACATAGTCGATCTCTTCGAAAAAACGTCCTTTTCGTTTTTCATATTGTGCTAGAAGAGTGGTAGTTATTGATATACCCTCTTCAATAGCTAATCTATGCAGAAACTTGGGATCTGCTAGCAACCTTTCACGGAAACCCTGCAGAAAATGCCAGTAATAAGTTTCAACAATTTATTAACCATGCTTTCCAACCTAAAATACTAAGCAGCATCTTTAATTGGCATTTCCAAAAGGGGAAAGAGTGAGAGATAAAGACTACAGGAGCTGCTTACTTGGAAACGGTGAATCAGTTCAGCCATAACAGGGTATTTCTCAAGGTCAAAGAAGTTCTGCAATATCTCAGGAGAAACTACACCAAGATCTATTCCTTTCTGAAGATCCTGTCATAGAAATACAGGAAGTTCTGTCAGCTCCAATGTAAGAAAATATGAGTACTTATCATAGCAAGAGACCCGAAAAAGGAGTTGTTCAAAACAGTATTCTCTTGTTCCACAGTTCATGTTTAACAATCAGTACTGATTACATTTGCCTGTAGACTAATAGCTCCTCCCAAGATGTTAAAGGAAGCAAGTAATACACATAGCACCAAGAGCACTCAACTTATAATGAGAAAGAGTGAGTGATAACCTGAGGTAAAGCTTCGCGCCTCCTGCCAGCAGCATTCATAACTCTAGCAATTTCAGCACGATCAAAGCAATTCCGACTGCATGGCTTGGCAGCAGAGTACCATAAGAAATCTGCTACAGGGATTTCACCTTCTCTCCTTATACTCTGTCTCTCAGGATCAAGAAGTATCACAACTTGCTTTTTCTTTTGCATCTTTCTAGATATCCTAGCAGGAATGCCAATTCCTCGTGGCCCATACATAACATGACTGGCACCAGTTACAACAACGAGCATCCCTGAAGGATCTCCATTAATAATTTCTTTCATTATTGTCTGGGACATGGTATAATCATCAACTACTCTTGCCTGTGCTGATAAGTATGAGCTTGGGCCAAAAGGGGAACCATGAGTTGATGAAATTTTGTCTAGCAATGATCGGCCTGAGATGGATGTAAAACCAGAAATGAAGCCCGAGCCAGCTGGAGGTGCATAAAGCTTTCTTTGAGCTTTTGAAAGACCTCTAATTCCTTCTGCTTGCACAGTTCTTACCACCTAGTCAAGAAAAAGCACTGGATAATTTTCATACAGTCATTTAGGTATTACATTTACATATCAGATATGCTTCATGTCAGAGATTTAGGAAGGGTTGAAAAGGCATGCAGCAGAGGTGCTTAGGCAGGCAAAGACAATACAATACAATACATAGTACAAGAAAAGACTTTACCGTTTGAAAATGCAAATCAATTTTAAATTATTAGGTCGTGTTTGGATTGGGATAGGGATAGGGATGGGATATCTCTTTAAAGGGTAACATTGAATCCTAACCATCCATTCTTCACAACTCATTTAATCACAACCATTCATCTATTTCCCTTTCCCTATCCCACCTCTTATATCCCAATATCCAAACAACTTATTACAATTTTTGAATGTTACGAGTCCACCATTCAGAAGTATAAATGAACAAGATTACTTATGACTCCAATATGCCTGAATCACATGTTAGAATCAATAACTAATTACCTCAAGTGGAGTTCCACAGGCAACAAGCTTTATTCCATTATCACGGCAGTAATTCAGAAGTGGTTCATACTCCTGCCATCGCTCTGGTGCCCAGTGAGATGTATAAAGCCTTAAGCTATTCCCATCAATTCTGCATAATGCAAAGAATTGTTACAAGTTCATCCACATGAAGTATTGGAAGGCTTTCTCCACCAGAAAAGATTGAGCAAATATAGGCAAAAGTTAACACCAACATTATAGGACTTCGGTTGAGCATAATCTGCTTGGAACCTATATAGTGGAAAACTCAAAATAGCAGTAGTTTTGCCTCTTATCATAAGCCATTTGCCGACTTCTCTACATCTATGGAAATCAAACTCGCAACTGCAACATCACAGTGAGGAATTCAATATGTAGTCCCAACTCACAACTAGCAAAGTGGTAAGGTTCGTTGTATCAACACAAATTGCAACTACCTGCCATCCATGAACTGGTTGAGCTGCTCCTGGAGGTCGCAGGGAAAGGCCTCGAGGGCCAAGGAGATGCTCCTCCCGGCCTCGGCGCAGCCGGCGGCGAGCTTCCTGACGATCTCGAGCTCGAGCACCCTGTCGTCGCGGTCGGGCACGAGCTCGGCCTCGCCGAGGTACACCACCCGGGCCGCCATCAGCTTCTCCCACACCCTCCGCCGCGCGTCCTTCCCTACGGCCTGGGGCTCCCCGATAACAGTGGCATCGTAGACCCTTGACAGCGCCGGCTCGTCCGCCGGAGGCGGAGGCGAGGCCGGAGCGGCGGGCGCCGTCTCCGCCTGCGCCTGCGCCGGCGGCGGTGGGGCCGGCTTGTCATCGCCTGCCGCGGCGGAGGCGGCGAGGGGAAGGGACTGGAGGACGGTGGACGCCGCGACTAGCGAGGGACGAGGACGAGGAGGTCCCGGCGTGTGGCGGCCGCGGTGCAGAGGCGGCCGCGCGTGGAGGCGGGGGTGGGATTGGCGGAAGAGGTGAGCAGCGGCGGCTTGGTGGGGAGGTGCGGTTTGAACCTGAAGGCCCCCGGGGTTCGGGATGGCGCGTGCGGCACCATTCTTGTGCGTTGATACGGCGGCGGGAGCGGCGAGGCGCGCCCGGGCCGGTGCCCGGTGGTGGGGGTGAAATGGAGGGCTCAGAGAACACGGAGCAGCTTGTGGTGGTTGGTATTGGTAATAGACTCTTCGAAATCTCGGTTGTTTCGCTTCTCACAGTAGTGGTTTGAACTTTGAAGCATGTTTCTGTCAAGTTTGTTACGTATCAGGTTTGTTGTGTCACTAGACTAGAGGACACCGAGCAATGCGCGACACCAGTTTCAATTGGATTTTCGCCGTCACCGGAACTCTTCGCACTGCTCGGCGGCGCCAGCAAGCAGCACAGCCTCACAGAGCTAGATTTTTGGGTGAATTTCTTGTGGCGCAAATCGTGGTGACTTTTCATGGCAGAGCGCCAGAGCTCGAGCGGCTATCTATTCGGTAGCTGTTGCTGTTTCCATTTGTGGTGGGTTTTGGAGCCTATGTGCTCGGAAAGCATGGAAGCGAGAAAGAAATCTTCGGACGAACGATCAGAAGCTACAGGTTCGGAACGGAAGAAAACCGGGGCCTACGTGTAGAGGATAAGCAGTGATGTTGACGCCGATGGCCCCAAAAGGGGCACCAAGGTGCCACGGCATCCACTAGCTCAAGCTCATGTACAGTCAGCATCTTGCGACACGAGTGGCTCTCCTTTCTTGGATAGACGTGGCGCTCAGTTGGTGTACCGCGATTCGAATTTCGGAGACTCACACCGCCGGGCCACCATAGTATTGACTCGTGACAATTCGAGTTTAGAAGACATAATTTACATAACATATATCTATTTTCCTTAAAGTGGGTAAAAGAAAACATACGAGGATATGTAAAGTAAAAAAGGAAAACAAGTACAGTATGTAAGCAAGTGTGCAACAGTTCATGAAGGGGGAAAAAAGATCTCATTTATGATCTGGTTATCTCGAGAGGTAGGGAGTTCACCCGACTGGTTCCATATAAATGCACAGGGAAAAAATTCACATGAACACCAGGTTGAGAAAAAGAAGCCGCTGAAATGGCAATGCTATATTTTCTGAGAATTTTCAGGTACACAACTAGAGATACCAATCCCCAGAAAAATCCATAGAAAGGTGTCCCTTCGGGATGGAGGATGTGGTACTCTCTGCGCGTATAAGCCGGTCGCATGATTCCCAATGGTGTAGCTATGTTCACGCTGCACAATAACAGCTCAAATTCACCTGTATATGTACATCCTACTTCAACTGTTGCCTTTTGCATATCCTTTTGTTTCTTCTGCTACCTTTGTCCATATGCTAGCAAAATGATCCGAGTATGTGGCCTGAACATAGCAACAGAAAAAAAAAATAAAAAAAATCAGAGATTCAATTTTCAGTAGCTTCTATCATCACATGGTTAGATTGACTAATTTCACATGCATCTGGGCGTGTTGCACTCAAAAAAGGAGATACAAGATATCGAAGGTACTGTCTCTGAACAGTACATTGTGCACGCTTATATTACTGGAAATTTTCATAAATTGCAGCTAAACTGTCTGATGTTAACTTTCAGAAAATTTGTTTCTTCTCAATCAAAAGTGTTTGCGAAACTGAAATGGTCATAATGCATATCGTTTTAAGGGGAAAATAAGGGCAACACATTTGATTGGTAATGATTGTGTTCAGGAGACCGATTAGAACCAAGATATTGTCTACTAACGTACAGATGAACACTAGACATTAGGTAATTCAAATGGTCCCACAAGTCTTAAATCCAGAGTTTTCTATAGCTCTGCTGCCTGGTTGTTCCCCTCCAAATCTCCAATACACGCATGGATACATAAGTGCACGCAACACATACAATAACACAAAATTCACATGACCTTATCTTTTTTCACGAGCAATGGAAGGAGCTCTGCCTTTTATAAAGAGCTAAAAATGCACCATAACACAAAATTCAAATGATCTTATCTTTTTCAGGAGCAATGGAAGGAGCTCTGTCTTTTATAAAGAGCTAAAAATGCACAGCAGACCTAGCATTTAGCACATTTTTTTTTTCCTTTTGTTCAAATAGCAGGCAAATACTACTGTTAAAAAACATGGAAGTACAAAGATGGACCTACAGTAAGCAGTACAGTAGATCGGTCATTGAACTGATTAACTTAATTTTTTTTATTTTGGTTAAAGAACTAAAAATGTACACAAACTGAAAAACAACCCAAAATATAAACCATGTAATGAAATTGAGAGCTTCTACCTGATCCGATACAAAGCTTTTCAGCATCTCCACCAAATCATGGCGTCTTTCCTTGTTAAATCTTTTAATTTCATTCCTGTTGTTTTCCTGCATTATCAAAAAAGAAAAACGCCATAAATAATCCATGCTGAACTGCAATGCAAACCATTTGGGATTCAAAATTCAACAGTGGAACCTCATTCCAACTCCCAGGTACTTGCGAAAATTGTATCTATGATTCAAAACTCCGGACAAAACAGTGAGTTTGATTATGAGTGCAATGCATACCAGTATTTTTCTATCACCTGAAATGGATGCAACCTTACTCTCAGGGTTGAATAGAAATCTCTAGCATTTCTAATACTTTAATGAAAGCACTTATTCCACACAAAAAATAGTGCCCACATGGTTTTTCTTAAAGGAAACTTGTCAACAGGATAGCATAACGTAGCATTTGAGTTGCGGTAAGATGTGTTTTAAAATGTTAAGGTCAATACATAAATAGAAAATTCATTAACACTGCATGTACTCTAAAATTCGTGATACTTCCACCACAGCTCAAACATGACCATAGCTAGAAACAGACAATCTGGACTCTAGACCGTTTAGCAACATGTCAGCTGCACCGTTCATTAATGACTTCTGCAAGCTTAACTTGGAATAATGTTAACTGAACATGGTCAAAACAAGTGCTGGCCAGTGAGAATTCCGTAGCGCAAAACAACTATGACAAATAGCTTTAATCAGGTTGCTTCAGTGGATTATCCAAATATATAGCATCAGCCTAGTGTTAGGCATCATCATGTTACAAAATAACCCAAACATTATATCCTTAATGTACTGCAAACTGAATAATCTATGAACATATTTTTGGTATCCTTCCAGATTCCAGAATATAGAATTAATAATTTTGTGTCTTTTTGAGTAATAACAATATTGCAGTTGAAACTGTCATATATAATGTACACCTTCTTTGTTTCATAAGTTTGGATGAATTACCTTGATAAGTTCCAATTCTTTAAGTGCATGTGCTTTTGCATCTTCCGTGGCTCTTACTGTTTCTTTCAATTCTTCTATCTTCTGATACCTTGATCTCTCCTGATCCATTCCTCTCGATGATACAGATTCAAGTTTTCCCGCCCGGGTATGCAAGAAATATAGGTCAGCTGACAAATTTTGCACACGAAGCAAAGCATTGGAACGATCAGTAAAAGCGTTATGAACAGAAGCCATTGTCTCCATGTACTCATGGATAATGCCCTGCAAAAGCATAGAACATGTCAAAATAAAATGGAAAAACCAATAATCCTAAAAGCATTTGTCCAAGCAAGTATTCCTTTACTCAAGCCACCCCACTTACCAGATGTTTTACAATTTCAGCATTTAGTTTTGCCTGTGATCTGCTAACTCTAACAACAGCACTGGCAAAATTACTGATGTCAGCAGCTCGTCGTTTCTGAGAACTATACGTAGCCTGCTCCTTTTCAAACTTTGCCAGTTTGATGAATGACATTCCCAAGAGACCTGTTGTTGCTCTAAGATCATCATAAGCTTTAACAAATGCCTCTGCCTACAAATGATGACATGGTAGCAGATTAGCTAGTTTACTTTGCACTAGTACACAGTACAGAAACTTATGAATTATGATGCATAAAAATGTATCTTTCTGCAAGTAGCAAAATGTAAGTATATGGGCTTCTCCAAACAAGCACTCAGAAGTTAATTAATCACCTTATTCACTTCTCTTGTTTTTCTGCCTTTATAGAATAACAATGATGCCAAATACGTATTTGTAATGAGTTATGACAACAAAGAGACAGAGTCTACAGCATGCAAACTAAACCTTTACAAAGATGCAGTTACCTGCTGAGATGCTGTCACCAGATGTTTCTCCAAGTCCTCAAGCTTGGCCTTGTGCACAAGGTACTTTGTGTCAATCTCCTCCTCCACTGGAGGCGGCCTTACCGCCACCCACCCATTCGTCACTGACTGCTTCAGGTCCTTGAACACCCCAAAAAAGTCCCTCCCACTCTTCGTAGGCGTCACTGGAGCCGCAGCAGCCATGGACGTGGCAGCATTCATCGCAGGGCTCCATCTGGGAGACTCACCATCGGAAGTGGGGATGCCGCTAGGCTCGGTGAGGAAGGCGTGGAGGACTGGGCTGCGGCCGACAACAGGGTGCGCGGCGAGGCGGCGGAGGTAGCGCTGGAGCGTGACGCACCGCTGGTTCACGAAGTCGTGCCGCTGCATGACCTGCCCCTCGACGATGCTCTTGTCGGGCCTTGCCGGTACGAAGAGGCCGCGGTGTGTCTCCGCGAGGCGGTCGGCGAGCGCCACGACGTCGCGCGGAAGCGCCGACGCACGCGGAACTCGCCGCCGTCGGGCACCCGACTGGCGATGAGGTAGGAGACGTAGCTGGCCGAGCCGGGAATGACGCCCACGGCTCCAGTCGCAGGCTCCGCATGCTTCCTAGGCTCGGAGACAGTGATCTCAGCAAACTCCGGCGACGCCTGGCGGGACTTCGTCGCGGCCGCAGCGGCGTGGGGAGCCGGGGGAGGCGTGAAGTCATCCGCCACATCCTCATCCACCTCGTCCAGAAACGCGCCGTGGTTCTCGCCGGCGGTGGGAGAGGATGGGGACGAGGGGAAGGGGGCGGGCGGAGCAGGGGGTCGGTCGTGACCGCGACACTGGAGGAGGAGGAAGAGGAGTCGAGGGGTAGTGTTTCGAGGTCCTCGACGGGATCCCCCGGGGACGAGGGCTCGGTGGCCATCATGGCCACCGCCGGCGTCCGGCGGTTAGGGTTGGGCGAGAAATGAGATCTGGCGGGGAACCCCCGGCGGAGTCAAGTCCGGTTGGAAGGTGAGCGCCGTGATTCGCCGCGCGTAGTACGCGTGAGCAAAAGGCGAAGGGAAAACCGTTTCGTGCAATGCACTCAATGGCAGGTGGGCCAGCTCATCTCTTTCGTTTGACTTTGCAACGGCGTCCACTTGCTGGCCACTGGTCACTGGAACACTAGAGATTGCGCAGGCGACAAGTAAACAACACAAGCTGCGATTCATCGAATGAGAACTTAAACAGACTTCTGAAATCCGAACAAGTTGGATAGGAGCGATCCATATCACATTACGACTACGAGTCTATAGTTTGTATGGGCATTGGTGTTTTCCAGTTTTCGAGATTTGCCTAATATACTAGCATTGATTTAAACACATACTGATTCACTTAACTGTGCATTAGTGTACTGAACTACTGGTATAGGACCAAAACGTAGGATCTACGTGAAAATACTCTCCTTTCTCCACCCTCTCTTTCTTTATAGCATATATATCTCTTCTAAGCTCTTATCTCCTCTGTGGGTAGCTGAGCAAGGCCATGCTTTGACAAAAAATATCATGTGTTATCATTTCTCGTTTCTTTCATGCTGTCTTACACACCTTCGCCTCCGTGACTCCAATCACCATATCATTGTTTGGGCACTAAATTGATGCCTTTGCTCTCATCCTTGGTTGTATTGGACGACTATGGTGCCAAGTGCCTTCATGGCTTCATATTTGGCATTAGGAAACTGTAACTCACATCTAGTGAAAAAAAGCTGATGTTTAAGAGTGAGAAAAGCAATGTTGACGTGTGGATCCCGCATTTTGGTATACATGCTTCCTATGATGCCACGTTAGTGCATGGACATCAAGTAAGTTAGAACTTGTTTGACTAATGTTAGCATCCAAGATAAGTTTATAGACCTACTAGATGACATTGTTATATACGTTTGAGACCTAAATATTAATTTTCAATAGTTGAGAATCTAATATGACATCGTCTTTTAAGTTTGGGGACTTATTATGACTCAGATGATACCGTCGTACAAGTTTAGAAACTAATCGTGAATTTTACTTAAAAATAAATTTGCATAACAGTTACCCTAATGCAGGCTTGAGCATACTTCACATATAAATCTGCATATACTTTAGGCAACCGGGTCATCCCTGTTCCAAAGTCCACATTAGGTATCCTAAAGCGCATTTGCATTTGAAGAACACGAAAGCATGAGCGTATCCAACCTTTGACCCTGCCAAATAAACAGTCGCATGCATATCCTGGACATGGTCATGGCACTCCAACCTCCAAAGCAGCTCTGCCGCAGAAAAGAAAATTGGAACACGCGTGCTAGCATGGGTCGTAGAGCTGATAGCAATCACCAAATAGCAATTCCAGAAACGAAAATGATTGAATGGATGGATGCCCAACCACCTGAATGCAAATTCTGATCAGAGCGATAGGAACTTTGCAATGGGATCGTGGTGGTTGGTCCCTGCCAATTTGTTGTTCCCACCTGCCGTTCCTACCGGCTCACTGGACAGGTCTTCTGACGCATCGCTGAGGGGTGGGGGCCGTGGCCGCCGGAAAGGCCCGGATTCGCCAGGTTGCCAGCCTACCTCATGCACGGTTGGGGCGGTCAAGGACGGCGAAATGCAGGCTCTGCACAGCTGGGGTCTCAAGAACACTGCCTTTCTTATGTTATTCAGAGTTCAGTTGTCGCTTCCAATTGTCAACTGGTGAGGGAAAAAGCTAGCGTTATCTCTTCTGTCTGATCTGTTTCTTGCAAATTCAGCACAAGTGCATTTCGGATTCTGAACTTTCAAATGATAGTAGGATGCATTTTCAGCAATGATCAAATGCAGAAAAAAAAGGAGGAAGAAAGAAACTGCTTTCCTGATTTGTTTATGGATGGATGGCACCTGTAAGGGTTCGTTCGTTTCATGACTACTGATCGATCTCTTGCAAGCATAACTTTAGCTTCCAAGTTCATTTTTAGTTCTGAGAAAGAAGGTCCACTATTTTTTAAAAAAGGAAAATGAAAGCCAGAAACGTGGCATCTAGAATATGTGGCACTGAGCAATCGGATTTGGTGCCATCGTTTCTGTCAACAGATTGTTTCCGAAGATTTGTTGGAACAAATATTGACACTTGCTGCAGTATTGGCTACCAAATCCACCTCCTCGCATCAAAAAGTCATTACAAAATGATTTCGCAATAGTTTCTATTGTGTATGCAGAAACATATACCGCCAAAGCTCAACGCATTAGATTTATGCCAACACATTCATAGCCAGAAAAAAGAGCACACAGTACGTATAAAACGTCATGGATCGACTCAGTACGTATTGCAAAAAATTGCGTCATGGATTTGGCAAATATTGTCCAATCGTGGTCCAACCAGGCTCAAAAGATTCGTCTCGTGATTTACAACTAAACTGTAATTAGTTATTTTTTTTATTATATTTAGTGTTTCCAATATATGGGTAAAAAATTGATGTGATGGAGAGAGAGTGGAAAAATTTGGAATTTGGAAGGAACCGAACAAGGCGTCATAATCATTGTCTTGTGTCTCGAACCAAGTTCCTTTGCCCACAAGTTTCAGCAAACTACGTAAACTATGATGCGAAAATGGCCATGCTTTTCGCCGTAGGTAGCATATGATAGCGGCAGAATAACTAATCGACCACGAATGAGATGGTCAACACAAGCAAACACACTTCTCTTGACATCTCTACGGTTTCAAAGCCAAGATGCGTAACAGGATGCACAAGTGCAAATCCTGTCGCAATTAGAACGCAGTAGATCGGTAGCAACCGGAAATTAACACTTCTCAAGTGCCTAATTCTTTATGATGTTCAACAACACACAATTTTGTAATTATTTGGCTATAGAAAATATTAAGAATTACCTATTGGAGTTATCCTCTTAATTGTACTAATTGATTGTATAAGATTGTTGCCGGGCACCTGAAACGTAGTAAATCCCGGAAATTAAACTACCATACCTAACTGCATGAAATGGTTTACTTCTAAGGCCTTTTTCCCTGCAGCTACTGTTTCATGGATGCAATGCAGATGCTGATGCTTTCACTGTTTTACTGACGGCTGAATGCTTGAATCACCAGAAAGAACTGTAAAAGTCGACGCAAATCAAAAATAACTGAATGACATGACAACATAAGCACATTGTAAACCCTTGTTGTAGAAGCGTGTGGGAGAAGAATTGCTGCCCTGTTCTGTGAAATCGCAGCGCCAAAGGGCCGGGGGCAGGACAGTGGGTGCACCAAACCATCTGCACAGTTTGAACGATCCCACGGTGACATGATCAGCTTGGAGCTGCACGCGGTCACTTGCACTGGCATGGCCGCTGCATCCAGATCCAGCCTGCTGGTATCATTTTCCCCATGCTACAATTTCAAAAGTTCGAAACCTAATCGACCAACCACCCACAGCGGCGAACGGGGACGTGACAAACGCATGGATCGAGAGCCTGCGCGTTGCCTCGACCTCGAACGCTATATATTCCGCTCGTGCTCAGTGGCAAAGCCTCTCATCGCCAACTCGGAAACCTTCAGAGGAAAGCCACACCACTAGCTAGCAAAGCCCCACGGCGGCCGGTTCCATTGGGTGGTGCGCGAACGAACGCCGAAAGACGCGGCAACATTTCGCTCTCGCCGCAATGGTGTCGCCGTCGTCGTCCCGGCTGCTGTTTCTCCTCTCGTGCCTCGCGCTTGCGCTGCTCGCGGCGGACGCCGAAGTGCACCACCACGAGTTCGTTGTACGTGATGGGAGTTGGGACAGCGTGAATACATGCTTGGTACACCTGTTTTTCCAGTGATCAGCGGAAACATTTTTTGCCTGATGGGTGTGTGTTTTGCTTGGGCTGTGCTTGCGCTCATCATCAAAGGTCCAAGAGACGCCGGTGAAGAGGCTGTGCAAGACGCACCACATCATCACGGTGAACGGGCAGTTCCCGGGGCCGACGCTGGAGGTCAGGGAGGGCGATACGCTGGTGATCAACGTCGTCAACCGGGCGCCGTACGACGTCACCATCCACTGGTATGTGTACCCTTCGTTCTCGATCACTTTCTCAACCGGGCTGTCTGTCTCGATCATGTGGTCTGATTGATCAATGCGCGCGCTTGCATTGCACGGTGTCATGGTGTGTGCAGGCACGGCATCCGGCAGATGAGGACTGGGTGGGCGGACGGGCCGGAGTTCGTGACGCAGTGCCCCATCAAGCCCGGCGGCAGCTACAAGTACCGGTTCACCATCGAGGGGCAGGAGGGCACGCTGTGGTGGCACGCGCACAGCTCCTGGCTCAGGGCCACCGTCTACGGCGCGCTCATCATCCGCCCCAGGGAGAACAAGACCTACCCCTTCGAAAAGCCCTCGCGCGAAGTCCCCCTCATCCTCGGTCTGTCTGGACCCTGTTCTTCTTCTTCCTCTCCTCTCCTCTTTTGTTGTCACTGAAAATAAAATCCTGACGGTGAATCGGTGATCGGTCGATGGGCATGCAGGGGAGTGGTGGAATGCGAACCCGGTCGAAGTCATCCGGGAGGCGCAGCGGACGGGCGGCGGCCCCAACGTCTCCGACGCGTTCACCATCAACGGCCAGCCCGGCGACCTGTTCAAATGCTCCCAGAAAGGTTCGTACGACGTAGCCCCAGAAATCTCGCATGCCCATGCATGTTTGGGTCACGGAGTCACGGACACGCACAATAACCAAAAAACAGAGCATCATCCATTCCATGCTCAGCAGCTCAGCTCAGCTCCTCCTTCCGCAATGCGTGCAGAGACGACGGCCATCCCGGTGAAGCCCGGCGAGACGGCGCTGCTGCGGTTCATCAACGCGGCGCTCAACCACGAGCTGTTCGTGACCATCGCGCAGCACAAGATGACGGTGGTGGCCACCGACGCGTCCTACACCAAGCCCTTCACCACGTCGGTGCTCATGATCGCGCCGGGCCAGACCACCGACGTCCTCGTCACCATGGACCAGCCGCCCACCCGCTACTACGTCGCCGCGCGCGCCTACGTCTCCGGCCAGAACGTCGCCTTCGACAACACCACCACCACGGCCGTCCTCGAGTACGACTGCGGCTGCGCCTCCGACTTCGGCCCCAAGATCCAGCCGGCGTTCCCGGCGCTGCCGGCCTTCAACGACACCGCCGCCGCCACCGCCTTCTCCGCCGGGATCAAGAGCCCCAGCAGGGTCAAGATCCACGAGAACGTCGACGAGTACCTCTTCTTCACCGTCGGCCTCGGCCTCTTCAACTGCAAGCCGGGCCAGCTCTGCGCGGGGCCCAACAACAACACCCGCTTCACGGCCAGCATGAACAACGTCTCCTTCGTCTTCCCCAGCACCGACTCCCTCCTCCACGCGCACTACTACAAGGTCCCCGGCGTCTTCACCACCGACTTCCCGGCGTACCCGCCGGTGCAGTTCGACTACACGGGGCAGAACGTCAGCCAGGCGCTGTGGCAGCCGGTGCCCGGGACCAGGCTGTACCCGCTCAGGTTCGGCTCCGTGGTGCAGGTCGTCCTGCAGGACACTAGCATCGTCACGCCCGAGAACCACCCCATCCACCTCCATGGCTACGATTTCTTCATCCTCGCCGAGGGATTCGGCAACTTCGACCCCAAGAAGGACGTCGAGAAGTTCAACTACGTCGACCCGCCGCAGCGGAACACCGTGGCAGTGCCTGTCAACGGCTGGGCAGTCATCCAGTTCGTCGCCGACAACCCAGGCGTGTGGATCATGCATTGCCATCTCGACGTGCACATCACCTGGGGCCTGGCAATGGCTTTCCTAGTGGAGGACGGGTATGGCGAGCTGCAGTCCCTGGAGCCGCCCCCAGTTGATCTTCCCATGTGCTAATGATCAGCAGAAGATACTACTGCGTTGAGGAACTGGAAGCCTGTTCATGTGTTGTATGTTAATCGTGATTTTTTTTGGGTTTATTCGTGATCTTAAATTCTAGGGGACTTGATTTTCCAGCTTGTTTTGAAGTTTTCCCCTGTAAGTAACTATGTAATTTTCAATGACATTCGGCCTATTATTTGAGAATAAATTCTTTCTTTGTACGATCGATTACAGAAACAACCAATCTGAGATGCGCAGCAACAAATTTAAGCACTGCTCTTTAAGAAAAGTTCAAGACTGATGACAGCAAGCATGAGGTATAAGAAAATTCAGAACCATTATTCAGTACCTATGAAGGACAATTTTAGATGGAGGGATTGCCACTAATATGACCCATGTGTTACCAAAAAGTGGAGCTGACGCCTCCAGCTCAGATAAAAAAGAAACATATAGTTGCACTAACAATTTAAAAACCCAACGATGGATATTATTTCCTCCATTCTAATTGTAAGTTGTTCTGGCTTTTCTAGGTTCACAGCTTTCGCTACGCATCTAGATATATAGGAAACAATATGTATCTAAAAAAGCCAGAACAACTTATAATTTAGAATTTGGAATGGAGTGAGTATTGATCACCTCCTGTACAGGTTTGGCAGTATTGATCACCAAACTGAAAGCGAGCTTCAGACTTCAGAATCAAGCCGCCCAACCACCAAATTTGTTTACCTATGAATTAGACATCACCTCTGATACAATCAGATCACGCAGTCCATATCAGATGATTACTCCAATGGTCGGTAAATGCTAACTCCTAAACAAGAGAGAATAAGGAGAGATCTAGACAGTATGACCCACACTGTACATAGGCTAGGAATTAATATACTCCTCCATGATCAATAATTACATAAGCAATGCCGTGTGAAAACTAACCTCAGTTCTCATTGTGACATCTTCTAACTTCTATTATAGCCAGGTCAACCATCACTTTAGGATCCTAGTATCCTACTACAGTTGATTCGGTATCAATATTCAATTGTGCAGTAGTATAATGCTGTAAGCAATCTTAAACAACACCCAAAGTACCATAACTGTCAGTCATACGTATCATGAGTTAGCCATGGGTCATTCAAGCAGACAAGACCATGAAACCAACTTCCTGCTACGTTGGCCCCTATTCTTTTAACCACTTTCATAGATTAACTCATGATGAACTGATGATTGGCCTGCCTGTACTGATGTAACATAATTACAGTATATTTATGCAGGAATCTGCACTCAACAAGAATCACATTGTTAGCCTGAAGGATACATCAAAACAATTTCAGCATCATATGGCAGAAAATTTTAAAACAGACCCCTACTTTTAACTGCAAGCAAGAATTCAATAAAAAAAAAAAATCAATGCCAGATGTGTTCCTAGGACTTGGGAGATTCAAACAATTTTACTATGACGAACATGATTACTGCAGCCAAAAAAACTTTGCATTGTTGTTTTTTTTTCTATAGTAAAATACAAGTAGCACGCTCCAAGTTTAAGGTACTAGTTCAATAGCTTTAGGATTACAGATACACATCTCATTCAACGCTTTATGCCAACTTAAGATTTAGCTGGATGACTACCTTTGCCACAATTTTGGTTCACCCATTTTTTTGGCCCCTTGGGCACCTTCATGCCCTGTAGTTTCTGTAAACTCCGGCACAGTTGTAGCAGAGAGTGGAAAAGCTAATAATAGGATGCAATCTATCTGAACATTAACTAATAATCCAATTTTATCATTTTAGAACGTACTACTAGTTATGGTCTCTCCAAAACTTACAATGTTATAAACCTAGCATTGTTATATAATTCACCACAGTACAATGTCGATCAGAACATCAAAACGACAAATATAGCATACAACATCAAATACTGATTACAGCCCCTACGCATTCAGAGCTGACAATGGATTTTGTACACGAAGATCAAATTTCTAATGAGGCGAAATAACTGGGGATCCATAAAATTTGTAATGATGTACACATCAATGAAATAATGATGAATGTAAAGAGCACACCGATACATGTTAGCAATTTGACAATGCTTAATGCTCATTGTCACCAGATTTGGTGAAGTGCAAGAGAAGTGCAGCTCTTGCAGATCTTTGCATAATTCTACACAAAGTACAACACAAAAAATAGGATCCACATCCATAGCTACTCACAGTGAAGTACCACATGAGACATGAGCAAGGAGCTAGTTTCTACAGTTACTGGATCAGATCTCTAACGATTTTGACTTCAACTGAATTCCCCCAGCACAAGAATCCTACCAGTCCTGGACGCCTCAAACCCCAGATCCGGGCGACGCGAGGAAGGAGATCAGCCTGCTGGTGGGGTTTCCGTTGGATGCACCGCTCGGATCATCAAGGAAGAGGTCCTCTGGAACCCGGCAGGCGCCGTGCGCGGCGACGATGGCGCCCCCGACAAGCAGCCCGGAGATGATGAGCGACGCGACGGAGGTGAGGAAGAAGGCGAGCACAGAGGCGACGACAAGGCCGAGCAGCGTCTCGCGGTCGGTGAAGGTGCGGCCGAGCAGCACGACGGGCTGGTCGGGGGCGCGGAAGACGTAGAGGAAGCACCAGGCGCCGAGGATGCTGAGGAGGACGAGGAGCGAGAAGGGGTGCGCCAGGAGCGAGGCCGCGAGGGAGAAGGCGACGACGGCGGCGTAGTTGACGCGGAAGTAGCCGAGGTTGCGGCGCAGCCGCGAGGTGGCCTCGGAGACGGAGTCGGGGCGGGAGAAGGCCGACCGGTCCAGCAGCTCCGTCCACGGCCGCCGGTCCGCGAGCGAGCGCCGCGCCGTCTCCGACAGCCGGCTCACGAAGAGGCGGAAGGCCGGCGTGGCGAGCGGCAGGTCGGAGAGGCCCATCGCGGACGACGGCGCGGAGCCGCCGCCGCCGGCAGCGGGGTTGGTCACGGGGAGCAAAGGCGCAGGCGTCGCAGCGGAGGCCATGGTGCCTGCCGGTTTTGCGGAATCTGAACTGCGATTGGCTCCGCCTCTACTTCGACTACGAGGGGTGCTTTGCTTCGTTTTATGCTTCAGCAAAATTGGTGCTTCCACGCCTGTCACCACTGTTGTACAGTGGGTACGCGGCTAATACGGCGGGGCCCATATGTCTCGTGCTTAGAACATGGCTTTCCCACGAACGCACGATTAGTCGATAAGTCCTTTTGGGTGCGTTCAGCAGATCTGCAAAAATTAACCGGTGGGCCTCGACCTAACTTTGCACTGGGCCACACTGGGCTGTACTAGGCCTTAACTGGCAGCCCGTGTTGCCATTGAGATGGACAACCTGAGTCGGCCTGGTAACAGACCACTGTAGCAATCGGCCCAAAGAAGAGGAGAGCCCCTGGTGTGGCGCGCATCTCGCTTTCGCGTGAATCACGGGGCATCCTCGACTCCTCGTCGACTCGTCCTGTCGTCCATCTTTGCCAGCGGCGTGACGCCAAAACCTATAAACCCCATGCTGCAACCCTACATATCAGAGAGCATTTAAATCTCTCTCCTCCGAGAGCGCCCTTGCGCTTGCATTTATGCTTTCCCCACCCACCGATCCCGCCTCCACCGGTCCCGGCTTTCTCCTCTCCCGAGGTCACCGCAGTTTTTACTGTCCTTTCCAGTTTACACTTTCGTCACCGACTTCATCCGACCGTCCAAGTTACCAGTCCAGCCTCCCATCCACCGCTGGCCGTGAGTTTTACCGCCCAGCTCTCGGGCACGGGGTACAGTAAATTCGTCGATAACCGGCGCCTCCACTCCTGTCCGAGCTGTCGCAGCCCGATAAACCACCACGGCACCACCACGGCACCCCGGCCCTCTCCGCCGCCGATTCAAACCCTAGCCAGAGCCTCGCGCTGATCGACGGGAGGGGAGAGGCGTATCCTGCGGCGTCCTCGCTCGGCGGCTGATGGCGGAGGACGGCGAGGAGAAGCTGCTCGCCACGGTGCAGCACATCGTCCAGACCCTTGGCCGCACCGACACCATGACGGAGGATATACTCAAGGTCTTCTCCAACTACGACGGCCGCCTCTCGCTCGACAAGCTCTACGCCACGCGCGCCGCTGCGGCCGCGGTCGGAGGGGCTGGGGAGCGCTCCGTGCCGGCCTCGCCGCCCATGCCGCCCCCTCCCGTGGCGCCGTCGGCCGCCGCGGCCGTGCCCCCGGTGACGTCGCTGGAGCGGACCGTGCGCACGCTGGACCGGCAGATCTCGCAGTTCGTCACCATGGATAGGCTGATATGGGCGGACTCGGCGGACGCGAACGCGTTCCTGGAGGCGGTGGACGACCTCGTCGGCACCGTGCAGGAGCTGGACGCCGCCGGGAACAACCGCGGGCTGCTCGACCGCGCCGACGAGCTGCTGAGCCGGTGCATGGCGCGGCTGGAGGACGAGTTTCGGGCGCTCATCGAGCGCCCCGACGACGCGGCGCCTCAGGTGCCCGGTGGGTTCGGCTCTGATGAGAGCGAGGAGGAGGAATACGACGCGGATGACGGCTTTGGCGACGAGCCAATCCCAATCGCGAGACCGGTCACGGACTTTGACATCGTCATCGATGCTCTCCCGCCGGGGTCGGTCTCTGATGTTCACCAGATTGCCCGGCGGATGGTGGACGCTGGCTTCGGCCGCGAGTGCGCCGAGGCATACGCGGCCGCACGCCGCGGTTTCATCGACGAGAGCGTCGCTCGTCTTGGCATCCGTTCCCGTACGGTCGACGAGGTCCACTCCTTGCCATGGGAGGAGCTCGAGTTCGATATTGCTCGATGGATCCCAGCCTTCAAGATGGTGTTTCGGATCCTAATCCCCAGCGAGCGTCGCCTCTGTGATCGTGTCTTCGAAGGCCTCGCTCCGTACGGCGACCTTGCCTTTGTTGCTGCCGTGCGCACCCAGGCGCTTCAGCTTATTTCATTCGGAGATGCAGTTGCTGCTGCCAGCCGTGCTCCAGAACGGCTCTTCCGTGTTATTGACATGTATGAAGCAGTCCGAGACCTCCTTCCTGACCTCGATCCAGTCTTCTCTGATCCCTACTCTGCAGCTCTTCGTGCTGAGGTATCAGCTGTGTGCAACACTCTTGGCTCTTCAATCAAAGGTATATTCATGGAGCTGGAAAATCTCATCCGCCGTGATCCAGCCCGTGTTGCAGTGCCTGGTGGTGGCATACATCCAATCACTCGGTATGTCATGAACTATCTCCGTGCTGCATGTGGTTCACGGCAAACATTGGAAGAGGTGATGGAAGGTGACTTGGGTGCTGTTGGCACAGCGGCTATTGCTGTCGACCCTGATCGCCCAACTTCGTCGCTAGCTGTGCACATAGCTTGGATCATGGATGTGCTTCACAAGAATTTGGAGACCAAATCGAAGATATACAGGGATCCACCACTTGCTTCCGTATTCTTAATGAATAATGGGAAATACATTATTCACAAGGTGAATGATAGTGAGCTTGGGGTTTTGCTTGGTGATGAATGGATGAAGCAGATGATGAGCAGGGTGCGCAGGTGGAGTATGGAATACCAGCGTGGGGCCTGGGCAAAGGTCATATCAGTGCTGCAGACTGGAGGTCCTGGTGTTGGTAGTATCACTGCAAAGTCCATGCTTCAGAAAATGCAGATGTTTAACAGTTACTTGGAGGAGATTTGCACGGTGCAGTCCGATTGGGTGATTGCAGATGAGCAGCTACGAGCAGATGTTAAGTCAGCGATAGTGGATTCTGTTATGCCTGCATATAGAGGCTTAATTGGAAGATTGAGATCATCTCCTGAAGCTGCCCGAGACTTGTTCATCAAATACACCCCAGAGGATGTTCAGGCACGCATCCAACATCTATTCGAAGGAGTAGCCAAGTGATTAGTTAATTATGTGATTTTATTGTTATAGCTATTTTAGCGGATATCACAAATTCACAACCTTAGTTATGGTGGCATTCTGGGCTCAATGATGTGTTGCAAGAAGGCTGGACTTTGTCTTAGATGAGGAAATGCTATCGTCTCCAACTGTGTAAATTTGTAGATGTTTCTGTATCAAGTATCAACTGGTAATTTTAACCTAATGTGTCGTATTGTTTGTTTCCTATTACCTTTATTTCTCCTTTAGCTATGAGTAATTTGGTGTGCTGTGTGTACTTTTTACTTAATTATCTTAGTATGTCATTTTTAGTAACTTGACATATGTAACCAAATTATAAAGGCAGAACACTGTTTCAATACCAGTTCTACAGCTTTTACCATGGCCAGTGGTATAGATGGTAGGCCCTATTCTAGGAACAATTGTTAGTTAATCTACTCTATTTTCTCCTGGATTTTGCCCCAACTGATCCAATCATGATTTTAAATCTTCAATTTGATTTACCATTTGTTAATGTATTCGCATCATAAGTTTGTAAAAGAAAGTTGTTTTGTGTTTTAGATTGAACCACAATAAGGAATTCCATTACTTGGTAAACTATTAAAATTGACTTTTGAGAATGAATATGGGAGAAGATGAAGAAAGGTTACTTGAATACATCAAGCATTATATAGGATTACATGTATGCATGTACATACCTGCAAAATCCAAGAGTTCAAGGATAGTTGAGAGTTGGCATAACTGAAAGACGAGTAGAATGCACAATATTTCTGAATATATTTGTGCCGTGCACTATTTTATTTGGTTACTCAAAGTTTTTAACTGTGGATGAATTGGTCTCAGATTTTGACATATATGCCCATGAGACACGCCAAACCACATCCTTGAATTTAGTAATTAGCTCCTATGACTTCGTCGGATCACAAATATAAGTTCATTAGGACAGCGACAGTCAAATATAAGTCCATTAGGACAGCGACAATCTAAATATTATTGTAAAAAGTATTATATTAACTTGCGTTGTCAATCTATATGAACTTTGAGATATTGATAATAGTCAAGTAGGGGCCTCCTGGCCATCCTTTACCTCCTGGAAGCTCAATTTCAGAGAAGAAGCCAGACTCCAAGCTCAGACTATGCTGCAAAGAAACCCACCTTTTTTACTTCTTGTAGATTGTGTACTCTCTTGCCTAGCTCCAGTGCCCTCCTCAGGCTAGCTAGACTTTGCTGTTTTGTTTGCTTAGTTTTTAGTCTCTTGTACTACTTTCTTTAGTCTCTTGTACTACTTTCTTTCCTTTCTTTTTTCAATACAAATTTTACAGTGGGGGCCTCCTCTGCTGTTTCCCTGGTTCAAGAAAAAAAAGATTCAGGATAAACCCAGATGGACCTGTACTTACGATCGGAAGTATTTCTTTTTTCCACACAAACCTTTCAGTTTTCAACTACTTGATGTATTGGTTAAAAGAAAAGTCAAAAGAGTACAATTGCCACGAAAGTGATGCTTGGTGGCTGTGTGGTTGGATGTTGCTATCCTGAGGTAAGCTCGTTGTGACTCGTGACCCCCCAACAGCATTGATGGATGTAATGCTATGGTTTTGTCCGTATCCACAACCCACTGCACCTCGTACATAAGATCTGTATGGAGGTCAAGTTGGATGTATCTAGGTGCTACTAGGAAGACAAAGTTTTGCATCCTTAATTTCAGATTTGCTTTCTGTGAGGTACGTTTCGCACTCTTAGTTCTTTTATGATATGAATTGAAATGTTTGACCTGGTCCATTTTGCCAGCTAGAGACTGGAGATGATTGAACTGCGCTGCACCATCCTCTTCTATGACTTGCCCTGAAGACTCAGGAGGCTCAGAAATTTGAAGTTATAGATCTTCATAGACTTAAGGAGTGTTTGCTTTGTAGTATTAGTGATTTGCATGGAGGAAACTCTGCAGGCACTCGATGATCTGATTTCCCAGTTCCTGAGCTTGGATCGGTCTCTCTGGTCCAGTTCTGATGACGCTGACGCCTTTTTAGAAGCTGTGGATGAACTAACTTCCACCATCCATGGCCTTGAGAACACCTCAGTGGATCATGTGCTGCTTGAGAGCTTTGACCGCCTTCTAGAGCGATGTTCCATGAGGCTTAAGGATGAATTCCAGCAGCTGGTTTGTACATCTGGCTTCAGCGATGACCATGGTGACCACAATTTCAAGAGAAGCCAAAATGAAGATGACAACCACACCTTCGTAGCTCAACCAGTTAGAAACTTTGACATCATTGTTGATGCCTTACCGGAGGGTGTAGTCACTGAGGCAAATCGAATCGCAAGAAGGATGATTGCTGCTGGTTTTGGTGATACATGCGCGGAGACCTATGCTTCTGCACGCTGCAACTACATAGATGAGGGTATTGCTCGACTTGGGGTTAATGCTCATTCGAAAGAATTGTGCAAGTCAACATCATGGGAGGAGCTTGAGACTCAGATCATGCGCTGGATACCTGCAATACGTGTTGTGTTCCACATCTTAATCCCAAGTGAGCGTCACCTATGCAATTGCATTTTTGAAGAATTTACATCCTACGCTAACCTTGCCTTTGCCACCGCATGCAAACCATTTCTTCAACTCCTGTCCCTTGCCAAAGTTATTGCTGCTGCTGCTGGACATAAACCAGAGAGTCTCTTCCGCATAGTTGACATGTATGATGCTTTAACTGATATTCTTCCTATCCTTGATGAAGCCTTTGATCATGAGGTAGCTGCTCTTCGTGAATGCCTTGGATTGTCAATTAAGGGCATACTTGTGGCTCTAGAAAAACTGATACGCTGTGATCCAAGCGAGTCTTCACCACGAGATGGTGGATTGCATCCGATAACAAGGTATGTGATGAACTATCTTATGGCAGCTTGCGTGTTTCGCCGTACTCTGGAAGAAGTGATGCTTGTGGAATTTGGTAGTGTTGAAACATGTCCAATTGACCCTGACCGTCCCACATCATCATTGGCAATCCGCTTTGCTTGGATTGTGGATGTGCTGATAGGGAATCTTGAGTCCAAATCCAGGATTTATGCCCATGCTCCTCTTGGTTGTGTCTTCCTGATCAACAATGGGATCTATATAATCAAGAAAGTCAATGGTTGCGAGCTTAAGATCTTGCTGGGTGAGGATTGGACCAGGGTAATATCTGCAAAGGTTCAGCAATGGGTGTTGGAATACCGCCGGGCTACCTGGGGGAGGGCTATAGCAATACTTGAGACTGACAGAAGATCTGACAGTAGTTTGAGTATTATGTTAGAGAAACTGAACCACTTCCGTAACTTTGTGGAAGCAATTTGCCAGGTGCAGTCACAGTGGGTACTGGTGGATAAGCAGCAAGCAGTGAATCTGAGCATTATGGTTGAGGAGCTGGTTATTCCAGTCTACAGAGATACAATTGAGATGTTAAAGGCAACAGAGGCTGTAGGGGTTTCATATGTGCGACCTGAGGAACTGAAGTCACGGATTCAGCGGTTGTTCAAAGCAATGGCCAAGTCATAGAGAGTGGCTTTTCTGGCCGTGGCTTGCTGGCATTTGTTTAATTTTTCAGGTTTGTACTGCAAGTTGTGTTTCTACCTGTTTGGTCTCAGTCATCTCTATTACTTTGACATACTTATGTTACAGTGATTCAAGTTTCACTAACTATGATCGCATGAACTACTGTAGTGCAAGCATCTAAGTATGCTAGCCTAGTTCCTCCTAGGTTGGTCTAATTTTATCATCATTAGTATTATTTACTATGAGTCTAAAAGACTAGAGTTGTAAGGAAGCTTAGTTCGCTGCTAAACTCGCTCTGTATGTGATCAAACGTTGGCAATGACTAATATGAGAGCCAGTATATTATTCCTCACTATTTGGTTTTCTAACCTTTTCATGCTGTATTGGAGCTGATGAATGGTATTGTAGCGATGTAGCCCTGCCTTTCAAGGAACTCCTAGCCAAACCTACAATATTTGTGTTTTAACCATTGCAATTCTGTTTTGCTTTAACTTCACTTGTAAAATGTTACCTGACATCCTGGGGGAGACTGAGTTATTTTACCTAGTGCTCTTAATTCCACTGTTCAGTAATCCAATAACACATCAATACATCATGCATAGCATGATAGGTGACATACCAGAAGCTCTTCTATGCTGGACTTAAAAAAGTATGAAGGCAAAATAATTAGCTGTGTGCATTAATACAAGGAGAAAAACCTTATTTGGGTATTTGATTAATTAAAACTGTGGAATAACGTATTTGACTATGTAATCATTTACTAACATGTAAACCCTCTCTGTTGGGTGCACAGCATCGTAAAATACATAGGATGACACATTTTTTGCAGATAGGAGTCAATGCATTACAAAACAGAGCAACCTCTCTGAGTCCAGTCCCGCAACATCCTCGTGTGGTCTCTGTAAATCCTGTTACCATGGAAAACCTTTGTCAGAATTGGTATAGTTAACGGGAACTCAAACTTGGGCTGACATGAAGAAAGAACTAAAACATCATAATCATGGATTTTTGCAATTGAATTACTAAATGATTTTCTGCCGGCCACTAGGTTTTGGCTGCCAAATCTAGCACAATACTACTGCATTGGCTAGGATCTAAGGCATTGTCTCTGAATTCTGTTTCAGAACTTTTAAGTCTGTGATCAATTTCCATCACAGTTCTATCCCCCTAGTGTATAAGCCATGGCTTTAACAGTAAATATTACCGTATTTTGCCGGGTTCTCCAGGATCTCCATGAGAGCTCTGTATGCATCCAAGTACACAATCCTGCTTCCATGGAGTGAGCCTTGCAACGTTGGAAGTAATTTTTGAAGTTTGGAGTTATAGACCTGAGCATCCCAGTTTTGCTCATCCACACATGCCCTGTCAGGCTCTCTGCTCAATGTGATTTGGATAGGTGTGCAGCCAAACGGCGGAAGGCCAGCCAAACAGAATTGTCGTCCCCCAAGGTCATATAATTCCTGCATTCAAATTTAGGCGATTCAAACTAATGCTATGCCTACTTTTTTGAAGTGTAATAGAAGAATTCAGTAGAGACAACTCAAAAGGAGGAGCAAATGCCTAGTTTTACCGTGATATAAACCTGTGCCATCTGGAGAACAATATCTTGGTAGTCACCAATGTCCATCTTCTTCTTCGACGAACGGTAGTAATGTGAGAAATCGTTGGTTCCTGAGCTGATAAACATCAGAGAGCTGGCAATGATCCTGGAAGCCTCCTTGTTCCCAACAATGTTCCTGAGCCGGAGGAGGTAGTCCTTGAAAAGGTTCAACTGTTTCGACATTGGTAGAGTATTGGACAGCTGCGACGTCTGGTCATCGAATCCTGAACCCGCTGATGCAAAGTTCACCCCTGTCACCATGTCGTTGTTTGAAAGCCTTGCATCAAGAAACGGCGGCGAGAATTCTTTGAGTTGCAGCTTCTCGTTGAGGAGGTCTGGGACAAGCCGGCCATTGGAAAACCTCCCCGTCGGTTTCTTCCCTGGGAAATCTCTTCCGTAGGGAACATGGTTCGCTACAGCCACCGTGGGGAGATGATTGTTGTTGCCGGTGTCAAGAACTGAGTCGCCAAAGTAGAAGATAGCCGAGAACTTCGGCTGAATTCTCTTGGAGGAAGAAATGGCAGTGAGGGAGAGGAAGAGCAGAAGGAGAAGAGGGTGTGCCTGTGCCATCAGAACGATCTTGCCTGCGCTTTAACCCGAATGGGTGCATATTAGTATATTCTAGGCTAGAGGGTTCTTTCATTGCATGCCTAATAAATTTGGGAATATCTAGCTGATATTCTTTAACTAGCAAATCTTCTGATATAGTGATATCAGTTTTCATAAATGCATTCTTTTTATGACTCATGGTTTGATTATCTTTGTAAAGCTGAAGACTATGCGGATTAACTGTTGGTCGACGGCATGCAAAGCATGTGCTGGTTATTGTGCAGAGTGCAGAATTTGGCGCAGGCAGAGTGAACATGCTGAGCAATTTCTGGTACATTTTTTTTATCTTGGAGTTCAGATTCCTGTTTCAAATTTGTGCGTTGTACTAGTTCAGATTCTATGTTGAATATCCCAATATGGTTTGGCTCTAGTAAAGTGGCAGGGAATTTTGGTTGCTATTCCGTCTGTTTTCTATGAATATATAATTGTTCTGCTTCTTGTAATACACATGATATACTCCAAGACCAACTCCTGATTTCTTTGGAGTGAAGACTTCTAGTTTTCCTTTTATTTTGCCATCTTGTTCAAAGCAAATATTTTCCACAAGAAAACAATTTACAGATCAATATTTGCTGTAGGACAAAGTGTACACGCCATACACACACAAGACACAACAATATATGGATGGTGATGTGTTGGATTGGAGGGCTTCCCTGTCGGGAGTCGGGACAAGCTGCAAGCTCACGGGATGTTGGAGCGTAGAGGTCTGAATCGGATCGTCCAGCTCCCTCCATTCCACTTCCCACATGGCCATATGGCACGGGCAAGCTGAAATACGTCAGGTGTCCGCCGCCGCCGCTAATCTGTGTGCATCGTCTGAATCGAGATGAAATTTTTTTTTTTTTACGAAACTACCAGGCTTCATTTTGCTAGGTATATACTGGTTTGTCCACAATTTATAGCCAAGTTATTATAAACGCCGGAACACTTTTCTGTGTGGTTTGTTCTACCACTGGTTGAGTTAGAGGTGTTCAAAGATGAAGTCTGCAGAAGTTTGACAAGAAAGGACTGAACTTCTAGAAATGTATGCTGTGTTTGAAAGAAAAAAAAAGAAGATTTTTAAGGAAGAAAAAAAACATGAATATTGGGAGAATCCTATAGGGAGGTATCACGACTTACGGGTAAAGTTGCACAAGTTCTGCAAAGTTATTATAAACCACCGATCATGCTCTTGGTCATAAGCAACATAGATCCTTTCAATTAGTTGTTTTGACGGGTTGTTTGAGTTATGCTTAATTATATTTTAATTATATTTAGAATAAAATACATCATGGGTCCTTAAACTTTGTATAGATTCTCATCTAGATTCTTGAACTGAAAAACTGACCATTTGGATCCTAAATGTACTGTCAATTTACCACCAAGATTCTCTAACTAGAATGGTGAACATTTAGGTCCTTAAACTAATGTCACATCCAAGTAGAGATTTAGATCCCACATCACCTGAATATGCCTACGAGGTTGTGCTATCGTGGATGAGGTCAGGTGAATCTTGCAGGAAAAAAATCCCTTCATTCCCCTCTCCTTTACGTCCACTCCCTACTCTGTCTCCTATTAGTTCCACATCCACCTCGCGGTTGTGGCCGCGTGCTTGCCTGCACCGGCCCACCGGCCTTGCAGCTACACTTATGCGTTGGAGGCACAAATTCATCGACCAATGAAATAGATAAAGAGATTAAAGTACAAGAGAGAGGGGGCTGTAAGGGAAAAGAGTAGAGAGGAAGTGGTGCAACCAGACGATCCAATATTTAGGACGGGCACTACATTCAGTTTCCATCCTCGTTGGAATGATCGGTAAATTTTTACTGACCCAATCTTTAAAAGTGTTAGGGGGAATTCAGGAGGGCCACAAGTATGTCTCTAACCTTTAGCGCATAAATGTTATGTAAATATCCTGAATTTTCGAACAAGCTCAAAGAACATAATCTCAAAGGACGCATGCTCCTTAGGGAAACCAGGAAAATGGTTGATTAACTTCGGACCAGAGTACGAGCTTCTGAATATAGAAAAAGAGTTTAATGTTGTGCCCCCAAATGGGTCTACCAAGCTGTGTTTCATATTAGAACATGGACGTAACTTGTTCTATCCATTACCATCTCGAAGAGTGACATGCTCAAAAGCCACCGCCGCTCATGCATTTGTCATTCGCCTCGGTGGATCTCACACTGGGACACATTTGAATCTTTGGGCTTCTAAGTCCAAAGGGCACTGCCCTATACCCTCAGTCGGAGAACTTGCGTTGATCTGAGGCCTCACCATAGTGGGAAAGTCCGAAGAAACACAAAATGTTTGGCTAAGTCAGAAAAAAGCTTGAACCATATCGACCACAAGGTAGCAGTAACACATTTCAATATAAAAAACTCTTACCATCAAGACTCTAATACCTTTTTTCCTTTGTTTAGTAGGTCGACCAGGGCGAAAATCGATCAGACGATAAGACGGCCTTCACAGAGCGGGTTACGCGTACATATAGATGCCCATGCAGCCCGTGGCTAGACAACATGGCACGAAGCCAGTTTTTTTGGCCGGTATGAGCACGACATGGCATGGTGGCATGCGGGTTCAGGCTAGCCCAGCATGAAGGAGCAGGCTATGCCTGGGCGCACCCCAAGCATGTAGGCAGACACGATCCATTAGTTTCTGACAGCCCAACAAAAGGCCCTGTATATTAAAAAGATCACCAAAACCCTAATCCCAAACACTTGAATCCCTATCGTCGCTCAATCCCTGCTGGCCTTCTTGTGTGACTCCTCACTCTTCTTGATTCCTCCGGTTCTCCCAATCCCCGATTCCTCTGTCGATGCACATCACGCACGCGCGCGGGAGTGAAGCCTCGATCCCCTGACGGCCCGAACCACATGGGAGTGAAGGGAAGCCATGAGCCCGTGAAGGTCGCCACTCGCCGAGTCATTCCCCATCCTGTAGCTCAATGGGCGAGGTGGCTCGGCCCGAGTTCCGCTTTGCCGGCGTGGTGTGCCACCCCGAGGAAGACACTCCACCATGGGCTCTTCTCTCTTGTCCCTCCGTGAGACCGCGCTTTGGGTGTAGGTGCCACGTGCTCGAGCTCCACCCCGCCAGCCGCTAATGCCTCGAGCTCCTACTTCGCTCGCCGGATCTCCTCCATCCCCTTCTGCCATCACCTCCTGCCTCTCTCTGGTCTTTAGCTCCATGTTGGGCCATGGGCTAGCCTAGCACACTGGATGTGCCGTGTTCAATGGACTGGCCTGGCCCAAAAATTGGCCCATAGAGCCATGCCTTGGCCGATGGCCAAGCTCATAGTCCTCTCTGGCACGGCCGAAGAGGTGTGATGTGCCATGCTGGCGTAACCCCCCATCAGGTCATGCCTGGCATGGGCCCATGCTGTGCTGTGCTAGACCGACCCATTGGACATCTGGACACGTAAAATAGTCTAAGTAAGGGAAACACAATGGTTTAGATTCCCTATCCCCATCATCCTTATCTTCACCAGGACTTAATGACTCACGAAGACCAATAGATCGAAGCCTGTGTATGTGTTCAAAACCTTGGGAGATGAGTCCCAACATAAGAATCCCTTCACCTGAATAACTCAAGGTACCTAAGAGGACTGTATCTACACCAAAGCAGAGCATTCACGTCGATTTGATACTCGAGGATGACCGGCATTGCCGACTCAAAGGCCTAGGCGCCTGAGTAATGCTAATCAACACCTATGTTACCCGAGGATTATAGTGGTTTGTGGCATCTAGAGGGCACGGGTATTGGACTAGCTTGTCATTAAGTCCTATGGGGGCTACCATTGGATATATGGGCCTATGGTACCTTGGCTGCCCGTATATCTAATTTGTGCCATGCTACTGAGCCAAAGACAATGAGGAGTGTGGTCCATAACCCAAGCGAATCCACCACTTGGAGGCCAAGTAATATCAAGGATATCTGATGCCCGTTGTATCAAGGCGATATGATATATTCAATTATGTTTTCCATGTAACAAACTAGGAAACACATATGTTAAGCTAGTCAGATCCATTGTAACCCTACCCCTGGGCTATATAAGGGGAGGTAGGGGCCCACTATGGATTTAAATTATATCTTTTACATTTTAGTGCATAGCTATAGGCAACAACCCTTGTAACCGAGCATAAGAATATAGAGAGAAGCTACTTCAAACTAGATGTAAGGAACCACGTGCCCGAACCAAGATAAACTATGTGTCTCGTGTGTCACCCATCTAATTCCCCATACGCGAATACCTAGGTATTGCCAGAGCTAATTCTTCCAATAGAGGAATTGAACTTTTTGAGAGAGATCACATGTTGGGATAACTATCAACAAACATGGAATGAATTGGTCATTTAAAGCCTAATAAAGCTTCATCCTTTGGTGGGCTCTGCAAAAAGGTGGGCGGTGGACGGTGTCGCGCACGCAGATATGATAATAGCCCTCACTGCACTCCAACCCCTGCTTTTCCGCACACAACGAGCACACTTATAAGCCACATTCCCATCCACATTCATCCCCCCACCACCCACCCACCCACCCACCACTTTCCTTATCTTCACCTTCCTCGCGTAGTTCACCCATCCCCTCATCATTTCCCCCACCGACCGCCGCTCCCACATAGAGAACCCAGTTCCTGTGGTCTTCAGTGCCTTCCCCGCCGCCGCCGCCGTCAACATCGCACCATCTCTATTGCAGGGATATCTATGCGAGGTAAGGGACAACTACCGCCCTTCAAATCTTATCGCTAGCTACCTCTATGACAAGTCTTGTTGAGTGCCAAACCGTCTGATCTGGCGCCGCCTCCACCTCTGCCGCTCTGCCTCACCACCTTTGTTGCTGCCACTACGACTAGAGACCATACTCCTAACTTTCGTTGCCATCAGATCTGTGTCTCCTACCCACCCAAAATATTGAACCGCCACATCTGATCCCAAAACCTAATGACACCTGAGTGCTACCTGTCATAGGATCACCATCACCCATTGACTAGAATAGACGTTTGTATTGATTCCTACTTCGTACCTTGTCTAACAAAAGAAGCGAGGTCGTTTTGTGGAAATTAAAGCGAGAGCCCCCTTAGTTTACCCTTTTCCCTATTTTTATGCACCCCATTTATTTATTTTTTCTTATTTTTTTGGCAATCTATATATGGAATAGTGCAAGGGTTGGAGATGCAAATATACTTGAATTAGGTACAATTTATATAGATATCTTACAATAGGACACTGGACTACAAGGTTACCATGCACATCCATATGCTTCGATTTTTTTTAGAATTCAGGGGGCATAATCTACTACATTAAATTAAATTGCCTATAATGACCAAGCAATTGTTCTAGTGTAGCATTATAGTTCAGAGTTTCAAAAGCAGTACCAGAACGATTGCAGAGACATCAGAGCATGACAATGGGATGGAGGCCACACTTGCAGGTTGGCCCATCTACCTTCTAGTTAGGGCCGACCCAACAACCCAGCATGTCTTTGATCACGGTCCATTCATCAGGAGTCACTCATGTCGTCTTGCCAGCCTCCCTGTATTGTTGCAGGTGTCCCGTGGGGCACAACTGCTCCAATCACTTGACCACTGATAACATAGGTTACCATAGTGGCTGCGAAGAGCTCCAATTCCTGCCTGGAAAGAGCTGAGTTATTTCTGAGTTACCACAAGCTCCATCTTACTTCTTACAGCAGAGCATAACATGCATGTTCCTAACTGTGATTTTTTTTTTCTCACACATCCAACATGGATATACCCTTGACCTGATGAGCCTATACTAGTTCATCCTCTTCCTCATTAAAAGAGAGTGAAAGCAAGTTGGATGACCTCCTCCCACTTTATAACAAGCTAGACTACTATCTCCACATTTCATGAAAGTACATCTCAGTCTAGACTGATTCCACAACTCCACAATAGTAGCGGTCTCCTCATGTATCAGTACATAAGTAAGGGTCCAAAACAATTATGCCATGGTTAGATGAGTCTAGCCAATAATTTCCTTCCTAAAATATCACCCTTTCCCATTTCCAATTTTCCATTTGTAGCCTATTTTAGCTAATTGGCCATCCCAAACAAAACCCTTCCAAAAATGAGTTGTTAGGATCTAAGATATGAGGGCTTGTAGTACTATATTTGTAGCACTATATTTGGAGTCTATGATTTTTACCACCCAAGACTTCTAACAGACTATTATTAAGGTGTCTCAAGTCAGGGACACCAAGCCAACCACACTCTTTCCTAAGGCAAACAGTCGACCAGTTAACAAGATGGTAAACCCTATGACCTTGAAAGTCATTCCACAAGCAATGAGCCATGTAGGAACTGTGAATTGCTCACTTGGGGAACTTGATGAAAGACGAGGTAAATTAAATGGGCCAGTTCTAAGCATGTTTTCATGAAAATCAATCTCCCCCAATATGTGAGAGAAGTCAGCCTAGCTCTCCACCCTGCAATCATTTTTATATCTTGTCTACAATGGGCTGCGGGCTGGACACACCTTCTCTCCACCCCAGTTCTCACAAGTCAGTAATACTCATCAAATGCTGTAGTATAATATAACCACGACCGTCAGGACAATATTACACATGGTGCTCAAAAGGCCTTGTTTTCTCTTACTAGATGCATGAGTAGTTACCGATTGCTTATCTACCTAGCCAAGTGATCAGGACCTCATGTATGCTCATCAAAAGTTAAAACATTTTTGCATTCATGATTATATTTCCGAGGTCATATTTCATTAATATGTCAAAATGGTACTAGATGCTATCTCCAAGTTGAAAACATGTCTGCTATTCTACACTGCTAACAAATGATTTGATTTTGATTTTGTTTTTGTTTTGTCCAGGTCCATCCGACAATCGCAGTGAACTGTTCAACACAACTTACTTTCCCTTTTAGGCTTTTACTCCGTACCATCCGTCAGAAACCACAAGGTCAAAAGTCTCTCATCCCAAAACTGCACTGACTATTCCCAGCCCAGCCATCAAGAGTACCCCTTAACTATCGCATCAACTCACTCAACCACACAAGTGATTGAGATTTCCTATGGATAAAATAATTTATTTATACTACTAGTATATACTTATTATAGCACCTTCTTCATGGCTATGGTTTCCTTTGTTCATCCCTCCTAACGCAATCTTCGCCTCCTCTTTGTTTGCAGAGAGAAACAACTCGATCGATCAAGAACACCCGCGAGGCTCGAGCTCCAGATCGACGACAATGCCGTACGCAGCCGCCACAAGGACGTCACCGCAGCAGCAAACCCGTGTGACCAGCAACGGGAGGGGCCCGGTGGCGTGCGCGGGTCACGCGGGCGTGCCGGAGGAGGTGGCGCGGCACCACGAGCACACGGTGGCCCCGGGGCAGTGCTGCGCTGTCATGGTGCAGTCCATCGCGGCGCCGGCGGACGCCGTGTGGTCGCTGGTGCGCCGCTTCGACCAGCCGCAGGGGTACAAGTGCTTCATCCGGAGCTGCCACCTCGTGAACGGCGACGGCGCCGAGGTGGGATCCGTGCGGGAGCTCGTGGTCGTCTCCGGGCTGCCCGCCGAGAACAGCCGCGAGCGGCTGGAGATCCGCGACGACGAGCGCCGGGTGATCAGCTTCCGTATCCTCGGCGGCGACCACCGCCTGGCCAACTACCGCTCGGTGACCACCGTGCACGAGGCGGCGCCACAGAACGGCGGGCCGCTCACCATGGTCGTCGAGTCCTATGTGGTGGACGTGCCGCAGGGGAACACCGTCGAGGAGACGCGCATCTTCGTGGACACCATCGTTCGGTGCAACCTCCAAAACCTCGAGGCCACGGTTCTCAGGCGGCGGCGGCAGCAGCAGCAGCAGGCGGCAATGGCGGCAGCGCCGCACAACAACCACAACCACAACTGATCGCCGCCGGCCCGGCCGCCGGCTGCACACCATCACAGTTGGGCTGCCGGTTTCTTCGGAGGCTTCATCTATCTACCATTTATGATATTTTATTTCGTCGTTGGTACTCTATACTTTCTCTAAAAAAATAAAAAATGGTACTGTTAACTTTTTCAAGTTTGAGGTTGCCTGTCTTCCCTTTCTTAAACTCTACAAACAATGAGGTATTGTATTGTATTGTATTGTAAGATACACCGTCAATAATATTAAGACCAGTAAAGTAGTATAGTTAATATATATGTATGCCTGTGTATATCTTTTCTTTTGTTTTTTTTTTCTGGAATGATAGGAGTAGCTAGACAATATATATGTGCATTTTCTTGAGGGTATTTTTTTTTTATATTGTTGCTCTGATGTGTATAATATGTCTGTGTAAGTTAGTAGGTTTCTTCAGGAATATTGGAAACATAACATTGTTTTTAGAATATTAGTTTGAACCACATAGGTTGTTAAAAAATAATTTGAATGAACCATACCTATATAAATCAATGGTGAAATACTTGTGGTTTCAATATAAATGCTTGTGTACTTGGGTACAGATCTGATTAGTTCTCTGATATTTTCGTCTTCTGCTGTCAACCTATTTCCATGCTTATGAATTTTTTATTTGATCTCAATTAGATATACAGATATTTGATTCCATATTTTACTTTACTTTTTGCCTATGCTAGTGTAACACCTGCGTCCAAAACTGCTTGTATAGCCCAGCAGCCCCGTTTCACGTACAGAGCTAGGTCATATAAACAGTTTTACATGCGGGGTGTTAGTATTACAACTAGATAGTTGACCAGAGGTGCCAACATTAGCGAACTATATGGTGCATGTATGGAGCATATACTCGAGGCGGTTTCTGCATAGCATGCGGTGACCTCAATTTAATCACTGTGCGCTTTTGATTTTACCGGAGTGGCCTTGGTGGGCTTGATCTGGTCCTATTGCACCTTGATTTAGCCTGTTGTGAATTTGATTTGATGAGTGGTGTCACACCCCAAAATTTTCATTTTGGGGATGTGCATAGAAAACACTAAATAAAATCCAGGATTTAATATTTTCCTAAAAGTTTCCAAGCTTTAGTTAAGTTTGTTATCAATTTAGCCAGTGAAACAAAACATTTTCTAAAACTTTTACCACTTAATATAACATGTTTGTTGCACTTCATGCCATTGCATAGTGTTTATGTATGAAAAATGAATTTAAAGTTTTTCAAATGCGCCTAGGGTTTGAATCAAAGAAAATCTATCTTGATCTTTGACCATGTTTCCATAACCTCAAACCCATGATGAAATCCTTCGAATCCATACACCTTGATCCTTGATCCTTGTTCTAAAAATCCTGATGGAGCATCAACCATTCATCTTGCCAAACATCCAAACTCATGCTCTCTAAAAACCCTAACTAGTCATACCCTTGCTCCCCCCTTTCTTTTATCCTTTCTTCCTTACATTTGAGCTCCTAATCTTTTTTGATTGAGTCTTCTCTAAAGCCTAAAGTCTATGCTAGGTGACCAATCTATATATCTCTTCTTGCTCACACCATTCAGCCATCACCTCGTTCAAGTCAAATCACTCGAATATCAGGCACTCAAGTTGATCTCAATTTGGACTTGCTCTTCTTTCCTCACCTTTGGCAATACCCTCATGGACTCTTTGTCATCTTCCTTATCCCCTCTCAAGCAAAGCCCACAACCCAAAAATACTCCAAGTAACCTACTCTATAACTCTATCCTCGATTCGGGCCGAACCCGGTCCAAACCATGACTTAACTCTTGCCTCGGATCAAAGCCCAAACATCCTCCTCTCTTTAGTGGACCAACACCAAGCCCAACCAGCACTCTAACTCTTCCTCTACCCTCTCCCACGTCAGCCCCTTGGAGCCTCTCAATCTCCCACAAAAATATCAAGCAAGGCATCAAAATATCAAAGCAAGACCCTTTGGCTTCCAACCCTTGGTCTCCCCTCACCTCTCCTTCATATATACCACCCCAACAGCCCCCTCACGCCTCTCCCCTCATTCCCCACGTCAAGAACAGAGGAGGGACGCCCCTGCTCCTCCTCATCCTCCCCCATGGCTGCCCCGATCAACCGCAACGTGAGAAGGATGCCCCGATGCACTAGATCATCGTCACCGGCCACCGTTGATGCCTCTCCTCGCTCCACCACACCAATCCCCATGGTGAGAACCCTCCATCATCATCCCCATGTTCTTCTTGTATCCATCTCTGCATATCAAGTACCATAGATGACGTATGGTTGATCCCCGATGAAGTTTACCCGGTGTATGTGTTGCTGTCCTTGCGGGCAGATTTGCTGTCGTTGACGGAAGTTGCGTTCCTCGCTGTTTTGTTCATCCAAACATCAATCTCTTTGGTGACTATGTAGATTATATCCTTGAACACACCTCTGTAAAATGGTTTTGCCATAGGAGTTGAGAAACTTAAGATATCGTCCATCTCCGTTCTTGCTGTTCCTGCTGTCTTGATAGATTGCAACCCTGAGTTGTGTTGGCGTTCCTGCCTAATCCGCTATCCAAATCACCAAACCCTTTAACCCACATGCTCATGATATCCCTGCACATGATCCCACATATTGGTTTGGCTATGCAATCTCTGATGGCCAAGATATCGAAGCCAAAGCATCCGCTACCCTTGCTGTCCAAACAGCAGTGACTCTGTTTTTGGCAATGGTGTTCCCATTGATCCATTAAACCCCAATATGTATCCTTTGTCTAGACTATCATTTATATACTTGCACACACCTTTGCAAAGTTTCATGGCCACATGATCAAACATGAAGGAGATACCATTCAGTTTTGTGCTTGCTGTCCCTCTCGCCCCGCCCCCCTCGGCGCATTTATGCCGGTTGGCATGCGTGTTCCCAATGATTCGCTACTCCGGTGGTCAAGCCCTTCAACCGTAGTGTTTATCATATAACATCATACATATCTGAAAGTTGTCTTGTCCATATAAACCACATCACCAAATATATAAACATCATCGTGTCGCTGCTCCTACCATGCCAATTGCCAACAACTATGCCATGCCATCTTGCAATCTCGTTCCCCGACTATCCAACGGTCAAAACATCATGCCCTTTTGCCACAATATACTCTATACAGTATCTAGAAACCCCATGAAAGATATCACCCTTTGGTCCTTTCGATAACCATGCAACCGCTCATCCTAACTACCGCTGGCCACCGACGTGCGTGTCTAGGATGCCTCAGCAATTCACCGTGTTCCCCGCTCTGAGTCCTCCTACATGATCATGTGTCTCTGACTTATCATTTTCATAGTCGTTGCTACCCGCCGCTATCCGCCACCGAGTATTCTCAACCAATGCACCATTAACAATAATTCTATTTTTCCTTTGATCTTGAATCTACCATAGTGCATTGGTTGATAATGACATGTTCCCAAGTAACCTATACACATATCCAACCCTTGTTGTTCTGATGTGTATGTTTCTTCCGGTCCAACTTCACCTTGCTCACCTAAAATCAATCGTTTTCGTCTATACCTTTCAACTTCCATATCCTTTAAACGTGGCTTTTGTTTTGGTTATTTTGCGCTCAAGCGATCGTAGTTACAAGTCCTATGTGTTTCAAACCTTTATGTTTTGTTTTTATAATGCTTGGTGTACTGTTTCTAGGTTTGTTTAAGATGCTTGTGCTGGTTGATGCTATCGTTAGAGGTGGAGTTGTGCAAGGATGATCCGGAAGGAAAGGATGGAAAGTTTGTCCTACTTTTGGAAGGCAAGTGTAACATGAGTTCTTTGCTACCTAATAACCATTTAATCACTTTCATATGCATGTGTCTAATATGATAAACTCCTAAGGACTTTACCTAGTACTTTTGTACCATGTTCCTTATTACCCTGGGTTGATGCATATGGATAGCTTTGCTTAGCTTGCAATCACCAAACCTTATAATGTTAATTCTGATTAATGATGACTTATGGAATTGATGGTTAAAGTGTTGCTTTTGAGCAACATGGACAGAAGGGGGCTAGAGCATTGGGCCTGTTGGGTGCTCTAGTCGGCCCTCCATAAGGACTCAATCTTAAAGCGGCCACCCAGGACATCCGTACAACCATGAGGACTATATGGCTCTGGTCTTGGCTAAGTAACTAGATTTCTCTAGCTTGTTAGTGGTTACCAAAAGGCGCAAGAGGGGGGCCTAGATTGCAGAATGGCTTCTTGCCTGTCAAGATGTGTTCTTTGGTCTGCGGTCATTTGTGCACTAGTCTTGAAGGGGGGGCTCCATTCGCCTAGCTGCTGAAACCTCGCGGCTACTAACTTGTTAGGGTGTCTTTGGAAAGGCCTCGTAGTGAACCCCCCGCCGACTTAACTTGGAAGTGAGTCAAGAGGCGATCACCTTGGGCATATGGGTAACACGACTCATGGTGAAAGTGTACAACCTCTGCAGAGTGTAAAACTGATATATCGGCCGAGCTCACGGTCCACGAGCGGCCCGGATCCTTTCGAGATAGATGGTTCGGTGGAGGTTATGGATGATGATGATGATTAATCCTTGATGATGATAATTATATATATTCACTTGGGTGCTAAGCATAACCTAGTAACTTAGGTCCTATAAGTAAATTATGATCAACTAAAAGTGCTTACCGCAGTTGAACCATGTATAGCCTTTTGAGCCTTGCATCCCCTCATGTTATGCTTGCTGAGCATGGTGCGCTGACGCTTGCTTTACAATCAACAAAATCCCGGATGGGTACCGGATGGCGTTTCAAGTGAGGTGTTTCCCCGAGCTGTTCCAAGACTGCTAGGCGAGTGCTCTCCCAAATAACCTTCGCTGTGGAGTATGGAGACCCAAAGACAGAAAGATTAAGACAAGTTTCCGCTATGCTCGTAATAGATGTAAGCTTTGTTTTAAATATGTTTCGATATATAATAAAGCATTGTCTTTGATAATCTCCATTTTTGTTACTATATGTGTTGTGTGGACATCCCGGGCACACATATAGTTAGCGCTTGGTATTCTTCGGAAAACCGGGTGCGACAAGTGGCAATGCTGATGCCAGGTACTATTTATAGTTTGGTTGATGTCCGATTTAAGTTAATTCATGTTTCAATTTATTGGCTGAATGTACTGTATTCAACTTTGGAAAGGGGCCAGAAGAGATCTGAGAAAAACAGGGACGGTGCAGACTCTTAGGTGAATGATGATCCAACAGAAGTCCATCACGGAGCCGTTGGGGTCTTTTGATAGGTCGTTAGTACGGAACAAAGTTTATTAATTAGACTGGACGTATGAAAAAGACAGGCCAAATAAGAACAGTTATCTCTTTAATATTATATATACTTCCACCATTCCAAATTAGATGTTTGATTTTTTTATCTTAAGTTTGACCGTCTTATTTAAAAAAATTTATGTAGATAAAAGCTTGACCACTCGTCCATCTCCAACAACTTGGTATTTCAACTTGCTATCCTTATTTTCTTGGCAAAATCATAAAAAACCCTCTCCAACAACTCCTCAAATCAACTCCTCATTTATCCCAAGTTGCTATTTTTTCTCCCGCACGTGGATATATCCGCGCACGGACGTGACTTGCCATCGAGCTTTTAGAAGAGGTGAAAGGGTGAAAAAAACAATTTTGTTTCTTTTTCGGGGTTTCGACGTAAGTTTTCAAGAGGTAGAAGGATATAAACATAATTTTATTTCTGTCTCGGGGTTTCTGATTTAAGTTGATCTGTGTTTGGCAAGTGAATTATGCCAAACTATTGGAGAGGGACTCTTTTTTCACTTATCATATATTTTAGAGAGTTGCCAAATCACAATATTTGCCAAGTAAATTTTGACAAACTCTTAGAGATGCTAATATGCTACTCAGTTTTGTCAATAAGTAGGTTAAATGAAAATTTTATATCTTCTTTTAAAATAGTAGGTTGAAAATTTCTAATACAAATATTTTAGCTTTATATGTACCAATTTATTAAGTTATTGTACATATTTGAGTAATTTATAAATTATTGGATCAATTTACACCCACCTATTAAGTTACGGTGAGTACAATTTTCTCTAAGGATATAGATATATAAATTAATTTTGACACAACAGGCCGTCTGGCCCGCTTTGCCAACGGGCCGCATGTTCTGAAGCCTGAAGGAATGCACAATCCACTAAACAAAAACATTTTCCTCAACAAAAAAAAAAAAAAAAATAACATCTGTCCGTTAGTTTCTAATCTAATGGCTGCTAATTTGGATGTTTTTTCGACTGAAACACTGATATGTGCCGTCTTCAGTTATTTTCCACGGCTCAGAAAAAACTGGCTGTCCACATCACTCGGATAAGTCATACGAGGTAGAAGACGGCCCTTTGTCACTTGTTGTAAGCCTATTGCTTGTTGTGCGGCTGCCCGCGTCACGGACTCCCGTCGACCTCCCCACGCGCCAAACGTGCACTCGGTCGGGCGGTCCCTGCTGTCCATGTCGATTGGCCCTGGAGACTGGAGTGCCCTCACTATATGTTTGTGTCTGCCTGCCTTCCTGAGTAGAGCGGCAAAGTGCCAGAGTGCGTACCTATATACCTACCCGAGCTCCCATCTCGACGAGACCGATCGCCATGGCGTCTCACGGAGAAGACGGTGGCAGCAGCCTCGTCTGCGTGACGGGAGGCAGCGGCTTCATCGGCTCATGGCTCGTCCGCCTTCTCCTCGACCGCGGCTACACCGTCCACGCCACCGTCAAGAACCTGCGTGCGTGACATGCTCTTTGATCTCTCTGTTTCCTTTCACCTTCCATTCCAGATTCCACTGCTCGTTTCACTGAATCGAAACTGGCTGTTCGTTCAGAGGACGAGAGCGAGACGAAGCACCTGCAGGCCCTGGACGGAGCGGACGCGCGGCTCCGGCTGTTCCAGATGGACCTCCTCGACCCGGCCTCCGTGCGGCCGGCCGTCGAGGGCGCCCGCGGCGTCTTCCACGTCGCGTCTCCGGTCATCCTGCACCCTACAGAGAACCCCGAGGCAATTCCATCTTCTCCATATTTAACCAGACACTGTTGAAGAAAAAAAGAATTCATTGCAGTTTGACTAATCCATTCACATGCTGTCCTTGCTGATAAATTGGTGTTTCTTTCCGCTGCTTAATTGAAGAATGAGCTGGTGGAGCCTGCGTTGAAGGGCACGCTGAGCGTCCTCCGTGCCGCGAGAGACTGTGGAGTCGGCCGTGTTGTCATGGTGTCGTCGCAGACGGCCATGGTACCAAATCCGGCGTGGCCTGCTGACAAGGTCGTTGATGAGGATTCCTGGGCCGACATTGAGCTGCTCAAGAAACTTCAGGTAGTACATGGTTTTTTTTAGGTCTATTCCACACTGACAGAGTGACAGATTTATCCTAATAGAATAGAATTGTTATCTGTTTGCATGCACGATCCAATTCAGTATATTGATTGATAGCATAGGACTGTGCTAATTCCATATCATTGAGGTTCAGCTTTGGTACAACGTCTCTAAAACACTGGCAGAGAAGGCCGCATGGGAGTTCGCCGAAAACACAGGTTTGCAGCTTGTTGTGATCAACCCAGCTCTGGTGTTGGGTCCTACTTTGACGCCCTCTATCACGGCCAGTCTCCAATTGTTTCTTCAGATCATGGGAGGTCAGTCGTCTGCAACAACACAAGCTTATTCAGGCTGGCTGCTCGCTCATTCGGTATGATTTTGTTTTTCTAAGAGTGTAACTAATCTTGGCAGGGAAGAGGTATGACATGGACGAGTTCTTCATTGGCTGTGTTGATGTCCGAGACGTTGCACAGTCTCTGATAGTGCTGTATGAGAACCCATCTGCCAAGGGACGCCACTTATGCCTGGAGTCTGCTGAACGGATGGTCAATTTCACCGATAAACTTGCTGAGCTCTACCCTGAATTTTCAGTTTACAGGTGATACTTTTTTTTTGGAACACCCCGGTTGCGCATCATTATTGTTCTGCACATGCTGATACAGTGATACTTTCTTTTCGCATTAGAATCCAAGAGGACAAACAGGGCTGGGTGGTGAGGGCAAAGGACCCCGCCAAGAAATTGATCAGTTTGGGTGTCCGTTTCACTCCATTCGAGAAGACTATCGCGGACACTATGGACTGCTTTAGGAGCAAAGGACTCATCTAGTGCGTTCGCGCGGATTTCTTCAGAGGAAAATTAGGGAAATGTCGAATATCTCATCCAGCTGGCTGAATAATGTGAAAAATGTGTTGGTCAAAAACTGTTGTAAGGTGAAAATAAATGCTAGAACGCACATAATGCATTTCTAAATAACGTTTGTACAAGTAGCGTGAGTGGCTTTCGGAAGTTAGTTTCGAGTCTGTAATTTTTGGCTTTTTCTTTTCTATCGTGTAATAAAATCTTCGGCAGCTTTAGCCGTCCCTTTAAAAAATACCGTGTGTATTTTTTTTCTATTTTCTTTTCGTTTAGAATTAGATTTTAATTCCAACCACGCACTGTTGCATTTTGCATCTTTCCTTTGTTGCGCTATTGCCGTGTAAGACCAAAACCTTGACTGCTTTGCACAATTCATGCGGTACTATATAACTACTAGCCTATTAGGACTAAGACTAGGATTATTAGTGTGCTAGCGCAATTGCGCACTAGCATGAAGTTTGACCTGGTGCCAGTGGCCAGTATAAGTAGTACTAGCAATGAGGGGAGAAGAGAAGGATAACAAGAATTGTGTAATGAACTACATACTCTAATCATTCCTCTGAAGAAGTCCTCCCTTCCTACGCGCATCTCCTCTGTTCTTCTTCTTCTTCTTTTGTTTGAAAAGTTCAAGAGGGGGGCGCCTGACTGTTATTCATGGTCAAATGGATGAATTGAATTTACAAATCCTCTAGGGAGAGGGACTTAGTTTTTTTTGGGAAGGAGGAAGGCTTATAAAACTAACATTACAGTCAACTCTAGAAGGCAGTGGCAATCTGCATCGGCAGAGCTTCCAATTTTCCTCTGTTCTTCTTCCTTCCCACATCTCCTGCTAACAGGCAGGCAGGCAGTCCACTGACGAAAATGGGGGAGGCCGGCGGCCACGGTGGTGCCCCAGGCAGCGGCGTCATCTGCTGCGTGACAGGCGGCAGCGGCTTCATCGGCTCGTGGCTTGTTCGCCTCCTTCTCGACCGCGGCTACACCGTCCACGCCACCGTCAAGAACCTCCGTGCGTAACATATGCTCCCCACACCCCACACCCGCAGCATCAAATTCCTCTGCAGCTTGCTTTCGTCTCTAGTCGATATTAGTCTGAAAGAAGAATCGAAATGCGATTCTGTTAAAGTTGATGGATTTTGTTGCAGAGGACGACGGCGAGACGAAGCACTTGCAGGGTCTGGATGGCGCGGACACGCGGCTCCGGCTGTTCCAGATGGACCTCGTCGACGCTGCCTCTGTGCGGCCGGCGGTCGAGGGCGCCCACGGTGTCTTCCACCTCGCGTCCCCTGTGACACTGCAGCCAGTTGAAGATCCCGAGGCAAACAAAAATCTCCCTAGTCCTAGACCGTAGTAGTTTCGGGCGGCATTCCATTGTCCACCCGATCCGTATCTCGTAATTCTTGTATGATGAACTAGTGGCTCCGCTACTTGCAGAAGGAGCTGCTAGAGCCTGCAGTGAAGGGCACGCTTAACGTCCTCCGTGCTGCCGAAGACTGTGGAGTGGACCGCGTTGTTCTGGTGTCGTCACAAGCAGCCATGGTGCCAAATCCCAGTTGGCCGGCAGGTAAGGTCATAGACGAGGACTGCTGGGCTGACTTTGAGCTCCTCAAGAAACGTCAGGTACATGAGACGAGACCATGCTGGGCTACTGGTAGAGGCAGACATCATTTGTTTAGGACTGTACTAATTAGTTTTTCCTCATCCTCTCAATTTTCTTTGTTCTGTTTGAGCTGCAGCTCTGGTACCACGTCTCTAAAACTCTGGCAGAGAAGGCGGCATGGAACTTTGCCGAAGAGGAAGGTTTGCAGCTGGTTGTACTCAATCCAGGGATGGTGTGGGGCCCAACTTTGACACCGTCAGTTGGCTGTAGTCTCCAACTGCTGCTGCTTCTCTTGGGAGGTCAGTCATCGGCAATTCATCAATCATATATAACAGATCTGCAGCCTCATCCTTCCTTGAGAGCTGCGAATTGTACAAACTGTTTCTAAGAGTGCGCTGCACACGCTGAGCAGGTGAGAGGCTTGACATGGACGACTACCAGATTGGTTGTGTAGATGTCAGAGACGTAGCACAATCACTCATAGTGCTGTATGAGAACCCATCGGCACAAGGACGCCACTTATGCCTTGAGTCCATCGAACGGATGATTGATCTCGCCGATAGACTTGCTGATCTTTACCCTGAGCTCCCAGTTCACAGGTGATACAGCTATCAGAAATGATGTCTTCCCATCAGGTGTAGTTTTCTTGCATATGCTAAGCTCTTGTTTTCATATATCAGGATCCTTAAGGACGAGCAAGGATGGGTGATGAGGTCAAAGTACCCCTCCAAGAAACTGATCAGTTTGGGTGTTCGTTTCACTCCCTTCGACAAAACTATCAGGGACGCTGTGGACTGTCTCAGGAGCAAAGGACTCATCTAGAAAATATGCTGAATAAATTGCAAGATTGCATAGACATTTTTTTTTTCACATGAAGGAACGTTGCATATGGACATCTCTGTGGACTTGTAACCTCTACTTTTAACTGCACCTTTGCAGTTTTGGCAATAAAATTCAGGTGGGGATCCTCTCCCCACCCCCGGTGACCGTAAAAAAAAAAAAAAAAATCTGTAGACTGTAGACCATGGCACCATGCTTTTCTTGCTTTCGTTGCATGGATCTTTGTAACTAAATTACGTCGTTAATTCTCTCTTTATCAGTCTCATTCATGCATATAATTGTGAGATTGCCATTTCCTGGACACAATGAGTGGCCCAGGTACGTGCGAGGAAGAGACCTAAACTGCAGCACTCTGAACCTCCCGAAACCTATCAAGTCTTGATGCCCCGGCCTCGGGGAGAAAGTATGAAGACTGAAGGGCAACTTCTCACATGCCAAAGGACAATACACAGGGGCCAGATGAATTCACAGGACTTTTCTTCAAGTAATGCTAGCCATAGCCAATAATCAAGCAGCAGCCTTTGCATTGCCTGTTGGGAGTTGGGACGTCTCCATCGAACAGTAGCAAGATTTTTCTTACAGTATGACACGTCTGTGTGGCTGCTATGGCTTGCGGATGTACGGGCCACGCCGGGCGGGGCGCTGCTAGTCGTGCGAGGCACCGGAGGCCCGATGTTGCTCCGTCTCTTTCCACGTGCCGGTGACTTGTGCCCTTGGTTTGCTAGCGACACCGGTGAATCCCATGCGAATTTAAAAGAACGGCATACGGGCAGGCCAGGCCAGAGACCACCAACGCCGGCGCAACGAAATGGCGGCAGCCGGGGACGGCGGCCACCTCGTCTGCGTGACGGGCGCCAGCGGCTTCATTGGTTCGTGGCTCGTCCGCTGCCTTCTTGACCGCGGCTACACCGTCCACGCCACCGTCAAGAACCTCCGTAAGTGACACATGTGTTCCAATGCTGGCTCAGCTCACGGACCTCTACCTGCTCGCCGTGTAGCATCAAATTCAGTTTCCCGGCTGAATCTTTCGCTGCAGAAGATGAGGGCGAGACGAAGCACTTGCAGGCCATGGGCGGCGCCGACGCGCGTCTCCGGCTGTTCCAGTTGGACCTCGTCGACCCTGCTTCCGTTCGGCCAGCGATCGAAGGCGCCCGCGGCGTCTTCCACCTGGCGTCGCCTATGATACTGCAGGCAGAAGATCCGGAGGCAATTCTTTCTCCATGATCTGATCACCCGATCGTTCGTCGCATAATCCGATTGCCGAGTAGGTAACACTTGTACTGGTTCCGCGCATGCAGAAGGAGCTGCTGGAACCTGCGGTGAAGGGCACGCTCAACGTGCTGCGTGCGGCGAAATATTGTGGAGTCGGCCGTGTTGTGCTCATGTCGTCACAGGCGGCCATGGTGCCGAATCCCAACTGGCCTGCGGGCAAGGTCATCGATGAAGACTGTTGGGCAGACGTTGAGCTGCTCAAGAAGCTTCAGGTAAACTGACTGTATCTCCATAACTGGCTGTTTTGCTGCACTGTTGCAGATGCTATGGTTCAGGGCTTCATCTGCTTGTGCTCTGAGTTGCAGATTTGGTACAGCGTATCCAAAACGCTGGCAGAGAGAGCCGCATGGGAATTTGCCGAAAAGGAGGGGTTGCCGATTGCTGTGCTCAATCCAGGGATGGTATTGGGCCCAATGTTAACACCATCAGTTAACGCCAGTCTGCAACTGCTGCTGCAAATTCTGCGAGGTCAGCCAATTAGTGTCTCTTACTGTGTTGCAAATCTGAAACATATGAATATTTTTGTGTATCTCTCCTGGTACGAAGTATCTAATTGAAGAGTGCAAACTACCCCAGGCGAGAGGCTTGACTTGGACGACATCTACATGGGCTCTGTTGATGTGAGAGACGTCGCGCAATCTCTCATAATTCTGTACGAGAACCCATCAGCACAAGGACGCCACTTATGCATGGAATCCGCTCATCGCATGGTTGATTTAGCCAATAAGATTGCTGATCTTTACCCTGAGCATCCGGTTCAGAGGTGAGCCATCTATGAAAACCACTTTGACAGTTATAAAATGTTCTCCGATTTGCTAATGTTTTCTTTTCAAAATAGAATCCGGGAGGAGGAGGACAAGCAAGGCTGGGTGGTGAGAGCAAAGGACCCTTCCAAGAAATTGATCGATTTGGGCGTTCGGTTCACTCCATTGGACGAAACCATCAAGGACAGCGTGGATTGCTTTAGGAGCAAAGGAATCATCTAACTTGTGAAGTCTGCTTTATGAAAAGCTTTTGTAAATTATGTGGGTCAAATAAATGAATTACCCAAAAGCGGCACAGTAAAATATGCCTTGGCTTAATGTGTCACATGCTAGGCATCATTTAAATAAAAATATATATTTTGCTTGATATCCATTAATGGATCTATTAATCAAGTAGCTGATAAGCCAACCACACAATCTCGAGAACACTTGCTCTTTTATTTTATTGTTTTCTCCGGTCTACGTTTATCTCACCAAAAAATTAAATATCTCTTTATTGTATTATTTTGATGTGAAGTTATTTATGTGCACATATCAAAAAAAGTACTTATTTCACATATATATAAGTTCAAAAAAATTAAACACATAATAATTTTACTAATTAACGAAAAACATTTATTTGGTAAACAAACTATTAGTAGTGTTCCGTAATCATGTATAGACAATGCAAACATATTTTATCCTCTTGGTAAACACACTATTAATAGTGTTCCGTAATCATGTATAGACCATGCAAACAGATTTTATCCTCTCATTAGCATTCCGAGGCACAGACTTCAAAACAAACACACTTTCTCTGGGTTTGCCTCACCAACCAAAAAGCATCAACTTTCTAGGCAGTATCAGACGACATTTTTTTGCCATACAAACTATCCATACACCGACCAAACAGGCCATAACATTTTTTCCATGAACATATCCGTTGACACGTGTTTCGTTAAAAAGAAAGTTTGAAAGTTACAAACCGCGAGCACATATGCATACACGCAGGAAACGTTTGCACCTGTATTGCACCAATTGACCCTATAAGAAGCATGCATAAGGAAATTAAAATGATAAGGTTGCTGCTGCTATCTTAATTTAAAGGCCACAGAGAGCCAATATTGAGACTATGTATATGAACACTTCCTGCAGCTAGCAGCAATGGCTCCAATCGTGCTGTGTAGAAATCTTACCCCAGTATCGAGGCTTTGTATATGAGCACTTCAGGAGCAACAATGGTTCCAATCATGCTGTGTAAAAGAAACTAAAATTATAAGAATAAAAATTAATACACGATATAACAGATCTTGCCCTTTGTTAAGGATAGATATCATGTAATTAGAAGAATTTTTTTTTTGAGATCAACGACGGGGGGGGGTTAAAGCACCCCCACCTGATATTTAATTGCAGCCACAGATGCCGGCACAAGCCGGGGTGGCAGGGCGCATGGCCCAAACATACAAATTGAAGGAGTTACATTGGAGAAGAAGAATTTATTATGAATTATGAATTCGAAGAGATGATAAAATTTACCTTAAAAGAAGAAGAGAGAAGGAATCAGTCAAACAATAGGACTCTATCGTGTCTAGAGAATTAGGATGCCGCTTGGTTTGGCATAAAGTTACTGAGGAACCACAACACCAAGATAGCAAATCATCATATAATATAATAAAATAGTTATTCAAGCTCACTATATCCTAGACAAAAAAGACCAGACATTGGAAAGGGGTGACTATTATCAGACAAGTATCATAAGCTGTGAAGGAATGCAAATAAGCTGATTGGAACTACTTCATACTTGCACAATCTATGGGCAATAACAATTTTATGACAATGGAAAAACTTTAGATGGCTTCCTATACGATTTTACGTTGGGAACCTCTTGTAATAGTTCCTAAACAGTTTACAATGAAACCCTAGACTATTTGTAAATAACCAAACATTTTTTATATTTTTGTTAATTTACTCATGCATCCAATTTATACTGGTCTACTAAGAAAAATGCCAGACAAGCAAAAAAAAACATTGAACAGGAGGCGGATGGGGAGCTCCTCTCAACTATAGAACTTTACAAGTTGGCGAAAAGGAAAAAATTAGAACTTGGAGCACGAAAATCGCAAGAATAAGTGATAAATCCCAAAGTACAAGTGGAGGATTCGGACCTCCATGCCTAATTTGAAATTTCAGCTTACACAAATTTAAAGATTTGTGAACATCAAGAACAAACCCTAGGAGAAGGGAAAGCTAGAATGAAGAAATGAAAAATACTGAGGTGAAGTGGTTTGGGGAGAGCTGCCTCTTATTTATAGAACACTATATTACACGTCTCCATTCTACCCATAGATATTTTAGGCCAACCACCTAACTTGAGGACACTGGTCTAACCCGAGGAAGTCTCCAATCCGACGGCCACCGCGCCTTCTTCGATAGCTCATAGCTTCACCTAGACGCGAAATTTTTTTATTTGGAAGAAGTATATTATTAAACTGTTGGAGGGCACTTTTTTTTTTTTTTTTTTGTTGCTAATAAAAAATCAAACTAGGGAGTTATTATTTTACAGAACTCAAGAGGATGCTCTTATTTTTGTTTTTGTTAATTTTTTTGAGGGAACGGCGCTACACCGGGAAATCATGCCTGTGCTCGTGACACTATGGAGATCTCCCGCCTCATGAAAAGGGAAACTTGGTCACTTGCGTCTGGACCGTTGGATGGCACCTCTATGGTGAAAAAAAGACAGCTAAGGTACGTCGTGCCTTGAAGAACCTACGGTACTGAATCTGTATCCCTCATTCCCCTGCGGCTGGGACAGGTCTTAGTCCAGGAGCTGTCTCTGTCCGAGACAGTATTCCACATTGTAACCAGGTACTGGTGGCCAAAGATTTGGCCTCAGGTATTGAGTAATGCAGATTTAAGATCTCGATTGAGGCATTTTTGTCTATAATCATCCTGTTGGAACAAATAATCGATTGCGTGATTGAGGCCATGGAGCTTGCCAGGGCCCAGCCTCAACCCTGTATGTTCAGCCGCCTCGTTCCCGCCAAAGACTAGTGTCGTGCCGCCGCGTCAGTATATGCCGGCCTGTGTGTTGTATATCATCGGCAGCTACTCTGCCTCGTTTTGGTGTGTCCACGATACTTGAGGAAACTAGAGTGCATAGAGCGAGCCAGCGGCAGACAGGGAGACCATCGATCCGGTCAACGACGACATGGAGGCGGCCGGGGACATCGCTGGTGCCCGTGGAGGCATCCTCTGCGTGACGGGCGGCAGCGGCTTCATCGGCTCCTGGCTCGTCCGTCTCCTCCTCGACCGCGGCTACACCGTCCACGCCACCGTCAAGAACCTCCGTGCGTAGAATAGCAATATACTGGCATGCATGCTCTCCCGTCTCGTTTTTGTTCTATCTGTTATTAGATCATCGAATTCATTTCATCATCTGCACGCACACGAGACATGATAAAACGAAACGAGATTTGCAAGCTCTGTTTGGTTGTTCTCGCAGAGGACGAGGGCGAGACGAAGCACCTGCAGGCCCTGGATGGCGCGGACGCGCGGCTCCGGCTGTTCCAGATGGACCTCCTGGACCCTGCCTCCTCCATGCGGCAGGCGATCGAGGGCGCCCGCGGCGTCTTCCACCTGGCGTCCCCTCTGACGCTGCAGACAAAGGATCCCGAGGCAATTCTCTTCCTGCATAACCATCTCTTTGTCATCCTTCAAAAAACAAAAAAACTCATCTCTCTGTCGCAAAAAACATGCCTGTTTTTCATCGTGATTACGTACTGGTCTGCAGAAGGAGCTGCTGGAGCCTGCGCTGAAGGGCACGCTCAGCGTCCTCGGTGCCGCCAAGGACTGCGGTGTCCACCGTGTCGTTCTCATGTCGTCGAAGTCAGCCATGCTGCCAAATCCTTCCTGGCCTGCCGACAAGGCGATGATAGAGGATGAGTGCTGGGCCGACCTTGAGCTCCTCAAGAAACGTCAGGTGCAGACGAATAGTACAAATGCACAACTTTGCTAGATGTAGATTTTTTTGCATTGCAGTAAAAATAAAATTAGGACCAAATTAGAACGTGTTTATCCATCATCATGCTTACCAGGTCAGAATTGCACAAAAGAATGGTAGATTTATTCAAGCTGAACTTGCTGATTCATTTGTTTTGAGGTGCAGCTTTGGTACCATGTCTCTAAAACGCTGGCAGAGAAGGCTGCGTGGGAATTCGCCGAAAGGGAAGGTCTGCAGCTGGTTGTGCTAAATCCAGGGACTACTCTGGGCCCATTCTTTACGCCATCAGTCAATACCAGTCTGAATATTCTGCTGCAGCTCCTGAGAGGTTAGCCACAGCATCACATCTGAATTATTGCAAAATATCCAATGAACACAAGGCGCATGTCGTTCGTAATTCTAATGGGTGGAAAAATAACCGCTTATTAACCAGGCAAGGAGCTTGAGCTGGACGCTGTCTACACAGGGTGGGTCGACGTCAGAGATGTGGCGCAATCTGCGATCGTGCTGTATGAGAACTCATCTGCGCAGGGACGGCACCTGTGCTTGGCGTCCATGGAACGCTTGGTTGACTTCGCCGATAAACTTGCTGATATGTACCCTGAATTCCCAGTTCACAGGTGATCCATTTTCTGACGACGACATGCATCGAGCTTGCACTGTCTGCAGGGGTGTTCGTTTTTGGTAACCTTTTTATTTTTGGCATCAGAATCAAGGAGGACAAACAAGGCTGGTTGATGAGAGCAAAGGAACCCTCCAAGAAGTTGATCGATCTGGGCGTTCGTTTCCTTCCGTTCGACGTGACCATCAGGGAGACCGTCGATTGCTTCAGAAGCAAAGGGCTCATCTAGCCCTGTCCAGCTGTACACCCTGATTCTAGGGAACTGCTACAACTCAATAATATTTAAGCTCAAACGAATAAAATGCTAGAATCAGTTATTATTGAGTTTTGGTGCATGGCTCCGCTGGGGTTAAAATATCGATGTGTGTGAGTTTTTTCTCGAATAGGTAAAAGACTTGCGCATCATTGCATTTAAGAAGAAGAGTTCTTACAAGTTCAGTATAAAATGCGAGGGAGTTGCTTAGTTTTTAACATAGTCGCTCTTCTCCCGTTGCAAGCTCTCATATACCTATTACTCGCGAATTAAACAACTTAGAACGGCCGCCCCGGATGCCTAGCCGCGACCCTTCGCTTGTGGCCCCCGGCAGGTCGGGGAAGAAGACTCTCATGGCCTCTCTGTGGGACTCAGAGAGCTTGTCGGTGAAGATGCTGTCGTACGCCCTCTTTTCCGCCGAGGTTGCCTTGCCTGCGCTGTTCAGGTAGCCCATGCGCTTCGTGACGAGGAATTCGCCGCGCCTGGATACCGGGATCTTCGAGAGTGGTTGCGCGGCAATCCTTCGGCTCCTTGTTGGTAACCGCACCGGTGGCGTCTCCCCGGGTGATCGGCGGCAGCAGCGGGGAGGCCTCCTTGATTAGGACGCGCTGCCTAAATCTCTTCAATTGAACGCCGATGGAGTTGCTTCGGCCCCTCGAGCTGCTTCTGTGCTCGGACTCAACCGGAGTTGCCGGGGCTGCGCTGACTGCCCCTTGTTAGCCGAAGGCGCAGGTGTCGTGGCCTCTCTAGGAGCCGCCACCGTTGCGCACCGGGGCTCGCCGACATGCGCGCCTTCCCCGGCCGCGGCATCCCGGGAGACCGGGCTTGTGTCCTGCGCGGCCACTGCGCCGGCAGCCCCGCGGCTGTACCCTCGCGGGGGTAGCCCCAAGGGACTTAGTCACCTCCCCCCAGGAGCCTCCTGCCGGGGTGAGGCAGGGCCGGCCGGCGCTCAAACCCCCGGCGGTGGCGAGAGCTGCGCTCGTCACCCGCCACCGGAGTCACCGCGCCCCGGGTCGGGCTCTCGGACTCGCACGGCGATGGCGATCCTGTGGGTGGAGGAGCTTCCCAGATGGGGGGTGGTGCTTCCGTGGCGGGCGATCCTGCCCCGGAAGCTCGGAGTTGCCGGCCGGGCCTCCCGGCGGCCGATCGACGAGCCGGGGACACGCGGCAATGACGCGCCTTTAGGCTCTAGGGTCGGGCGCCCCGACGGTGGACGCCGATGGCGCTGGGTGTGCTCCGGGATGGCGGCCGGGGCGGGCAAGGGTTTTCGCCCCTAGAGCGCTTTTGCGCCTTGGGTCGCCAGACGGGCGCTTTAGGGACACCGCTGGCCTGGTGGCTCCTTTCTTTGCGGCGCGCCCCCCCTGTCCATGGTGGCGCCTGCCCCGTCCCTGTGATCCAGGGCGGCGGCGTCCTGCCGAGGCGAGGCGCAGGCGGGCGCGGCCGGGCCCCTCGGCCAGTGGGTGCCCACCGCTATGGTCGCCGCCGGCTTAGCGGGAGTTTCGCATGGCAACGCTGGGGCCGGGCGCTCGCTGAGACTACCTCGACGTAGGTGCGTCCTCGCCCGTGGGCTGACCACATGAGCGCCAGCGTGGATGACAACATCGTCCGCTCGCAGGCCGGCAAATCCGGGCGATGGCCGCGCGGATGTCCTCGAGCGGGATGTCGGAGGAGCCGCGGGCGTGTCTAGACAACCATGGAGAAACTCGGCTGCTCGCCGCCCGCATTGTCGATGTCGGCGTGCCGCTTCCTCCACCGGCGTCCCAAAGCGGGGGTCCGACGAGCGTGGTGGCGGGGCGCCACTCCCGGGGCGCGGGCCCCTAGGCTGCCCTGGCCGACGAACAACGAAAAAGGCCATCGGCCGCCAAAGACAGCCGGCCATGCGGTGGGCGAGCGTGGACGCTTGCATTCCCAGCGCATAGTGGTTGATGCCTTTGCGGTTGAAGCGGCGCAGGGTCTTGTGCAGTGGCGACTTCGGTGGGTGGTGGAGAGGCGTTGAGGCAGGCGGTCCAAGACCTCCCTCGGACGTGGTCGTGCACCCTTTGCCCGACAAATAGTGGCCTCAGCCGGCGTGCTTCCTGGCACGCCTCCCCACACCCCGGCCTGGCACTGCGGCAGGACGAGTTGCCACCCATCCTGTAGTCTGGTGCCGAGGCGCGGCGACTAGGACCCAGGACCCAGCTGGTGGACGGGGCCCTGGGTGTACCTTCTGGCAGGGGGTGTTGCTGATCGACTCCTGGCAACGGCGCACCGCACCGGTGGCTGGTAACGCAGCCCGCGGCAGCTGGGCCCGAGGCGCTGGTGAATCGGGACCCGAGCGGTGGCCTCTGCCTCGGGAGCTGGTGGCCGCCTCCATCAACGACGCCGAAGCCTGCAGCGCTTGACGCCAGCTTGCGCACGGGGGGTCGGCCACAAATGGGAGTCACCCCTGGTGACCCTGCTGCAACACCCTCCGCGGTTGGAGGTCGAATCGGCGGCAGGGCCAGGGCTCGGGCGGCGGTCTGGCTGCCAACAGTCGGGCTGCCTGACGGTGGGGCCTCCGCTCCAACAGATCACATCGCTGCCGTCCGAATAGTCGGTGGAAGTCACCGTCCACCCACCTCCGCCTTGGACCGACCGGCAGAGGCGGGGAAGAAAGGAGCGGCGTCGGGCGAGAGTGGCCTTGCACGGGGGAGGAGGAGGCATCCCCGGCCCCCCCGGACCTCGGTGGCGAGGCGAGGCGGCGATCGGGCGACGCCGAGGATGGTCGAGTGGCGGTGCCACAGCCGCCGGTGGGCCAAAGATCCACCGCAAGGGGCACCAGGGCCGGGCAGCGGGGCTCGCAAATCATCGAACGGTTGGCGAAGCGGCGGTGGCCAGGAGCCTCGGAAGCGTATGGGAGGGGGCTCGCCATGGGGGCAGGGAGGGGGCGCACGTGGGCCCCCGGTCCCTCCGGCAAGATCCCTGGCCACTGGCAGCCTCCACGCCGACGGCGACGGCGACGGCCGAACAATGGGCGCACTAACTGGTTCAGAGCAAGTCACAAAAGTTCCTGGCACGTAGATACAAGGAACGAGGGTTGTAGAACGTGGAATGTTCCTTGAGAGAGAATTTTTTACTGTTAAGATGAAACTAATCCATGTTCTCAGAACAGAAATGCATGATCTCGGAACGAGAAACGTGGTACCGATCCACGTTCTCTGTAACTGTGGTTCAGAGGCCATAAGTTATGCTTTTTATGTAATCCCTTGGTAGGTTTTAGCTTTGTTCTAAATCAAACTTCTCTAATTTTAATCAAGATTATAGTCTATAATATAACATCAAGCTAGATTAATTAGATACACCATAGCGCATTTATTTTATTTGATTAGATATATGCCCATATGTTGGGCTAGGATAGCCACAATTTTTTCGATCGAGTAATCAGAAGCGGACATGTGAGCTCTGGCTCTTTGAGCACTTTTTATTGGACACTGACATATGGATCCGGTCTTCGCATCAGAACTGGTGCGGTAGGACATGGACATGTGAACTTCAAGTGGAGAATAGTTTGTACCATGCGCGAATGCGTGAGTAGGGATTGAGACTTGGTATCACTGATCAGCCGATCGTTTTGTTTTAGATGTGTCGGAGTAAAAACAGGCCAGAAGAGACCGAGGCCTGGGTGACGGGCGAAACAGAGAGGCGACAGCGGTGCGCTCCTTTCTCCGGTGAGATCTCGACGGCCGGGACTCCCTTGCCCTCTGATTTGTAGGGAAAAGGTGCGCTGCTCTCCGCTGCTTCTTCTTATCCACAGTTTTCCCCTTCTCTCGCAGAGTGGGTTGGGATGAGGGGCTCTCTGTCGCCGCTTCAGGGGATGGGGAGGTCGCACTTGACTTCCCCTTCCTCCGCGACTCCGGGGGGTGGAGGGCGGAGGGGGAAGGGAGATTCGCTCCCAAGCGGGGATGGAACACGGGAGTTCGATGGGGATTCGCCATTGGAGAGGTCAGATTCTGGAGCTCTGTGGCAGAACCTTCTAAATTATATGGCCCACAAGCACCTGACATTGTCCCTAAGACCTCATCGGCCTATGCTTGTACACCACATAACCTAGAATGTTACGTCGGGTGAACCCCGATAAACCACACTTCCTCCGGGATCGATACTTATTACGAGAGACATCACAAGTATTACAACAAACTTTCATACAAAATACCGTAGTAGCGGAAGACTTACAATAACTTAATTTATAAAACTTTTGTAAAACTTATACAAACCGTAGTATCATTATTACAAGACAAATGGAAGTATCATTATATAACTTTATTACAAACCATCCAACAAAAGTGCCTTACCCAAAGGCCACACAACCTATTCCTCATCCGATCCTTCTTCGATAACCGTCATGCAACAAGGGCCATAGCACACTTATTCACACGGTTCACCTGCAACGGGGATTTAACAAACTCTGAGTACAAAAGTACTCCGCAAGACTTACCCGACCAAAAAATTTGGGAGAAGACTCAGGAATGCTGGCTAATAGGAATCAAGGTGAGGCTTTAGCAAGAATCAAAGACACATTTGCCAAAAGCAGCTAAAGTTGATCCTTACTTTTCATATTGATTATCCTACTCTATAACAAACACTTATCATCCATGTAACAATTTCAAACTTTCCAGTCTCAACCACTTTCACCATTACTACGATGCCGGGACTCGGATCAAGTCTCCCATATCGTGGAGCACCGACGATTCGAATCGCTTTATATACCCAGCTGGGGCTTCCTAGCCACACGATATATGCAGAACCGAACATCTTACATACATCAACTCACACTTGCATTTCTCCCTGCCAGAACGGGTCCTAGCCACGAGAGTACAGTACACCATCTCCCTACGCCGTCAGTCTGACTGTCAACGGTGCGCTCGTAGTGTGGGTACACGCTACTTCCCGTCCCGGTTGTCCGTTCTCGCATGAATCATACAAGAGAGCTTACCGCCATTAGCATGCGACTAGTACTATCCAATAACCTCATGATACCAGGGCCAAACAACGGACGGTCCTTAACCGACACAAGTGGACGACACTACACCAGGGCACTAGCCCATCCTAATGCAAGTCACTCCACCGGCGTCTCGATTTTACTCATCATGTTCTTGTGCGTACCCCGACCCGGCCAAGGTGAAGGATAGGCGACAAGCAACATCAAGTTTTGAATACTTTCTCAGAGATGATATTGTTATCAACTTTTAAAACATTTCACAAAAGCCTATGCTTGTAGCAGGACTAAGCAGGTACTAAACATTTTCGAAATCAAAATAGGTATCCAGGATAGTATCACAAGGTACGGTAAATGCATCAATTAGGATATCACACAACTCCTATACCTAATGCATCATATCATCCACATAAAATTATAAAAGACTTTCGAAATTCAAGGCAGGGTTTGAATGCATCCGGGGCTTGCCTTGGGGCTCGATGAAGTGAGGTTCGGGGATGGCACTGCCGGGATGCTGACCAACCTCTTCGCACTGGACACCTTCTTCAGAAACGGGAGTCAGATCAATCCCCTCTTCGGACGGTACAACTACACGATTGAAATGCATGATCACAATGCAAAGAATAAAGACATACGATAATGATGCAACGACAACTAGTCTATCTTGAGTACAACTTTCCTTCACGGTAACATTGCATTACGGAAATATAACTAGCGTCGACGACGACGGACTAACGACACGTAATCAACATGAAATGCCGAAGGTCATTAGAGTTAATGACCTAGGGTCATCACTCAATCCCAAAAATCAAGCAACCCTAATAGTGATTAAGGTTGATTACTAATTTATTAACCATTTTTACAGTTGTTGAAAGCCACTAATTAACTTGCTAATTAGAGATTAATTAAACCCTAATTAATCAAAGGATAATTAATTAAACATTAATTAATTGAGGTATTAATTAAGCATAATACTAAAATTAATCAAAACATGATCAAACTTCATAATTAAGATCATCATCATCTAATTAGCACACAAAACAAAATTCATAATTTTTGGACTTATATTTTAATTATTAAAATTCATGGAATTTGCCTTTATTAATTTAAAGAGCAAATTAAAGCACAATTAAATTTCATTGGAAAACCAGAGTTAGTATTTTTCTGGTGTAAAGCATAGCACAGAGAGCACATATATATTTTTGTTGCATTTTTATCTACCCAAATAAAATTATAACAAAAAATGAAAATCAGCTTTTGAAATTAAAAAGGAAAAAGAAAAACATTTCTTTTCCCCATGGACCTCATCAGGCGGCCCGAGCGGCCCGCCCCCTCGCCCACTGCACGCACGCACGCAGCGCCGCCTCTTCTTCTCTCTCTCACTCGCCGACGGGGTCCCAAATTGTCGGCCCTCTCTCCTTCCTCCTCTTTCCGACGGGGCACAGGGACGACGATGACGGCCGGCGGCGCAACTCGCCAACGGTGGCTTCCCCGACATAACCGATCACACAAAAGGATTCCTCTCCCCGAGACGCATCTAACGAGGTATCATACGCCCTTTTTCACGCACCGAGCTCGCTTAACGGGCGGCCATGGCGGCTTCGGCCAAGCACGGCGTACGGCCAGCTTCGCTCACCGGAGCTTCTCCGTGAAACCTCGTACACCAACATGATCAGCAGTTCTACGAACACGATACTACACGAATACGACACGGAGCGTTACTGGATAGGCACAACGGCGAGCACGACGGCGGCGGCACGATGACGCTCACTGTCATGTTGCCGTTCCGGCTAGCCGACGGTGATGGAAGCGCAACCAACACCCCTATAAGATCCAGTGGCTCACCACGACTCCAAAACAAGGGCGCAGAGAGCTTGGAGATAAGTGGAAGATGGTTGACGGCGGCAGCAGTAACTGCGGCGGCGCGAACCAAGGAGGATGACGATGTTCCGGTGCGTCCGGAGACTCCTCTGCGTCAACGGACAAGCCGACCGTGATTAGTATCCAACCATGAAACTAAAACAAGTCGTGGATTGAGTTGATAGGCACGGAGTTGCCTGCACCCGGGGACGACGGCTCACGGCGGCGTCCGGCCGAAACGAAGAAGATGACGATGTGCTGGTGATTCAGACTGTGACAAGAGCTGTGGATTGGTTCTCTGGAATCGCAACAAAGTTGCGCACTTGCTTGCTAGAGCAATCGGACAGAGGGGTTGTGTCGACGGGGAATTTCACGATGAACCGAGAGATCGACGGCGACGGTGAGGAAGAAGAAAAGAGACTTCGACGGCCGGTGCACGGCCTTTTATAGGTCAAGGAACGGTCGATGAACTGGCCAGCACCTTCACGACGGTGATGAGTTGGTTGGCGGCGCTGGAAACCCGGGAAGGCGCGGGAAAACGGCCACGGCGGCGCCGGTGAGTCAGCCGGCATGGGCACCCCCCTGCTCATGTAATTGTAGCAGCAAGCCACCTTTTCCTTTTATTTTCAAAATTATTTTCAAAAATTGAACTGTACACATAAGTATCCAAAAATACAGATTGCTCAAAATTTTTGTGCTCTACAACTTTCATTTAGGGAGTTTGGTCAGATTCAAACTGGTTTTTTGAATTTGAATTTTAAATTTGGAAAGAGTAAAACCCTAACCTAAAGGAATTCAAAATTACTTTTAAATTTTGAATAAAAGATGAAAATTTCCCAAAATAAAAGTTGTTCCCTTTCTCAATATCTACAACTTTCATTTAGAGAGTTTTTCATGAAACTAAATAGATTTTGAATTGGAGTTTAAAAATCAAAAGAGGATATTTCCCAATTTAAAGAACTTTTGAAATTACTTTAAATTTTATTCAAAAACTTGAAAAACTTTATATACCAAAGTTGTAGAGCTCAAAAAAAGATGCACAAACTGTATTTTTGGAGTTTTCCTAAATTTTGAATATTTTGAGATGAAATTGAAAAAAGGGGCAGTTTCACTTTGAATTTTAAGCTTTTGAAAAGGATTTTCAAATTGAATCTTTGGGCAATTAATTAATGATGTTGTGACACTTTTCAAACTCAAACAATGACATACTTTCAAAGTACAAAGTTCATACTTTGAAATGGTGTCAAAGTTTGGTAACTTTTATTAACAAAATTAATTATGGTTAGCTCCTCAAAATTGAAAGTGAAATTCAAATTCCAACACTTAGCCACTTGAGCTAGGGTTTGGGATTTGAATTCCAAATCCAAATTTGATTCTTCCTTACACCTCATTTGACTTGCAAAACATGTTTGATGTGTGAGTCAAGGTTAGCCAAACACTTGCAAACATCAAGGTTGATTTTAAATGGGTTGCTTTTATAAGCAAAAAGTTAAACATGTGAGTGGAATTTAAATGATAAACACATGCACATGTGATATAAAAGAGCTCAAACAACCCTAGAATTAAATAAACTCATTTTAGTTATATTCATTAGAGTTCTCTAATGATGAATGCTTATGCAATGATGATGATGACATGGCAGGTTTAGGTTAACGTAACACCAGAGGTGTTACATTATATTCCCCTTAAAAGGAATCTCGTCCCGAGATTCAAAGCTTAGGACTAAGTAATGGAAAAGAAAATGTATCAAGTAGACACATCTTACATGGTTTCATAAGGGAGGTAGAAGGGTTCATATTACAAGTCTCATCTTTTTGGAAAGTCACAATTCTTAGAAACGAATCATGACTTAGGAGAAGGAAGGAAGGAACTCCGGAAAGTGCTCATTCAAGAAGTCCTCAGACTCCCAGGTTGCTTCATCCTCAGAATGCTGATCCCACCGAACTTTGTAGAATCTTCTTATGTGCCTTCGTGTGATCCGATCTTTCCTATCAAGAATTTTGACTGGATACTCGGCACACGTCAGATCAGGCTCAAGTTTGATACCTTCAATGTCAACAATTTTATCGGGTACTCGCAAACACTTCTTCAGTTAGGACATATGGAACACGTTGTGCATAAGAGACAACTGTTCGGGTAGATTTAACCGATATGCAACTTTCCCACATCTCTCTCGAAATTTGAAAAGGACCGATATATCGGGGTGCTAGTTTACCTTTGACCCCGAATCGATCGACACCTTTACTTGGTGATACCTTCGATATACATAGTCCCCAACTTCAAACATCAATGGCCTTAAGCCGCTTATCGGATAACTTTTCGTCTAGACCGAGCTATTCTTAAATTTTCTTGAATCTGCTTTTACTTTAGCCTCGGTTTCTTTGACTAGATCAACACCGAAGAACCATCTTTCTCCTGGCTCGCACCCGTTGAGTGGAGTGCGGCATCGGCGACCATACTGAGCTTCAAATGGTGCCATTTTTATACTCTCTTGATAATTATTATTGTAAGCAAACTCAGCTAATGGCAAACATTGTTCCCAATCGGAAGAATATGTCAACACACAAGCTCTTAACATATCTTCAAGAATCGATTCAGTCTTTTCGATCGACCATCGGTTTGCGGATGATAAGCAAGTCTTTAGCGTATGCAGTAGTACCCATAGTTTCATGAAATCTCTGCGAAATTGAGCCATAAATTGAGTACCCCTCTGCGTGACTATACTTTTTAGAATCCCATGCAAACACATTATTCGGTCTATGTATAACTGAGCATACTGAGGTGCTCTATATTTCTTCTTTACTGGAATAAAGTGAGCAGACTTGGTCAAACAATCAACAATAACCCAGATTAAATTATAACCCCTGGCTGTTCTAGGCAACCCAACAATAAAGTCCATACTTATATCTTCCCACTTCCAAACTGGAATGGGCAATGGCTGGAGTTCTCCAGCTGCTTTCAAATGCACAGCTTTGACTTTTTGACAAGTATCACAAATGCAACATATCGAGCTATCTCGATTTTTATTTTGGTCCACCGTAATCTCTCTCGCCTCAGTCATGATACATCTTATTGCTACCTGGATGAATCGAGAATCTGGTTAGGTGAGCTTCATCAAGAATCAATTGTCAGAGCTCAAGAACTTTTGGAACAACCAGACGATTCTTGAACCATAACACATTGTTGTCATCAAAACGGAAACAAGACGCCTGCCCTGATCGAACTTTTTCTCTAATGTGTTTGAGACCTTTGCTTTCTCGCTGAGCTGCAATGATCTGTTCTTGAATAGAGGAATGTATTGTGATATCATTCAAACTACCCCGAGTGATCATGTCAATATTTAATCTTTCTAATTCTTGACACAAACTTCAGATTTATTGGGCGTAACGAAGAAGGCGGTTGCACCGATTCTTTTGGCTAAGAGCATCGGAACTACATTGGCTTTGCCAGATGATAATGTACTTCAAGATCATAGTCTTTGATTAATTCAAGCCATCTCCTTTGCCTCATATTCAACTCAGATTGCGTAAAGATATACTTCAAACTTTTGTGATCACTATAGATATGACATAGATTGCCCAACAAATAATGCCTCTATATCTTCAGAGCATGCACAACTGCGGCTAACTCAAGATCATGGGTTGGGTAATGTTCTTCATGTTGCTTCAACTGCCTTGAAGCATAAGCAATCACTTTGCCTTCTTGCATCAGTACACACCCAATGCCGATGCCAGATGCATCACAATATATATCAAATGGCTTTTCAATATCCGGCTGAGCTAGGACTGGAGCAGTAGTCAGAAGATCTTTCAATTTGTGGAACGCTTGCTCACACTCAGATGACCATTTAAATTTGGTTTGGTTCTTTAAGAGTTCTGTGATTGGCTTGGCTATTTTGAAGAAGTTAGGAATGAAACGACAGTAGTATCCCGCCATTCCCAGAAAGCTACGGACTTGATGAACGCTGATAGGTGGCTTCCAGTTAAGAATATCTTGGACTTTACTAGGGTCAACTGCGACACCCTCGGCAGACAAGACATGACCAAGGAATTTGACTTCGCTAACCCAAAACTCACGCTTACTAAATTTGGCATAGAGTTGGTGTTCTCGGAGACGAGTCAAAACAGTACGGAGGTGCTCCGCATGTTCTTCTTTGGTTTTGGAATATATAAGTATGTCTTCGATGAAAACCACGACGAAACGATCGAGCTCGGGCATAAACACCGAGTTCATCAGATACATGAAATGGGCTGGAGCATTAGTGAGCCCAAATGACATAACAAGGTATTCATACAGGCCGTATCTGGTGGTGAAGGCGGTTTTAGGAATATCTTCAGGCCTGATTCGGATTTGATGATAACCAGACCTAAGATCAATCTTGGAGAACACCTTCGCTCCCGCAAGTTGGTCAAAGAGTAGATCTATGCGAGGAAGAGGATATTTATTTTTGATGGTCACCTCAGTTAGTGGACGATAGTCCACACACATTCTCAGAGTCTGGTCTTTCTTTTTCACAAAGATGGCAGGACAACCCCATGGTGATGAACTAGGTCGGATAAAACCTTTGTCCAACAATTCTTTCAACTGAGTTTTCAATTCTGCTAACTCTTTTGGGGGCATCCTATAGGCTCTTCGGGATACTGGTGCAGTACCTGGCTTTAACTCAATCACAAACTCAACGTCTCTCTCTGGTGGCAACCCAGGCAAATCCTCAGGGAATACATCGGGGAACTCACAGACCACAGGTATATCTTTGATTTCTTGCACTGAGGTTGCATTAACTGTCTCAGCTGCTCTCTTGGGAGTTGGGAGTTGGATAAGAAGAGGAGACTGATTATCAGGCAAGAACAATTTAATGGTTCGATTCAGTGCATCTATCACAGCGCCATAATGGCGTAACCAATTTATTCCAAGGATCACATCTATATTCTGATCCTTTAATACTATCAGGTCCGTGGGATAGAGATACCCACCAAGAGATATGGGAACCTGATATACCATTTTCCGTGTGTGTATACGCCCTCCCGGTGATTGCACCAAAAACTCATCTTTAATTTCTTTTATGAGGATTGCATGCTTTGTAACAAAAGTATGGTTGATAAATGTATGTGATGCACCAGAATCAAATAATGTAATTGCAGGGTGACTGGCAACAGGGAACATACCCATTAAGACCGGTTCTCCTTCAAGAACATCCCCAGTCTGGACTTGATACACACGTCCAGTTTTCCTTCTAGTATTCACCCTCGGGGCATGCTGCGAATTACCCCTGCCCTGACTCTGGTGCTACTGACTGCCAGATCCTTGTTGAAAATTGGAAGTATTTCTTTTGGGATAAGGACAGTTTCGATAAAGGTGTCCGGTCCGGTTACAATTAAAACACGGACCGAGACCCGATTGGGAGAATTTTGGGGAACTGGTGGATTTAGGTTTCAACACCACGGGTGTTCTACCGTTGTGGATAGGTTACGGTAGCGGGCGAGTGTACACTGTTGCCTTTGGGCTTCTTCTTTGTGGCGTGGTGGGTAGGGATAGGATTGATGGCTTTCTTTGCCGCCGTGTGGATAGCGGAACGGCCGCGATTGTCTTTGAGTGGGATGAAAGATAACCTTCCTCGGCGTTTCGGATTCCGCCCGGAGGGGTTAGAGAAAGAACGCCTTTCTTCATTCTTACATTTAAGTAAGGATCTTTCATAGGATATTGCGATATCCACCGCCTCATAGAAGGTGGCATTTGGGTTGGCAGTAAGATGGGTCGCAATATCACCCTTCAAACCCCTAATGAAACACTGCTTCTTCTTCTTATCGGCATCCACATGTTCAGGTGCATATTGTGACAGATAGCTAAATGTGTTTGCATACTACACCACTGATCGACTACCCTGCTTTAGTGCTAGAAACTCTTCCAGCTTTGCTTGCATCACCCCGTCAGGAATGAAATGCTGACGGAATGTATCTTGGAACATGGCCCAAGTAATTTGTCGACCGGTTGGTCATCGTGCGAGAAAAGTTCGCCCACCATGTAGATGCAGGGGCCTCTCAATTGTTGGGCGGCAAACTTGGGTTTCAACAGATCTGGACAACCCTCTAGCAGATCAAACTTTTGATCTATGACACGAAGCCAATCATTAGCTTCTAAGGGATCCTCAGCCTTAGTGAAAACTGGCGGACGGGTTTCAGTGAAGTCCGCATACGTGATCTCGTCATGATTACGATGACCACGATTGTCATATGGTGCCTCATGATTGTGCTGACCCATTTCCCGTAACAAACGGGAATTCTCAGTGGTGGCATTTACTAAAGCTGCCACGGCTTCAGCCAAAGACGGTGGTGCTGGTGGTGCCTACGGGGCCTCACCCCTCTCTTGTGAAGAATCAGTGTGAGAATGACCAGACATCTGTTATAGACAAGATCATATTTATTCACAAGCAGATTTATTGAACTTTAAAACATCAGTACAAACCAGTCACACATGGGTTCACTTATTCATATAACAAGTCCGCTCGTAGGCCGGACATACCCAGGTTGACTATTTAGCACATAAGGATAACTATATTACACATCCCTCTCAAGGAACTCAGGCGTCTGACTCATTGCCAGCGTCTGACTCGAGGTCCTCGTCTGCCTCGGACTCTCTAGTCAGTGACGGGTATACCTCTGGTGACTCCACAGAACCCAAGTCGTTCGCGGCTATCTGCTGCTGGTACAGAGGATCGTGGAGGTTGTGCTGATGGTGGACCTCCTCGTGTAGGGCGGCAGTGTATGCTTTGAGGTCCTCCACCTGTGCCTGCAACTCCTCGATGTAGTCGTACCCATCGTTCCTTTGATTCATTGCACCCTCCAGCTCATGCCGAAGGTGAGCAATGGTCTGCTGGAGCTCGTGGATGGATCGAAGATCCTGCTGCTCTTGCCTTTGCCGATCCGCTATCTCGGACTTGACTTTTCGTTTTCGGCGGTTGCCATCATGTGATCCTTGGTGACGGCCGCCAACTCTTCGAACAATTGGGCTATCTTCTGACTCTTGGATATCTTCTTCTTAGCCTTTGGCTCGCTCGGTCCGGCCTCAGCATCATTGCGACGTGGTGCCAACTGATGACATGGCACTCCCTTTGAACCGGTCATCTTACGAGCAGTCTGCTTGGTACGGGCCATCCTGTAGAAAGTAGAGATAGATTCTATAAGATTGAGAGCCTTAGAGTCAGCAAGAATAGGATTGATTTTACTTAGCCCAACCACTTTTTAAATGGGGATTATGAATTTAAACATGTGAATTAAACATGATGCATGATCGAACCTACGGATCAAGCAAAAACTTTTTAAACTAACATAAGCATACTTTTAGTAACATAGGGCAAAAGGAAAACAACATGATACTCCACTTAAGACTCTTTTAAATAGCACCTAGAAAGGCTACTAGAAAGAATTAAGACGGAGCAGAAGCAATTTGGACCAAACTACTTTTAACTTTTGAATCCAAAACATTTTGAAGTTTTGAAAAGTAATCTTGCAAGTGTCTTTGTAAGTACCGCTCGATACCCTTCGTGGCGTAACCTTCTAAATTATATGGCCCACAAGCACCTGACATTGTCCCTAAGACCTCTGTCAGCAATGCTTGTACACCACATAACCTAGAATGTTCCGTCGGGTGAACCCCGATAAACCACACTTCCTCCGAATCGATACTTACAGAGACATCACAAGATTACAACAAATTTCATACAAAATACCGAGTAGCGGAAGACTTACAATAACTTAATTTACAAAACTTTTGTAAAACTTATATAAACTAGAGTATCATTATTACAAGACAGCGGAAGTATCATTATATAACTTTATTACAAACCATCCAACAAAAGTGCCTTGCCCAAAGGCCACACAGCCTATTCCTCATCCGATCCTTCTTCGATAACCGTCATGCAACAAGGGCCGTAGCACACTTGTTCACACGGTTCACCTGCAACGGGGATTTAACAAACCCTGAGTACAAAAGTACTCCGCAAGACTTACCCGATAAAAAAATTTGGGAGAAGACTCAGGAATGCTGGCTAATAGGAATCAAGGTGAGGCTTTAGCAAGAATCAAAGACACATTTACCAAAAGCAACTAAAGTTGATCCTTACTTTTCATATTGATTATCCTACTCTATAACAAACACTTATCATCCATGTAACAATTTCAAACTTTCCAGTCTCAACCACTTTCACCATTACTACGATGCCGGGACTCGGATCAAGTCTCCCATATCGTGGAGCACCGACGATTCGAATCGCTTTATATACCTAGCTAGGGCTTCCTAGCCACACGATGTATGCAGGGACCGAACATCTTACATACATCAACTCACACTTGCATTTCTCCCCCGCCGTAACGGGTCCTAGCCACGAGAGTACAAGACACACCATCTCCCTACGCCGTCAGTCTGACCGTCGACGGTGCGCTCATAGTGTGGGTACACGCTACTTCCCGTCCCGGTTGTCCGTTCTCGCATGAATCATACAAGGGAGCTTACCGCCATTAGCATGCGACTAGTACTATCCAATAACCTCATGATCCCAGGGCCAAACAACGGACGGTCCTTAACTGACACAAGTGGACGACACTACCCAGGGCACTAGCCCATCCTGATGCAAGTCACTCCACCGGCGTCTCGATTTTACTCATCATGTTCTTGTGCGTACCCCTGACCCGGCTAAGGTGAAGGATAGGCGACAAGTAACATCAAGTTTTGAATACTTTCTCAGAGATGATATTGTTATCAACTTTTAAAATATTTCACAAAAACCTATGCTAGTAGCAGGACTAAGCAGGTACTAAATATTTTCGAAATCAAAATAGGTATCCAGGATAGTATCACAAGGTACGGTAAATGCATCAATTAGGATATCACACAACTCCTATACCTAATGCATCATATCATCCACATAAAATTATAAAAGACTTTCGAAATTCAAGGTAGGGTTTGAATGCATCCGGGGCTTGCCTTGGGGCTCGATGAAGTGAGGTTCGGGGATGGCACCGCCCGATCCCCGACCAACCTCTTCGCCTTTGACACCTTCTTCGAGAAACGGAGTCGGATCAATCCCCTCTTCGGACGGGACCTCACTGTGCGGCCCGAGCGGCCCGCTCGGCCCACTCCGGCACGCACACGCCGGCTTCTCTTCTCCTCTCTCTCTCACTCGGCCGACAAATGGCTCCCAAATCGGCGCTCTCCTTCCTTCTCTTCCGGACGGGCACGAGGGGACGACGATGACGGCCGGCGGCGCAACTCACCAACGGTGGCTTCCCGACGCAACCGATCACAAAAAAGGATTTCTCTCCCGAGACGCATCTAACGAGGTATCATACGCCCTTTTTCACGCACCGGAGCTCGTACACCGGCGGCCATGGCGGCTCGGCGGCGCACGGCGTACGGCCAGCTCGCTCACCGGAGCTTCTCCGGTGAAACCTCGTACACCAACATGATCAGCAGTTCACAATGAACACGATACTACACGAATACGACACGGAGCGTTACTGGATAGGCACAACGGCGAGCACGACGGCGGCGGCACGATGACGCTCACTGTCATGTTGCCGTTCCGGCTAGCCGACAGCGATGGAAGCGCAACCAACACCGCTTTGAGATCCAGTGGCTCACCACGACTTCAAAACAAGGGCGCAGAGAGCTTGGAGATAAGTGGAAGATGGTTGACGGCGGCAGCAGTAACTGCGGCGGCGCGAACCAAGGAGGATGACGATGTTCCGGTGCGTCGGAGACTCCTCTGCGTCAACGGACAAGCCGACCATGATTAGTATCCAACCATGAAACTAAAACAAGTCAGGGATTGAGTTGATAGGCACGGAGTTGCCCAGACCAGGGGACGACGGCTCACGGCGGCGGTCCGGCCGGAAACGAAGAAGATGACGATGTGCGGGTGATTCAGACGGTGACAAGAGCTGTGGATTGGTTCTCTGGAATCGCAACGAAGTTGCGCACTTGCTTGCTAGAGCAATCGGACAGAGGGGTTGTGTCGACGGGGAATTTCACGATGAACCGAGAGAGATCGGCGGCGACGGTGAGGAAGAAGAAAAGAGACTTCGACGGCAAGTGCCGCCTTTTATAGGTCAAGGAACGGTCGATGAACTGCCCAGCACCTTCACGACGGCGACGAGTTGGTTGGCGACGCGGGAAACCCAGGAAGGCGCGGGAAAACGGCCACGGCGGCGCCGGTGAGTCGGCCCGAAGATGGGCACCCCCCTATTCATGTACTGTAGCAGTGCCACCTTTTCCTTTTATTTTCAAAATTATTTTCAAAAATTGAACTGTACACAAAAATATCCCAAAATACAGATTGCTCAAAATTTTGTGCTCTACAACTTTCATTTAGGGAGTTTGGTCAGATTCAAACTGGTTTTTGAATTTGAATTTCAAATTTGGAAATAGAGTAAAACCCTAACCTAAAGGAATTCAAAATTACTTTTAAATTTTGAATAAAAGATGAAAATATCCCAAAATAAAAGTTATTCCCTTTCTCAATATCTACAACTTTCATTTAGAGAGTTTTTCATGAAACTAAATAGATTTTGAATTGGAGTTTAAAAATCAAAAGAGGATATTTCCCAATTTAAAGAACTTTTGAAATTACTTTAAATTTTATTCAAAAACTTGAAAAACTTTATATACCAAAGTTGTAGAGCTAAAAAGATGCACAAACTGTATTTTTAGAGTTTTCTCAAATTTTGAATATTTTGAGATGAAATTGAAAAGGGGGCAGTTTCACTTTGAATTTTAAGCTTTTGAAAAGGATTTTCAAATTGAATCTTTGGGCAATTAATTAATGATGTTGTGACACTTTTCAAACTCAAACAATGACATACTTTCAAAGTACAAATTTCATACTTTGAAATGGTGTCAAAGTTTGGTAACTTTTATTAACAAAATTAATTATGGTTAGCTCCTCAAAATTGAAAGTGAAATTCAAATTCCAACACTTAGCCACTTGAGCTAGGGTTTGGGATTTGAATTCCAAATCAAATTTGATTCTTCCTTACACCTCATTTGACTTGTAAAACATGTTTGATGTGTGAGTCAAGGTTAGCCAAACACTTGCAAACATCAAGGTTGATTTTAAATGGGTTGCTTTTATAAGCAAAAGTTAAACATGTGAGTGGAATTTAAATGATAAACACATGCACATGTGATATAAAAGAGCTCAAACAACCCTAGAATTAAATAAACTCATTTTAGTTGTATTCATTAGAGTTCTCTAATGATGAATGCTTATGCAATGATGATGATGACATGACAGGTTTAGGTTAACGTAACACCAGAGGTGTTACAAGCTCAAACGCCTATTGAAGAACTTATCAGGAAGAGGGATGATTGGAGAAGGAAAAACATTGTTAATTCGGATCAGCTGTCTTGGGAATGCTCCAATGGAAGTAGTCTGGGGAATCGATCGAATGAAACATTTGATGCTGAGGATCAGAGGCCTTGTGGGGATGAGAGTATCAATCATTCAGAAAACCTATGGCCGACGATCGAGCAAGGGAATTGCGTGGGCAGGGGTGCTGCACGTCGATTAACCCTAGTTCCCAGTCGATTTTCGGAGTGGTGTGTGGATGCTAATGGTTACCATCCAACCACGAAGGGGGGCCAGCAATTGGTGAGGGAACAAATGTCTAAGGACATCCGAAGGCATCTGTTCAGATCTGACAAGGATGAAAATCATGATCTACAATTGCAAGAGTTGAGTTGTGCTTGGGGGAATTTAGAATCATCCTTGAATAAGATGCAAATGGTTCAATGGGGTTTGGCTATTGTGCCTCAAGTTCCTCCCTCATCTAGGGGAGAGGAGGTTCGGGAGTTAAAAGAAGAACAGGGGAATGGTAGGCGGGATGAGCGTTTCAATCATTCTTGGATCCCTGGTGGGCTGGGTCCAGGATGGTATTGGATACCCAAAGGGAGATTGACACTTGACATGGCCTTTTCGGCCCATCCTAAGGAGGTTCGGTTTTCTGGTCATCTTGCTCGAGTAGTCAGAGGTATTCCTCACCCGCCGCCACCGTCGGCTTCCTTTGCTAGGGTTGTAAGGGAGGGAGCCATGGCGAATCGAGAGATGTCGAAACAGGGAGGAAAAAGACAGCAAGAAGACTGGATGGAGGAGGACGACCTGCTGGGAGGAGATCTAAGGGAGGATCAAGATAGAAGGAGACCGTTCAATCAAGGTGCAAGATATCAGGAGAGATTCGAGAGAGGATGGTTCAAAGGAAGGAGAACTGAGGGTGCAAACTTTGGAGGAGGAAATCAAGGAGGTCGAGATGGTGAGCGGGGAAGAGGAGGTGCTCCAATCTATCAAGAGGGACATCGTTTTTAGGGTCAGCAGGGAAGAGGAGGTGCTCCAATCTATCAAGAGGGACAGCGTTTTTAGGGTCAGCAAGGTGGTTGGAAGCCCGGTGCTTAAGGAAGTGGGAATAGAGGGGATCGTATACAGAATCAAGAGGCTTGGAAAGGAAAGGAGTTGATCAAAGGTGGGGGTCCACCACAGAATGAAGGTTCGCGTGCTAACCCTATTGCTGATGTTAAGTGCTTTAGATGTGGTCAAGAGGGTCATTATCAGGTGGACTGTGTGAAAGAGCCGGTATGCTACAAATGTAAACAATCTGGTCATATGGCAGTCAATTGCAAGGATCTGAATTCAAAGAGGTTGAAAATGTTTGGGTTTGGCATACCTGGGCAGGGGTTCTATTCTATGGAGATTCCTGAGTCTGTGGTACAATCTTGCCAGAATACTGGAGTGATTGAGATCTTACAGGGAGAGGCAAATGCAGATAGAGTAAACAGAGAGCTCAAGCATCTAGTAAAAGAAGATTGGGACTTCAGTGCGAAACAGATAGACAATGATGTGTATCTGGTGGTCTTTCCTGACAAAGTTTCCCTGGACACTTTTGTCAAGTTAACCTGCTTTGAAATGTCTCTGTTTAGCCTCAAAGGAAAGCTGAGGAAGTCAGAGTTGAATCCTAGGTCTTCATCTGTCCTGCAAACTGTGTGGATCAAAATTCACAAGATTCCTGATCTGGCTAGGGATGTAGAGGCTGTTAAAGAAATTGCTTCTCTGGTGGTAGAACCTCTAGTGGTAGATGAGTTGAGTTTGATCAGGAATGGACCAGTGAGAGTCAAAGGCAGATGTAGGAAGCCCTCAGCTATAAGTGGTGGTATTGAATACTTTTCAATGGGGTTGGTACCATCCTGATTTTTGAGGTGGAAGGACAGCAAGGACCAAGCTCAGGGGGCCAAGGGGGGGCCTCCAGGTCCAGGCAGAGATGATGACAAAAATGAGCCTAGAGATAGAGACAGAAACTATCATCCTCCAGATGACAAGAGCAGGAAGGGAAATGGAAAGTTTGATAGGTTTGGAAAGCTAGATAGAGAAGGGGAATCTAGTCATGAGGAGTCTATGGAAGAGGGCATTGAGAGTTATGAGGCAAATGGGACCCAAGAAACAAGAAACCCTGACAAACAGGTGATTCCCATTGCTATTTTCCATCTAGAAATGGGGGTGGTGCCCATTACTCAGAGGGAAAACAGCAAGCAACTCATGGATAGGGCTGGGGACGAGTCTCCTAAGGAGGGAATACTACCCGAGGAAGAAGCCATTATTCAAGCTGAGGAGGGGGTGTTGGAAAAGGAAAGCTGTAAGGACTCAATTCAGGAAATTTCAGGTAAAGGTCAAGAAAACCCTGTAAGGGAGGAGACTACAATAGCTGATTCTGAAGAGGGCCTTGAGGAGGAATTGATACCAGAAGATCATCAATTCTTAGTTCATGGCAGAGAGGGGAGGTATTTGATGGAAAAATCCAAATGGCCTAAGCTTGTGCTTTCTACAGAGAAGGAAGGTGGGGATAATGATGTCTTGGGTGGCTTGACACAGGAGGATTCAGTGGTATTAGATATTAATCACGAGGGCTCTCAGTCAAAGGGGGATAAACATTGCAGGGGGTTGATGACAGGAAGCAGAAGGACGCTTCTGAGTTTGATGGTGGGGAAAATATGATGGACAATATATCTGGCTACAGCTTTGATACTCGTGAGGAGAAGGAGAATCAAGGATGGAATACAAATAATTCCAAAAAGAACAAGAGGCAGAGAAGGAGACAAGTTATGGTGGCTTCAAGAACACGTTTGAGGGTGCCAAGGGATGGCATTCCTGTTGCTGTCAAGGCTGCTAATAGGGTGATGGCTAAGAATGATCTTTCAGGTAATCACAGTAACCCCTTCACTGTGTTGAATAATTCTAATAATGATGCAATACAAAAGGTGGTGGTAGATTTAGGGGTTAAGTCTAACTATTTGGAGAAACAGATTGACATTTTTAAGGCTGAGGAATTGGCTAGGGCTGCCATTGCAGAGGCCAACTATAAAAGTTTTCTAGAGAAACAAAAAAAGAAAACTGCTCCCACTGATGAGGAGCAGGTGAATGATTTGGCCATGGGGGTTATCTCCAATTCACAAAGAGATATGATTCCTAGGCCAGAGAGAGGGCTAAATGAGGGGCTAGAGAAGGAAAGTGGTGAGACTTCCCATAATATTCATAATGAGGATACTTTTTTGGAATGTTAGAGGACTAGGGACCACTCATAGGAGGAATTATGTTAAAAACCACATTATCCAGGATAATGTGGATGTTGTGGCTGTACAAGAAACCATTAAACAAGATTTTACAGATTTAGAGCTAAGGGAGATGGAGGGAAACCTTAGGTTTCAATGGAATTGGGTGCCTGCAAGGGGCCATTCTGGGGGGCTGTTGTTAGGCATAAATAATGACTTGTTGGAGGTAGAAGAATGGATCTCCAGATCCTTTTTTCTAGGTTGTCTAGTGAGAAACAGAAACACCAACTTTAGGTTTTGGATTGTCAATGTTTACGGTCCTGCTAACCATGAGTTTTCTGAAGATTTCATTAAAGAGTTATCTGAATTTTGTGATGATGTCTTGCTACCTGTTCTAATAGGTGGGGACTTCAATTTGATTAGAAGTAATAGAGATAGAAATAAGGGTCATGGAGACCCTAAGTTGATAGATATGTTTAATAGCTTCATTGGGAACTTTCTCTTGAGGGAGATTTTTGTTAGTGGAGCAAAATTTACGTGGTCTAATAAACAAGTCAATCCCACAATGATTAAACTAGACAGGTTGTTGGCTTCTGTCAGCTGGGAAGCTCAGTACCCGAAATGTTTTGCTTGGACAAAGGCTAGATTGGGATCAGATCATTGTCCAATTGTGTTAGATTTAGGTGACAAAGGGGTCTCCAGACCGAGATATTTTTTCTTTTAAGATCAATGGTTTCAGCAGGAAGGATTTGATAAATTGGTGGCTGACAAATGGGAGGAAGCTAAAGCCAAGGTTGGCTGCCAAGCTTATTCCCTGGACAAGTGGCATGGGTGCCTCTCTCTTCTAAGGAGATACTTGAGGGGATGGAATATGAAATTAATTGGGGAGCAAAAAAGACAAAAGCAATTGCTAGTTAATAGGATAGAGGAGATAGATATAATTGCTGAGGAAAGATTGCTAGGGATGGATGAATGGGAAGAGAGAATAGGTTTAGAAAAACAGTTAGAAAAGTTTATCCTGTTAGAAGAATTACACTGGAAGCAAAGGGCTAAGAACCAATGGTTACTCAAAGGGGACGCTAACACACATTTTTTTCATCAGTGTGCTAATGGTAGAAGGAGGAAGAACTCTATTTTCTGTTTGGAGAATAATGGGATTGAGTGTAGAGGTCAAAAGAATATTATTAGTCATGTTGTGGAGTTTTATAAAACTTTATCTGGGCATAGTGAGAATACTGCTTTGCTTCTAGAAGATGATTTCTGGCCAGCTGAGTTTCAGGTATCCTCTCAGGGACAGGAAGATCTGATTAAGCCTTTTGAGGTAGATGAAGTTAAGAATGCTATAATGGGGATGAAAGGGAACTCTGCACCAGGTCCTAATGGTTTTGGGGTTAACTTCCTTAAAAAGTTTTGGGATATAGTCAAGGGAGACTGTATGGGCATGTTCAAAGATCTGTGGGAGGAAAAGTTAGACATTAGGAGATTGAACTATGGGGTGATCACTCTCATTCCTAAGTTGAAGGAAGCAAATAATATAAAGCAATCTAGACCTATATGCCTTTTAAATGTTGATTACAAGTTGTTTACTAAGGTTTTAATAGAAAGATTAGTACCTATAGCAGGGGAGATCATTGGGAGGAATCAAACTGGTTTTGTGAGAGGGAGATATATTCTTGAAGGTGTAGTAGTATTGCATGAAGTTTTACATGAGCTGAAACAATCTGGGGAAAGGGGGGTTATTATGAAGATTGATTTTGAAAAAGCATATGACAAAGTTAGTTGGTCTTTTGTGGAACAGTCTTTGATTGGGAGAAGATTTCCTCCAAAATGGGTTAATTGGGTAATGCAGACAGTCAAAGGAGGACAAGTATGTGTAAATGTTAACGGAGAACGAAGTCCTTATTTTAAAACTTATAGAGGGTTGAGGCAAGGGGATCCTTTATCTCCCCTTCTCTTTGATATTGTGGCAGATGCTTTGGGGATCATGCTTGACAAAGCTGTGAGGAAGGGGCATATTAAAGGGGTAATTGGTCATGTGATCCAAGGGGGGATTTCACATATCCAATATGCAGATGATACAGTGATTATGATTGATGGATCTGATGATTCTATTAGAAATTTGAAGCTAATCCTCTATTGTTTTGAATGGCTTACGGGGTTGAGAATTAATTTTCATAAAAGTGAGGTTTTTGTGTTTGGGGTCCCACAGAAGAGAAACATAGAATAGCAAATATGCTCAATTGCAGCCTAGGGATGTTACCTATGGTTTACTTGGGCATTCCAGTTAGTGATAAACATCTAGGTATAAAGGCTTTTTCACCTATTACTCAGAAACTGATCAAAAGGCTAGATCCTTGGAAGGGTAAATATATGTCTTCAGGGGGGAGACAGATTTTGACCAATTCTTGTTTAAGTAGTATTCCTTTATATTGCATGGGTTTCTATTGGTTAAAAGATGGGATGCACAAACAAATGGATAGTGTCAGGGCTAGATTTCTGTGGCAAGGGGCTAATGAAAAGTTTAGATATCATATGGCCAAATTTGATATGGTGTGTAGGCCAAAAGAACAGGGGGGGCATGGGTGTGATTAACACCAGGATCATGAATGATACTCTACTAGTAAAATGGATTTGGAAATTATACAATGAGCTAGACGCTCTCTGGTTCAAAATTTTGGATGCTAAATACTTGAAAGGGGGACATTTCTTTGGGTCAAGATCCATGGGGACTTCTCAATTTTGGCAAGGGTTGCATAAAGTAAACATCTCTTCAAATGGGGGGCTTTATTCAAAGTGGGAAATGGGAAATTATGTAGATTTTGGCATGATTGTTGGATTTTGGAAGTACCTCTGAAAATTGCTTTCAAAGATCTCTTTAGAATGGTCCATAATCCTGAATGTATTGTAGCTGATTGCTGGGAGAATGGAGAGTGGTTTGTTGACTTCAGAAGAACTTTATCTGCTCAGGAGTATGGGAGATGGATTGATCTGAAGTCTATTTTGTCTGATTTTGCTTTGAACAATAACTCAGATTTGGTTATCTGGGCTTTGGATAGGGCAAAAGTGTATACCACCAAATCCTTATACTGTTTCATTACAGATAGAGGGATGGCTAGCAAGGTGGCTGATCATATTTGGAAATGTAGAATCCCATTGAAGATTAAGATCTTTTTGTGGCAAATTTTTAACAATAAATTGCAAGTGGGCCAAAATCTGATCAAGAGGGGTTGGAAAGGGGATGGGAACTGCTGTCTATGTCCCTGTGTGGAATCTGTAGAACATCTTCTCTTTCATTGCCCGGTAGCTTTTTTCGTTTGGGGAGTGATTAAAGAGATCTGGCATGTACAAGTTCCCAGTTCTCTTGAGGATTTGAGTGTGAATTGGCTTCAAGGCAAGGGGCCTTTGCCGACTCATTTACTAATGTTCTTATTTGCTGCTTTTAGTTGGGCTTTGTGGATCACTAGAAACAAGATGGCAATTGAGCAAACCTTCCCCAAGATGCCTTCTGATGTTATATATACTGCTATTTCCTTGCTACAGAAATGGAGTGCTCTTTCTCAAGGTAAGGAGAATGACAGAAGGCGAGTTCGGCAAGTGGTGGAGAAGATTTTAGGATGGCTAGAAGCTTTAATCCAAGTTCAGTAGTTTGTTCGGATATTGTGGAGATCCGATTAGGATGTTAAGTTTCTTGTTCTAGCTTTTCTTTGATCTTTCTTTGTAAACCGGTATCCCCAGTTGCTACTTGTATCCAACGTTCTTGCTTTCTTATAAGCGGAGGTTTTTCCTCCTTTCAAAAAAAAAGACTTGGTATCACCGTCTAGATGATCAAGTTACAGTCTTTCAGATATATAGATATTATAAATGTTAATATATTTTCTCTGAATTTGATCAAAACTAGACAAGTGTAGTTAAGACAAATCTAAAAATAACTTACAATTTGTAAGAGAGAAGTAAAAGGGAAAAGAAGCCTACTCGGTGGCATCCATAAATAACTTAAGGAGGTGTTTGGGTAGGGACAGGGGATAGGGATAGGAAATCACCTTTCGCACCCTCCTCGAAAGATCTTAGCTATTTATTCTTTATATTTTATTTAATTCTAACTGTTTATTTATTTTTTTCCATCCCTATCTCACCTCTCATTTCCCATTATCCAAACAAACTATAAAGGGAGCCTGAACATAGTTTTTGGGCCACATCGGGTGGGGCTAAATGCTATCTTGGGCTGGACAAATGAGCTGTTAAAGGGATTTTGGGCCACGTCCTGGCTGCAGCCTGGGCCTCGCCCCCAACCCTATTTATGAAAATTTTAGCCCATCTGCATAGTATGGAAAAAGGATGTGTATTTTCTGAAAATAATAAAAACTAGTTTATTTATTTGAAATTAATAACCGATTTAGTTTAAATAAAAATAAACCAGTATATTTTTAAAAAATTATAATGTTCATGGAGTTTGAAAATATATGCCCTAGTAGTACGAATCATTTCGAACTATATGTACATGTACCCCATAAAAAATAAATTCTCCTTTTTTCTAAAAGTATAATGTACAGTTCTATACTAGGGCTGAAAAGCAAAAGAAAAAACCAAAACATTAGAAAAGAAACGCATAACGGAAAAGCTATAAAATGAACTGGATAAAAAGGAACAAAAGCATTCTGAGGGGAGTAAAGAAAAGTGTGTTCTGCAGATCTCAGATCTCCCTAGATCAGGCTCCATGCCTTCGTCATTCTTCTTTCTCATTTTATATCTCCGAAAGAGCAGAGAATAGTATATACCTCTATAGAGTTTGGTGTACCACCGGACAGTTGAATCATCCGAACCTTTTAATCTTCAGATACTCCATTCATCAGGTCCTGATGTAATCATGTACCTGTACTGTAAGTTTCAGTAACAAGCTATTAGTTCCTCTCGAGAAGCCGGTGTTGGAACTTGGAAGGGCAGATGCATAGCCCACGCCCCACTGCCTCTGAAGAAAAATGTACACCAGTGGTGGGAAAGAATCAAACCTGGGGCCTTGTTCAGATTGCAAATTATTGCAATCAGAAAGTACTGTAGTGTTTCGTTTGTATTTGGCAAATATTATCCAATCGTGGGCCAATAAGATTCAAAAGATTCGTCTCGTGATTTAGGACTAAATTGTGCAATTAGTTATTTTTTTTACTTACATTTAGTGCTCCATGTATGCGGGTAAAAATTGATGTGATGGAGAGAGAGTGGAAAAACTTGCGCAAATTCACCAAAGAGAACAAGGCGTGGGATTCGAAGCAAGCAACAGTCCTCAAGAGAACTTTGTCCGAACAAAATCTGCCTTGTTCCAGTAGATCAAGGGCATCGGCATCTCCTCCGACCTAGTCCTGCTCTGTGCTCCCTCCTTATTAATTTCCCTCCAAAAAGGAAAAGCATCTCTCGCGCGTAGGCCATCATCATATCCTTCGACTAAACTAAACTAAAAGCCAGTGAGCACCTTTTCTTCCGTAGCTCCTTGCCTCCATCGCCATGGCTTCCCAGCCGCCTCTTCGTCTTCTTCTTCCCCTCGTCTCGCTCCTCGTTCTGCTCTGCCAATCCCCAGCATGCGCCGCCAGGAGAGTCCCGGTTTCGGTCTACTACGAGACGCTGTGCCCGTTCTGCTCCGCGTTTGTCGTGAACGACCTCTCCAGGATCTTCCGCAACGGGATGTCCTCCATTGCTGACCTGCGGCTTGTCCCTTTCGGCAATGGGCGTGTCTCCGCCGACGGAACCATCACTTGCCAGGTCGGTGCTTGACTTCTTATCATTCTCCTTGTTTTTTGAACTGGGTATGTGTGCGTTTAATTTCTCAAGAAATTGGACCGGAATTTTTTACTGCATTTGGTTCTTCTGATTTCAGACTGCAGCTAGCTAGGTACTACTAGCATTCAGTTTGTTCACACTGCTAAATGTAATGAGGAGTACGATGTGCTATATGCGAATATCATCACATTCTGTATTGAATGTATCTGTCACATATTACTATATTAGTACAGCAAGTAATGAATTACTTAACTTTGATGAACAGGCTTCAGTTTGCTCACTCCACTAGCCAATTTGCTTTGTTTTGCAGCATGGAGAGGACGAGTGCCAACTCAACGCTATAGAAGCTTGTGTGATCAGATTATGGCCTGATGCGGTAATTCATATGTCATGAATACGTCATCTTATCTTACAAAAAGAGAATTTAAAATGGCTTTGATACAAGCATTTGTTGTCGTTTTAAGTGTCCACTGACCGTTACCACATTATGAATTTCTGATAGTTCAATATTCTTTAGTTTATCTTTCAGATTTTAATGATTCAATTAAATAAGGCACTGAATTTTACAGACATATATACAGTGGATCTTCCAATTCCGCAGAAAATGAACTTAAAAAACACAATAACTGTTCTGATACATATTTATCTTAATACAGGAGCAGCATTTCCCTTTCATTCAATGCGTTGAGCATTTAGCACTGACTCGGAAATGGGACGCCTGGCAGTCTTGCTTTCAGGAAACTGGTGTCGCCTATCAACCTGCTATTGATTGCTACAACTCAGGATATGGTAGGCAGGTGGGTGAATAGTTCTTAGACTTCCTGCTGTTCTGTTTTCAGTTGCTTTTGGAACTTCCGCAACTGATCTTGGAGTTTTTCTTTCTCCCCTAGAAAACGAATTAAGCCACTATCTTGGAGTTAGCATGTGTTGTTTCGACGGTGCTGATCATAGACTAGTTTCATTTGGACAGTCCCAGTACCACGTTGGACGATGACTGAATTGCTTCATACAGTATATCAATTCAGAAATATTAGTACTGCTAGTGCTAAACCTTGAGTGTGAAATCACAAAAGGAAAAAAAAGGATTTAGTAATTTTCTCTATGCTACCATTTTGTGCAAAATAGTTATATATTTTAATTGATTATTCATAATCCGGTGACCAAACAACTGGAACCATACAGCTCGTACTCCAGTATGCTGCCGACACAAATGCTCTGCAGCCTCCTCATCAGTTTGTACCTTGGGTGGTCGTCAACGGCAAACCGCTTGCTGATGTAAGATGATGCGCCTTTTTATTCCTTTGAACTGAGGTCGTCTCATGTTTTCAGAAATCTAGTCTAACTTAGCGTCTACAGGATTACATGAACTTTGAGGCCTACATCTGCAGCGCTTATGATGGCAAGCTTCCAGAGGCATGTAAGGGGAAGCACCTAGCAATTGCTCAAGAAACGAAAGCCAGCAAAGGAGACAAGGTGTGCCCAGCTAGCAAAATTATCAGCTAACTCGCGTGTGAAAAATTAACATTTCGAATTTGGATAAAACCGTTGCTACTTTGAGTTTGGTTCCAAGAGGTTCTGCATTTCTAATGTCTTGTCAAGTCTCCGTCTATTTTGCAGTTAGTTGAATAACAGTGTTGTCAAATCTTTGACAGAAAAACATGGTTGATGTTTACTAGCATTTTCAGAAGAAAAATATCATACTAGTACGTTTCATTTGGTGTTCTTCTAGTCAGATAAGATGCACGTGCCTGATTGCTTGGTGCTTGGTTTCATTGGTCTTCTAATACAGAGGAATATACACGAGGTGGTCATTGCACTTGCCATTTGTATCGCCCTATGGCTATGAAGTACCTCCATCAAGATCAAATCCAGTTTTTGCAAAGAAGACAAATCCTGGAGCTAGCCGAGTAGAGTAACAGATAAAACATAGGATTACTAACACAGAAATCTGTAAATTTCTTCAACAACAAAGTGGAGGCAGGCAAGCATATGCTTCGATCTGCATTTGTTCAGCTGTAAAGATCAGTGACTCATTGAATCAGATAAGCTACAACCTTGTTTTTAGAGCATCAGACCAAACGTAACAGAGACCGGCACGCCTCAAAGTACAGGTCTGCAGCTATTGTAATCATTTTCGAATACACAATTCCATTTAATATTTGTACAAATAGCGAAGATAGTTAATATATTTTCTCTACAACGTTTATCTACTGGTGTGTTTTTTTAAAAAAAACTTGCGTGTTTTTTATTAAAAGAAGTGAATAGTACTTGCGTGTTTTTTTATTAAAAGAAGTGAATAGTTTGTTTACAGCGGGGATGGCCCAAAGAATTTGCACTAAGCTCATGGCCTTCCTCGGACCGAACTCCGTTATCCTACTACTCGCTAAAGCAAACATCATAGGTTCACAGCCAGATTTTTTTTAATTCTCGTAGTGAGGTGGGTTTATCCTAGTGTCTTGGTATTCAAAATTTAGTATAAACTTTTTCTACTATAAAATTTTTCTAGTGAGAATTCCTATATGATAGAAAAATAGGTAGTGTTTTTATTACTACTTAAAACACTAGAAGAAGCCAACCAAATTTGGTAGTGGTTTTTGGCACTGGGCTCAACCCACAACTCTACTCTACCTAGTGCGTGATGGTTGCTAGTAGCCTGGGACAGATGTGTTTACGCCACGGAAACACCTTTGCATACCATTCTTTTCACAGCTTCCAAGCTACCAAAGCAAAAATGGAGTCGACATCTTTCTTGTAGTTGTCTGTCCACTGTGATCGCCTGGTATCCCACCAATCCAGGATGGATGAGCAAGTCGGAAGTTGTTCGTTCTCCGACAGTGCCACCGGTTGAAGGTCCAAACTTGCTTCGAGAATGAGCAGGTGACCACAATATGGTCAATTGTCTCTGGTTCTTTTTAAAAAATAATTAATTAGGTTTGAGAACTGTCGATTATATTAAAAAGAAGAAACTCAGACTAGTAATTATCTCTGGTTCTTGGTCACAAAGAAAATACATCATGTGTAAGCGAGACCATGGTGTCGCCTTCCATCCGCCGTCCAGTGCATGCGTTGGACCGTCGACCAAAGAAAGAGCTTCACCGTCAATGGCGCCTATAAATCCTAGATTAACTCCGGGGTGTTTAGTTGGTGCATGAAAAATTTTGGGGTGTCACATCGAATGTTTGATCGGATGTCGGAAGGAATTTTCGGATACTAATTAAAAAACTAATTTCATAGCCCGCTTGGAAACGACGAGGCAAATTATTTGGTTACTGTAGCGCTTAAAAATAATTATATGGGTTACTGTAGCACTTATGGCTAATTATTAAGTAATCTATAACTCCTATAATCCTAACCCCGACTAACTAATTCTCTAGCTTCTGATTGGTCAATACTTTAAAAGTGACGTCAGCTGACATCATCAAAAGAGTTACCTCCACTGAGCCTCATTTATCTTCCACTAGCTTTTTCTTTTGAAATAGAAAAAAATTCGTAGCACCTAAACGAACTATCGTAATTAAAATCCAATTACACCATGGTATTTCTCACAATAAACTCTTCAAAACAAGACCCCACATGGATATATTTTGATAATTTAAACCGTTTCTAAGCAAAACCCCTTTGAAAGCAAAAACTAGCAAAACTGCATATCACATGGGTTACATATAGTCCTCCGAAACATTCATAATTTTACGAAGGAAAACTCCTAAATTTTAGGAGAAGGATGGCCCTCAGGTATAGTAGGGGTGGGGGTTCGGGTAGATGAGATTTAAGTGATGGTCAGTTCAAATAATCTAGACCATGTATGTCAATGGATACAACCTCCGTAATTGACCTATTATATCTATATATATGTATCTACTAATTCATAGTTTCGACCATTACAAAATTCTTACATTTCTACTTCATACCCGCAGCAACGCGCGGGGCATCCTACTAGTTAGGCTTAAAAGATGTGTCTCGTCGTTTACAGTTAAACTGTGTAATTAATTTTTTATTTCGTTCACATTTGATACTCCATATGTGTACCGTAAAAGAGGCAAAAAAAATTTTGCCCCAAAAATTTTCGGTGACCTGAACGCAGCTTAGGCTATCCGCACTCTTTATCCTCTATATCCATCCTTTAAAAGGAATATTCTGTCCTGTTCATCAAGATTCTCTCCTCTATACTTAATTCTTCTGCACCCATTCATCCTTTATATCATCCTCTATTCACTATGGGCCCTACTTGTCATTTTATCTAAATATATCCATGTGACATCTTGTTTTGAAGGATTTATTGAAATGAATTTAATGGTGTAAACGAAATTTAATTTGGATGTTCGGTTTGTGAGTTATAACATCTTTTTACTAGTTGGAATGGTGGGACCCACTATTATCACTTCTCTCCTCTCTCTATGCATGCTCCCTATCTCGCTGTGTGTCAGGCTCACCAGGCCGTGTGTCAGGCTCACCGGACGAACGGCAGAACGCCATGCTTAAAGGATGGGTGCTCGTTCCGGATGCTGTAGCGTACAGCGGTGCAGCTTCCCCCCCGGTAAAACTCTACTCCGGACCATATACAGGCAAGAGTGCAGTTAGTCTTAACCCGAAGTTGAGTGAGAAGCAAGGTGTGGAGTATTGGAGCGAGAATTTTCCGGTCCGAACTCCGAAGCCCACCTCCAGATCTCCTGCTCAGCCGCGTCAGTGAGTGCCGTGCCCTGGAGTGTGACGGCTCTAATACTTTTTTCTAAAATTTCTCATTTCTTCTTGGGAATATATTTGTTCAAAACTACTAAAAATATTTTTAACTTGTTCAGAAACCGAGAATGACGCTCTTTTGTTGTGGGGCCGAGGGGGAGTACTGCATTGAATCAAACCTGCCCGGCGCCAGACCAGCTCAACTGTGACGTGCAGATCCGCAGAGCAGGAGCCAGGGTTTTCAAAACCGACCGGGGATCGGTAACCGCCGGCCGGCGGTTAATTTAAACCGGCCGGTATAAATCGGTTACCGATTTATACCGGCCCGGTTTGAAATTTTAAATTTGAAATTTGGGGGTGGCACAGGCCAACCGGTTTTAATCGGTAAACCGGTCGGTTAGGGGCGGTTACCGACCGGTTTAAATGGTAACCGCCCCAAACCGGCCCGAGTCTTTTTTTTTTTTAGAAAAAATATTTTTTTCGGCATGACCTTTGTAGAAATTCATGTTCAAGAGCACACAAAGCCATAATAAATATTGTAACATAAATACATAGTGCATAAATATATAGTCCGTACCCACCGGCGGCTAACAAAGTCACACCAACGAAACAACAAATAATCCGATACAAATACATGGTCTCATGCACATATCAACGCTGCGATACGAATGGAAAGACCCCCATTCCACACCCTTCCTCATACTCGGGCGGTGGACATAAGATTGATACCTCGCAATCGAAGGAGGTCCGCCTTGAATTGTTGCCAAGTTTGGCCCGGCCCATGCCGCCGTTGTCTCCCACTCTTGAACTAACAGAGTATAAAAATGAGGGTCATTCCATTCATAGACCCATCTAGTCGGAAGCTGCATGCTCATGTCGAATAGGGTAGTTGTAAGTATCCCGTGAGGTACCACCGTAGGAGGAAGAAGAGTACTTGTGGAGTCTCATAGTCCGTCGGTGTATAGGCTCTCCTCCTGTGAAGACGGCCGTCCATGGTCTTCATCCCGAGTAGCATGTGTGAACTCCGTCTCGCCTTGCAATAAACCATAATTAGAACTCACATAAAACAAACAAATATGCGTAAGTAGGTGCAATGGATACCGTGAAGTGAAGACCACCACCAAAGACCACCAAAGACTACTACCACCACCACCACCACCACTACCACCTCCTCCACCACTACCATACCCACCACCACCACCATACGCACCACCGTCCACCGCACCGCCACCGTCATCATCATCGCCGCCAGAGTCGCTATCGCCGACTCGATACGGTGGACTACGCCGATCGTCATCGTCCGCCTCTGGCGTCGCACACTACTTCTTGTACTTTTTTCCTTTTTTTCCTTTCTTGGGGTTACTTTGTTTTGGTCCTGGTCCGGTACTTCCTCTTTCCTAGGTGGGTATCACCCACATGTTTACGGGCCCAATCACTGATGGAATCATCCCCCGTAGTCCTACGTAGATCTTCGGGGTCTATTTGGTCTCTGCTAACACAAACAAAAAACGCCGTGAATAAATTGTGGTACATAAGTGGCTAACTCAAACATGAACAAAAAAAATACCTGACAATATGGGAAGGCAAAGGGACATCAATATCATCATCATCCTCATCCAAGACTGGATCCGCGTTCGATCTCCCATACTCCATCCATTCCCGAACCGGATTATCCCGATCATAGAATGAAATGTGCGAAAACTGGTCAATAAAATCACCTTCATCACGCGGTTCCGTGCGGGTGACCTCCGCGCCCGAGGCGTAGCCGAAGGTTGTAGTTGACATACACAAGCTTGTTTAGTTTCTTGTGCGACAACCGATTGCGAACCTTCGTATGGAGCAAGGCAAAAGTGCTCCAGTTCCCGCCGCATCCACTTTGGAGGAGACACACGTGCAACAAGCCGCAAAAGCAAGACGCCGCAACGACGGCGTGGATCTACCGAATAGCATCCACCAAAGGCGGCGCAAGTGAAACCCATTATGTTAGGTACATATACAAAAAGAGAAAAAAAAAGCGTCATGAAGAAATTCTTACATGGGGATGTCTTTGGGTCTGCGCCATTCTTATTGCCGGCCCGCTCCCAAACTCACCAAGCTTCGTCGAAATATCTCGGCCTCCCGCAATGCCTCCACTGCTACTTCAATATCCACCATGCGGCGCAAATGCATCCTTCAATCCTTGGAACATTTACGAGTGGGATCCAGGTTTGTATGAAAGCGACGGATTTAGGGCCAAAGAAATGCAATATTTGGAAAAACAACATACGTTAAATATTGAATATAAACGGCTTGGTAACAAACATAAGTCATGATCATACCTGCACCAACATAGGTGCCTATGTAGACATCGAAATCCCAAGCGTCCGTAATCTTTTTGTACTCCATCCATGTTGCTACATTATTGCCGAAGAAATCCTGCATCTCCCCGTCGACTACCTGAAAGTTGTACACCACATCACACATGTTCGGCCGCTTTATCTTGATCGACAAAAGCGAAGGAACTTGTACACTCGGGCCGGACTGTGTCGATGATGTATTTCAACCCTCCCCACCACCACCGTATACTTGACAACCTTGCATGAGCAAAACGACCTTCTTCAGGTCCCTACCCACTTGCTCAGAAAAACTCGGGAGATCCCATCCACTTTGCATGAATTTTTCATGTTTCCTAAAAAAGCTCTCGAGGAACATGTAGTTGGTCCCAAATCTAGTGGCATTCCACTTGACCAACTCACCACCAATAGCTTTCTTCATCATTTCATTCAACGAACCATGGTTGTGCAACCAAGTTGAAATACGCTTGCAAGTCTTGATCATACCGTCATGGTCCAACCTTGTCACCAATGTCCTTCAACATCAAGTTGATGGTGTGTGCAAGACAAGGTGTCCAAGCAATGTGCTTATGCTCCCCGCTTAAGATGTTTGCATGCTTTCTTGTAGTTTGAACCGTTGTCGGTGACCACATGAACGACATGCTCCGCTCCAATCTCGTTGACCACCTTACGAATCTCCTGATAATAATAGACACATTTATTAGTAACATCGGAAAGAATATCGAAGTGGAAAAAATTAATAGACACATATGGAAAAAAATAGGCGCATGTGGAAAAAAAAATTACCGAGTAGAGGTATGTGGCCGATTGACTCCTTCCAAATCGCATCAATAGACTTGTGAAACCAGTGACCCCATTGCAATATATCGAAAAAGTTGATCACACTCATTCTAGTCGGGCCGGTCCAAGAATCACACATCAATGTGACGCCAAAAGTGGGCCAATCCTTCCGAAACTTTGCGAACCTAGCCTTCAAGTCTTGCTCGTTCATATCAAGGTACTTGCCATCAATTTCCCTTCCAAAGGGTGACGTGATCCCTTCACCGCAACAATAACCAAATCATTAGATTAAAGAAATAAAGGTAATGCAACAAGTTCTCCAAGTATAGCTACTTACCCCACTTCTGTGTCTCTCTGACCGCACTTATAAAGTACGGACTATCGGCCTGTCGTCCGAGGATTCCCCGCAATATGGAACCACTTTGCCCAACCTGTACCAATAGCTTCCCCGGCATTCCTACCCCTCTGCGGCCCATTTGCCCGTATCAATCCTTTGTTGCACCATTCCTCTGCTCCCACCGGCGGCCAAATTATAGTCCTCCACCACCGCAGGAGTCTCCCTCCGTGAACCTGTTCTACCAAACAACCTCGTCAAAGGATTCCCCCTCTGTGAACCACCACCCTGCGAACTACCCCCGCCTCGCTCGTAAGTACCCCCTCTCGCTTCCACCCCCGCCGGTACTCTTGTTCTTGTTTGACCGGGCGCAGTGCTTCCCTGCAACATAGCTTCATATTCATCTTCATCGAGACGAGTGTTTCCCTCCGCCGCAGCGGCCGCCTCTTGTGCCATCTTCTTTCGAGCCCGCTCGGAAGATGTCTTCTTAGTCCCTGTCAAGATCCCGCTGAAAATATTCCCGGACCTCTGGTGGCACCCTGTTGCAATGCACCACCTCACCCCCTCGCCCAGCCAAATGTTGTTTTAATCTCGTGCAACCACCACCTGATTTCTGAGTATTACAATAGTTGCATCGCCATCCAGGAGTAAGATTCACGCCATGTTCCCACACAATATCTTTCTGTCTTCCTGCCATTGTGCACCTGCGAATGAACATGAAAAAAAACAACGGAACCAATCACATAAATAAAATTTACATAATTTCACACCTAAACAATATGCCTAAATCATTTACAAAATAATACCTACACAACCTACATATCCTACCTCTAATCTAATACCTACACAACCTAATCCTAATTCCTAAATCCTAAAGCAAAATAAACTACATATCCTACCTCTAATCTTAAATCCTAAATCAAATCTAACCTAAATCCTAAACTAAATCTTTCCTAAAACCTATCTAAAACCTAAATCAAATGATACCTACATTCTAAAAACCTACCTAAAGCCATTACCTACCTAAATCAAACCTAAAACCTACTCTAAATACAAAAAGAAAATAAAAAAAAAAAGGAACTTACCTCGGTTCTGGTTAGCCTCCAAACCGCCTCGGTAAACCGAGCCTCCCTACCGAAAACTCCCTCCCGCGCGGCTAACCGACGGATCCGGGTTGGGCGGTTAAGCCGCCTCTAACCGCCTTGTAGCCGGCTCCGGCGGAACCCGAAAGGCCTTGCGGCGGTTTCTCCTCCCCCAAGGCGGACCGACAGAGGCGACGGGGACGCTGCTTCGGGAGGGTTTCGCCCCCGACCCCCCCAGGCATTAAGTGCCCGTTGGGGCGGTTGGGCCTCCACGGGCCTTAATGGGCCGCGGCCTTTTTTTTTTTTCAAATTTCTAAACGGCAAAACAAATACTAAACGAACTCAAATTTGAAAAATTTTGACACCATTTTATTCTATAAATCGTGAACTATTTTTAGGAATTTTTTTAGATTTTTTTTTTTTCAAATTCAAATTTCAAATTTCAAATCCCTACCGGTTTGAACCGGCCCCCGACCGAACCGGACCGCACCGGTTTGGTCGGAAACCGGTCAAACCGGCCGGTTACCGTTCGGTTTTTAAAACCCTGGCAGGAGCAGCCCACACGGGAACCGGGCACAACACCGCACACAGACACGGCCGCTTCCTTCCCCGGCCGCCGCCTTCGAGCCACCCCGCACTCCCGTTCCTGGTCGCCATCTCCGAACCAGAGGAGGAATGGCCATCTACTCCTTCCTCTCCGTTCGCCAGCGCCCAGTCGTCGTCGTCGCCGCCGTCACCCTCTTCATTGTCCTATCCTCTCTCTTCCTCCTCTTCAGCCCCGCACCGACCGCGCTCCCGTTTTTCTCCCCCTCCTCCTCCTCTTCGCACCTCTCCTCTGAAGCCTCAATTGCTGCCGTCTCCTCAAACGCATCTCCACCCGAGGCCCCAACCTCTGTTGCCTCCAGCGGGGTCAGCAGCGGCACTTCTGCTGATCGCATCTCTGCTGACGCATCTCCGCCCGTAACCGGAACCGCCATCGCGTCTGATGCCGTCAGCAACAGCAGCGCTGACCCACCTCGTCCAGACGCCGCCGCCGATGCCGGTGCCGGTGCCGGTGACGCGGAGGCTCACGCGCCCCAACCAGATCACGGCGTGCCTCCTGCCGCCACTGAAGCGAGTGGATCGGCAGGCGACGACGGTGAGACCGCCGCGGGAGTCTCGAGCGAGCGAGACGAGGAGGGGCAAGTCGGCGGCGGCGCCGTGGTGGAGCCGGTGGAGCTGCCGTCGTGGGAGCTGTGCAAGGTGGGGAAGGGGGTGGAGGCCGCGGACTACATCCCCTGCCTCGACAACGTGGAGGCGATCAAGGCACTCGCGTCGCGGCGGCACATGGAGCACCGGGAGCGGCACTGCCCGACGGAGCCGAGACCGAGGTGCCTCGTGCCGTTGCCCGAGAGGTACCGGCGTCCTGTGCCGTGGCCCCGCAGCCGTGACATGGTGAGGACACCCGCTTGCTTGCTTCGGTAAGCGAGGATGGTATTTCCACTGCTGTTTGTTTATTCCCCAATGGATGAGTAGTGGTGATAGTAAATTAATGTGCTAATAATCTGCGCCCCCTATGCTCTGATTAGGATGCACTTTTGTATTATGTGGTCTGCCAGCGACTTATTGTGAGATTCGATTGAGCACTTAGTTTTAACATTCTCGAAACTGAACAGCAGACACATGCCTGGAAAGGAAGTAGATCTCTGTCATAGATCTTGGATGCAGCCTTAGAAGTTTGTGATTAATATGCCATCTTTATCTGTAGTGCTGTACTACATAAAGCGCGCTGCCAGGCTGGGAATTTTGTGCATCCATGTGGTTAGCGACTTAGCGGTAAAATACACCAATGCAAACATTCTTTTAGGCTTCCCGCGAATGACCCTTGGGAACATGGCTATGCTGTATGAATACTGTCTATTAGATGAAAATTCAATGCATGGATATGGAGTTTCCCTTTCCTTTAAATGCAGACTTTATCACATATCTTTAATGCTCAAATTTGGAATGTACCTTAGTTTATGCTTTATAAGTTACCTTGGTTCAACATTCAGTAAAGTATACCATTGCTAACTAGTGACTACCTCGCAATATTACATTCCGCTTGCTAATTTCAGATTTGGTATAACAATGTTCCTCACCCAAAGTTAGTGGAATACAAGAAGGACCAGAACTGGGTCAGGAAGTCTGGTAACTATTTTGTTTTCCCTGGAGGTGGGACTCAATTCAAAAATGGCGTGACCGCATACATTCGATTCATTGAACAGGTAGCTATTAATTATGCTCTTCATGTAATCCCAGATATGTGATATTTTTGTAGTATATTTATTGAAGACCCAGTGTGTCAAAAAGAAAAGGCATACTTGCATTCAGTGGATAATCATCACAAATTGGAAAAATTACTCACTTAAACATGGCAAATATAATGTTCTCCCTTGTCTTTGTCTGTAATAACTCATGGTTTGCAGTTGTTGTTTTTATAGATTTTACCAAACATTCAATGGGGAATCCACACAAGAACTGTCCTGGATGTTGGATGTGGTGTTGCCAGCTTTGGTGGATACTTGCTTGACAGGAATGTCATTACCATGTCCTTTGCACCCAAAGATGAGCATGAAGCTCAGATTCAGTTTGCACTGGAGCGTGGGATTCCAGCTGTTTTGGCAGTGATTGGAACACAAAAGCTTCCTTTCCCTGATAATTCATTTGATGTCATCCACTGTGCAAGGTGTAGGGTCCACTGGTATGCTGATGGCAAGTACTTTGGAACATTGTTATATTCTCATGTAGTTCTTCTCTTTATTTTATTCAATACAACATTTCACTTATTTTTATACACTCTTTTAATGTGATGTGTGCTATATGCATAAATTTTTTTTGGTTAACGCTACTCTACTTGGGGCATGCAGGTGGAAAACCATTGTTGGAGCTCAATAGAGTACTCAGGCCTGGAGGATATTACATTTGGTCTGCAACACCTGTCTATCGCAAAGACCCAAGAGATAAAGATGATTGGAATGGTTTGTGGCCACTATCTTTCGTCTCATCTGTTTTTCATTAATACGAACCTCCAGCATATCATTGGTATCTCAAATCAAATTATTCAACTTGAGGTAATGCAAGTGTCATCTAGGTTTCATACACATGTATTAGCTCCATACGTTGAAGATATTTTTTAAGTTAATGTCTAGCTTCAGTCCATATTCATGTCCATGTGCAATATAGCATAACAGTTAAGAAAAATCTAATAAAAATGCAAGAAATACAGCAGATATATGCCAGTAGATTGAACTTGTGGTAGTTATTGCCTTGTTTTTTACTGGCATGTGTTTATCATATATGATCAGGGTTAAATGGTCATACTTAAAATTGAAATGTTTCACACTTTGGTTAATAAAATATATTTGCATAGGTGCCTTATCTGTTTGTCCTTAGGCCATAAAATATATTTGCATAGGTACCTTATCTGTTTGTCCTTAGGCCTGCAAATCTTTTTTTTTTTTGCAACCTATCATATGGTTCATCAGAGAATAATCTCTAGTTGCTGATTTGATTTGTGTTCAATGGCTCTGGCAGCGATGGTTGCTCTGACCAAATCGATCTGCTGGAGGACAGTGGTAAGGTCTCGAGATATCAATAAGATCGGAGTTGTTATATACCAAAAGCCGACATCAAATTCATGCTATCTTGAGAGAAAAAATAATGAACCGCCTCTGTGCTCTAAGAGTGATCAATCACGTTTCCCTTGGTACATTTTCTTGAACTGTCTTAACCAGTGGTTGCATCAGTGATCAAGAGTCAAGGCGATTATGATTTGTGCCATCTTGGGTCTTGGTCACTGATGCATCGACTTCACATGGGATTTATGCTATGATCGTTATTCCTAACATATATATTAATCATCTGGTATTCCCCCCTTCAGGTATAAACCTCTCGATAGTTGCCTATCTCCTGCAGTTCCAAGTTCAGGTGGAGGAAATAGTTGGCCCATCTCGTGGCCTGAAAGACTTAATATGAAGCACTCGACTACATCTAACAATTCTTCCGTTCAGTTTCCTCAAGAAAAAATTGATTCTGATACAAATTATTGGAAGGGCCTCGTTTCAGAAGTATATCTCAATGAATTTGCAGTTAATTGGTCTAGTGTTCGCAATGTTATGGACATGAATGCGGGTTTTGGAGGGTAAGCAAAAACTGGTTTGAGATCTTTATGCAAAATTAATTAGATTAATTGACTGTATCAGCTGTTACAACGATATGCCTTCTGATATACCTGACTTTCACTTCTTCTGCCTGCATCTTGTTTGACACTTAATTCAGATGTGTCAGACAATCAGAATTTGCTAATTTGTAAATCTACTGACACTATGGTTTTCACATTTTTTGTGGCATAGTTTTTTTTTTTTTTTGTTGAAGGGATAAATATGCTGTATTTTTCAACACTTGACTTTGCAATCCTTGGCTTCAACTTTTCTAATGTTAAACGGAGCACACTGTACATAGTTTAGAAGCTGCCAGTTGGCTTCTCAGTGCTTCTCATAGTCCTGGATTGCGAGCTGGGAGAGTGCCCATACCTCATTAAGATGAAGTATTTAACTTAATTCAGAGGACCTATGATGTGCTGCATGATTCTTACATTATGGTTTATATTTGATACTACACTTAGTTTCAAATTTTATCTACAGAACAACTTCTTTTTAGTCATATTATGTCCTTCATCTGTGGTGAGACATTGATCATGATTGTTTCCTTAAATCAGATTTGCAGCGTTGATTATTGATCGACCGTTGTGGGTTATGAATGTTGTACCTGTTGATCAGCCAGATACATTGCCCATCATTTTCAATAGAGGTCTGATTGGAGTATATCATGACTGGTGTGAATCTTTTAATACATACCCACGGACTTATGATCTACTTCACATGAGTTATCTCTTAGGGCCCCTTACGAAAAGGTAAATGAGCTTGTCTTTAAATTTTTTGAAGAACTCTTACTGTTTATATTCTGACATTCTCTGGTATCACAAACTTTATAGCATTCAAGCTTTTTTCGTTTTTTTTTTTTATTCTTAGGTGCCACATCATTGAAGTTGCAGCTGAAATTGACAGAATACTTAGACCTGGTAGATGGTTTGTGCTGCATGACACTATAGACGTGATAAGAAAGATGGACCCTGTTCTCAGGTCTTTGCATTACAAGACTACAATTGTCAAACATCAATTTCTTGTTGCCACCAAGGGTTTCTGGCGTCCTGGCAGTACAGGTTCTAAGTCATGATGATTCTGGCTTCCACGCAAAATGGTATTGGTGCCATGGACTCATTGTGTTGATTCTTCTTATTTTTGCGTTGATTCTTCTCATAGCATAGATGATTAGATGTTTCATTGAAGCCCAATATCAAGGTAAGTTTCAAGTTCCAATTTTCCCTGCTTTGATTTACTATTTTTTTTAAAAAAAAATTGGCCTTGGCCATGCAAATTTCTGTTGGTATTGCAAACAGGTTAAATCAATAGGTTAGTGCTAACAAGTCTATTAGGTGAATTCTATATTTTTAATATATACTAGGTAAGCGTACCGTGCGTTGCTACGGGTCAACTAAACTTTTATACTAAAAACACATGGATCGCATGATAAAATAATAATATTGTGAAATTAAATGCCGACGTTAAAGTAAAGCAAAGTCAGTGAAATTAACAGTCATGAAAATCACGACATCATAGGCTCACCAACTCTACTGTACAGACCTTTCCGTGATGTATCCATCTGTTGTTACGAGACACCACTCATCTATAGAATAAAAAATATCAATTCAACTTTCCAATGGGTCATCTGTTACAACATCATATGCAAGGTATATATTTTTAAAATAAAAGGTATATAGATGACACATATGCCCTCCTCAAAAGTATATTGATTCTAGCTAGCCACCCAAGGAGACATGCGAACTGGAAAATACACATGATAAAAAGGACAATGATTAGATTACAAGCCAGCTATTCAATTTTTCAATGCTCAATGTAGATGGTGTCACAAGTTTCTTGAGATAAACTTGTGCACAGATATTCAAATATCACATAGAAACCAGATGCTGATGACGCTTATAACTAAGTCATAGTTACATAGAGAAAGAAAGTTTTGAAAAAAAAGAAGCATCTGAAATAATTTGTCCCATATCTGGTTATGTCTTGATGTTCGGTAAACAGTCTATGCATCACTTCAAAAACGAGATGATCTAGCACAAAACTGCTACTCAACAAGGGCAATAGGAGGCTTGATCATTCTCCTTCCTTGATTCCATTGAACTCTACAAATTATTGTACGAGTCCTTATGACACAAATTATCACAGCTGAAGCCAATTTTACTATAGGATCAGGACTATGTTTCTCTCCACTTAATTTCTGCAACAATAAACAAGTCCTCTCAGAGAACATGAAGTCTACTAAAACCCCGTTCCATGCATGTCCCAAGCATGTTGGCAAAAAAGCAATAAATGAAATAAAGTTTTTTTTGTGAATTGAAACAAAAAAAAAGTTCAGATTCAGATAATTATCCATTCATGACTACTGCACAACTCCGGTCAGCCTACGGTAGGAACGGAAGAGAGATCACAGCAGGAATGTCAGCAAAGAGATGAAAGGAGGGAAACAAAAAAAAAAAAAAAAAAACAGAACAATCTTTATTTCTTGGCAGATTGATAATTCAAGTAATAGAATTTTGGAGAAAGACACATTAAAGGACAAAATTCAAGCTAAGCTATTGAAGAGGCTAACCCACAGTCTAACTTCTGAAACCAGTTCCCAATCGTACTAACACCAATTAACAAAGTTAGTGTACATTATATGAGCAAATGACTTGTACTTCCATTAACAAGATTACTGTCCAGTATATGATCAAATGAACATAGTATATGAACAAATGAACATATAAGAAAATAACACCTAATAAGCCAAAATCGACCAAAATGTACTGGACAATACAATTATGAGAGCACACCCGGTTCCAACCTATGATTACAAGAACATTGAAAGAAATACATATCAAAGAGAAGATATTCAGGATCAAAGTCATTCCTAGATTCTAACCACATCCAGTTCCAACATATGAGTACTACTAAAAGAGAAAATGACATCTAGTTCCAAACAATGGGTAGTACTTACAGATGTCTCAAAGAAAATAAAAATGCCTTTTCTTTCCTCAGGACATCAAAAGGAACGAGGTGTAAAAACTATTTCTAAGATGTTTTTATGCGAGATAGAATGCATGCCTCTGCAACAAATTTAGTCCAGGGTCAAGCATAAAGAGGGTATTAGGACATTTTTTGTTTGCTTCAGCATACATAACCCGTCTCTCATAATTCTTGCTACTGTATACTTTTTTTATTGTGAGGTACGATTTCAGCAAAACAATCGGGTCAAGGTATATATATCGACCCTATAGCCAAACCAAGTTTAGAAAAAGGTATGACAGAAACTGCTGCAAGGTTAAGAGATGAAAAATGCTTTGCATTTTGTCTATGGGAATGATAATTAGTTTCTACATCAAGGCAGTGTGCTGCAAGAATCAAAGAGGTGGCAGTAGACTAAGTGCACTATAATTTTTCTGAATTTTATTCATGCTGGCCAGGTGCAGTAATAACTACACAACCAGGTGAAGGTATATGTCATGTTGCAATTCTGAAAGAGACCTAGTTTGTACAACATGGGAGTGTGCTGCAAGAAGCAAAGAGGTGGCAGTAGACCAAGTGCACTATAATTTTTCTGAATTTTATTCATGCTGCACCAGGCAAAGTGAAGTAGTTACTACACAACCAAAGATAAGGCATATGTCATACTGCAGTTCTGAAAGAGACACTCCAATGCCATGAAGTTCCTTGCTACAAATTGGTTAAAGGGGGTGTTCAAATCCTGGGGATGTATATTAGTTGGCCAACTTCATACTGTATGGGGGATGTATATTAGTTGGCCAAGGTAAATCAAGTAAAAAAAATTAAAAAAATATCCTGATTACATTACCTGATGAAGTTTGTACAGCAAGACAGTCAAAGAGCTAGCTTGATAGGGGAGCGATATCTGAATGCAGGACCTAGACATCATGAAACCAGGGCCAAATATGGTGGTATAAATTGGTGTATTGGCCTGTAAGTTATTTAAGTAATGACAATTATAGCTTGACTATAAAAATGGATGGAGAAGAGTGTGAACCTTGTTTGCCGCTTCGTGCCCTGTCTATTTGTCTGGATAAATAGAAAAACCTGAAACAAAGAACACAACAATGAATAACCAACCACTCAACAGCTTGGCAACGATGAATCGCATATATGAAAACCATACTGAACAGTGAACTCTGTAGATGTGGTCACTATTACAATAAGCATGCAGTACACATCAGTCATTTGTAGCACACGATCAATGAGCTCCTTGATGGCAGCGTCCGAAGCGTTTCCACATGGGCCTTGGGCGCGGGCACACAAGTGGTGGCGGCGGCGTGTCAAGGACGAGAGAGAGGGAGGCAATGGTGTGTGGGCTAGCGCAGGGCGAGGACGACGCCGCGAACTGAACCTCAGCGGTTCGTCGGCCGTGGATCATGGCGAGCAAGGACAACAGAACAGGCGCGCCGGCGCGAGGTCGAAGCTTCGCTTCGGCGCTCCGTTGTCACGCCTTCTCCTTCTCGGCACGGCGTTGCGGCGGCGCTTAGCGAGGGCGGACGCGGTGTGCTACGACGGCCGGGCGCGCTTCAGGTTTGCCTTCTCCCAATGGCGTCGGGATGGGAAAGGACTCGGATGCCTTGCGTGATGGATTTGCTTGATTGCCGGTTCCAATTTCAGTTGATCCTTGATTGCGTGATGGACAGGGGAGCAAATCACGGAAGGAGATGGGAGGACAGGAGCAAATCACGGGAGGACACGGAAGTCCCTTTGCCACAAATCACGCACGGGAAGGCAACACGGCGTTGGCGTGATCGTGTGATTGCGGCCGGCTTTGGCACCGCGCAGGGGCGCAGCAGTCCGCGCTTCGGACGCCGGCCGGCGGTGCTACGGTGCCTGCGCCCGGTGGCGCATCGCCAGGTCGCAGCGGCGGCGGACACGGCTGCCCACCTCGACGTCCTTCTCCGGCCTCGGCGTCGTCCACCTCGATGTCTTTCTCTCTAGCCTCCACAACTCCACCTCGCCAGTGATTTGAAATACGGATGCTGAGATCAAAAATTGGTTGGGGAAGGGGGATCGCAGGTTGCCGTGACCGTGATTGGAGTGGAAAAAAAACCGGAAACAAAGGAAAGGAAAAAAAAAAAAAAAAACGGAAGGGGAGGGGGACCGCACGGAAAAAATAAATCGGTGGGCGAGGGCGGTCGCACGGGAGCGGAGAAGAGCGAGCCGAAAAATTAACGCACCAAACAAAACTAACCTTTTTACTCTTTTCAGTTGTAGAGATAGAGATATTTAGTATAACTTCGACAGTATGTCATCAATATTGTATATTTAGCGTATAAACTTCGACAGTATGTCATCAGTATTGTATATTTAGTCATGAATTCTTGACTTCTTGAATTATTTCTTTGTTACCCAATTTTATACTTCCTCTGTCCCATGATATAAGGGATCCTGAGTTTGTCCAAAGCCAACTATTCTAAGTCAGATCAAGTTTGTCAAAAAGAAATAATTTTTACAACATCAAATGGGCATAATTAGATTTAGACCTATTATGAAATATATTTTCATAAGTTGCTTCTTTGATAGGGTAAGTGTTAATCTTTATCTCTATAAATTTGGTCAAACTTAGGATAGTGGACTTGGTACAAACTCAGAGTTCCTTACATTATTGAACGGTGGCAGTGGAATATACAACAGTGGATCTGAACTGTAGAATGGTATGGAAATGAAGTTACTTTGGTACCAAAGCTTTTAAGGCATTGGGGTCATTACATTATGTGCTTGAATTAGAAAAAAATACTTTGTAAAATACTATTTTTTCATCTCTTCTAAAAAATAAAATGAACATTAATTTGTCTATGGGTTCGTCAGAAGGCATTTGGGAGTTGTTTGGTTCGGTAATGCAAATGGAAATAAAATTAGTTCAAATGACATATCGTACTTGTCGGGGACCAAAATAAAGGCCCCCTGAGGAAGGCCCAACAAACGCAAAATCTTAGCCCAACAAGCCACCCACTGTTCAAACTGGACTACGGCCTTTGCGCACCAGGACCAGCGTCTTGTCTCGGCCCGCCCGAGCACACTCCGCAAAAAGGCTCGGATGAGCGCCAACTCTCCGTCCTGCCCGAGCCCTTGGCGGATGGGCCTCGGGCGGGAGCCGACTTTCCACCTGGGCAGAGCCCCCGGCGGGCGGGCTCGGACGGGGCCGACTCTCCGTCCCGCCCGAGCCCCGGGCGGACAGGCCTCGGGCCGGGAGCCGACTCTCCACCCAGTCCCCCTGGCGGATAGGCCTCGGGCGGGGGAGCCGACTCTCCGCCCCGTCCCGAGCCCCGGCGGGCAGGTCTCGGGCGAGGTCGCGCTGCACTCCCGTGTCAAACTGGGGCTCTGATGTGACATATATCCACCGCCCGCCTTCCCACGGTGGATCGCCGATGACGCTAGCCCCTGGCGGGGATGGGAGGCGCCCGACACCACTCTGCGCCCACGCTCACGAAGCGCAATCCCTACAAAGGCGGCCATGCCTGCCCAATCGTAGGGGCGACATGATGACTAACCTTCCGCTTGTCCCATCACGGGAAGTCCAAATACGGAGTATGCCGCATCCCGGGCGAGAGCTGGCGCCACCCCAAAGACGGCGGCCGTGTCTTCCGGTGCCCCGACCACTTTGTGCACCCAGGCTTCCGCAGCCGTGGCGGGCGAAGATGGCCCCGTGCGCTGTATCTCTACGCGCCCCACGCCGCATACACGACAACGATGCCGCGGCCCTCGGGAGCCCGGACGGGGGAGTCAAAGCTACAAGCAGGCCATGGTACCTGGGCACGCCATCATGACGCCCACGCAGACCCCAGAGGCGTACATCCCCTCCTTCACCAAGAACGAGGAGCCGACTCCGGCGAGACGGCGCCCGCCATCGACAGTGGCGCCGTACAAGACGAAACCACTTGCACCCGGGGCCTCGGCACGGGGAGAGGGGGGAGCCCCTAGGCCTCGGCAGGATGAGGCGGCGCCCACCGCCATCTTTCATATTCAAATACTGTACTGCAAAAGCCCGTCCCTCCCCTTCCGGCTATAAAAGGGAGGGGACGGGGGCCCTTCCAGGGACAGGTGAATCCTAGAAAACAAGTCAAGCAATCTCCTTGACAAACACACACACACACACACTCACACTCACTGATCTCGCTCGAGACTTGGGACAGTTCCCTCTCTCCACTTGCTTGTACACCCTACCTACAGGCACCTTGGTGCAGGATAATACAAAACCTTCTTGTGTCCTTCTTGCACACCGTCCAGAGTTGGGAGCACGCACGCAAATTCACTCGTTGGTATTAGAACCGCTAGTTTTAACACCGACAGTTGGCGCGCCAGGTAGGGGCTTGTGCGTGTTTTTCACTTTCCCTCCCGCCAAAACTCTGGAATGGCCAGCAACGACATTTCGGGGCGGATTCCCAGCCCTAACTCCACTCCACTCCAGCCGCTGGCACCAGGGACCCTGATCCGGTTTGGAGAGCTCGAGTTCGTGTCGGCGGAGTCCATGCGACATGGAACTTCTCCCACCGGAGTTCGGGGACCTCGACCAGAGCTCCGGCGGGCCTTCCATCGCCCGCCCGTCGCGGAGGCGCCGTGGCGTATGCGTTCCGCCAAGCGGGCGCACCACCACATCGTCGGCAATACGGAGGAGGACCTTGCGGCGTTGTGGTTGGGCAACGCACCCGCCGCCATCGCCACTACGCCAGCCATTTGGCCTGGTCAACGCTTTCCGCCACGTGCGCAACGTGCGTCTCCACCGCCATGGGGCCCCGAGGAGGCGTCCATCGCGCCGTCAATCCGGCGCTCCGCGAGCGCCTCGACGCGGACATCCCCGACGGATCCATCCACGCCTATGAGGAGTACCTGGTTAGGCAGGGAGGAGCGACGGTGCCACTGCAGTGGCGCTACATCCACCCGATCCGGCGCTACCTCGAGGGCACCTGAGCCCGGGGGTTCCCTCCGGAGCATGCCTTCGCTTTTCGGCTACCCGACTCGACTCCTCCCGAGGCGACATGTACGATCCGACTCGTGAATGCTTCCACGTAGAATCGGCGGCGAGCTCGGCGTAGGCGGCAACGGCAACGACGGCGGCGACCAAGGCCGTGATCCCCGAGGCCCGCCCCCGCAGAGCGACTCGGCGGGCGCCACCCCCGAGGACCCTAACGCATCCCGGCCTCCGGGCCAGGAGCCACAAACTCCGGCACATGCGGGCCCTCCGGGGACCGGCGAGTTACCGGTTACCCCTCAGAGGCCACGGCGTCCTGCTATCGAGCGGATTCGGGAGCTCGGGGACAGGCTCGAGCGCGACCGTCGCCTGTTACGACAGGAGATAGAAGCGTACGAGCATGCCCACCGTGCGGCACGCAATCCTAGCCCCGCTGCTCGTCAACACGCGCGTGACGTCAACAGAAGAATCGTCAACGACGAGGGTGGAGAGCGTCCCCCCATCTTCCCACGCGCAAGTCATAACGTCGCGGCGGCTGCCCTCCTCGTCCGGTCGATGCCAGAACCATCGACCCCGGAGGGACGACGGATTCGAGATGATCTGCGAGATTATCTCGAGACCGCTGCTGTCCAGCAAGCTGAAAGCTCGGCTTCCCGGCATCGGACACCGAGGGATGAGGAGGACGAAGAACGCCCACGACGCGAGCGAGAAGCTTCGGTCCATCATGACCCATCGCGGAGGCCGATCCGCGAGCGTCTTCGGGACGACCGCGGCAGCATTGACGATGGTGACGCACGTAACGTCATCAACAACGCCGCCAAGGAAGCCGGGGCCCGGGCCGGATGCGACCGCCAGCCGCGCAGAGGCGGAAGGCGCGATAGCGACGAGGACCGTGACGATGCCGATCCTCCGGGGCCGCGCCTTCAGGGGGAGATCCGCAGCGCACGATTCCCCTTCCGGTTCCGGCAAATTACCAATCTTGCCAAATACTCGGGAGAAACGAACCCCCGAGGTTTGGCTCAACGACTACCGCCTAGCATGCCCGGCTTGGCGGCGCGGACGATGACCGGCTTATCATCCGCAACCTTCCGCTGCATTTAGGTGATTCGGCGCGCGCTTGGCTGGAGCATCTTCCCCGCCCGCACGATCCGCGACTGGTCCGAGCTAGTCATGGTTTTTGTGGGAAATTTCCAGGGCACATACGTGCGCCCGGGGAATTCGTGGGATCTCCGCAGCTGCCGCCCAGAGGCCCGACGAGACGCTGCGTGACTTCATCAGGCGCTTCTCAAAGAAGTGCACGTTGCCCAAATGTGGCCGGCACCGCTATCATCGCATTCCTTGACGGCACGACCTGCAAGGAGCTTGTCCACGAAGTTGGGACGGAAGATGCCAACCACCGCCAACGAGCCGCTCGAGGTGGCGACGAACTTCCGCCTCCGGCGAGGAGGCGGTGGGAGCAATTTTCCGCGGCGTCGGCGGCAAAGGGAAGCGGAAGGAGGACAATGCCGAGGGGAGGCAGCCCGCGGCCTCGAAAAAAAACAAGAAGAACAAGCACAAAGGGAAAAAGGGCAAGAAAGAGGTGGACTCCGAGGACGATATCGTTGCCGCGGGCCGACCGCAAGACCCCCCCGGGTCCCCGGGGCCCGGGGCCTTCGACGACATGCTCAAAAAGCCCCGCCCTTTCCACAAATTCCCCGTCAAACACACTATGGGGGAGTGCGACTTGGCTTGTCGCTTCTATCAGAAGCTTCCCCCACCTGAAGGCAAGAAGAAGAAGGAGGGGGAAAACAAAAGCGAGGAGTTCCCTGAAGTCCATGACGTTTTTATGGTCATCGGGGGACTGCCGGCGAATCTCACCCCACGCCAGATCAAGCGCGAGCGTCGAGAGATATTCTCGGTACATCCCGCCACTCCGCAGTACCTGCCGTGGTCCGCCGACGCCATCACCTTCAGCATCGACGACCACCCGCCCTATGTGCCAAAGCCAGGGCGGTACCCGCTCGTGGTCGACCCCATTGTCGGCAACGTGCGGCTCACCAAGGTGCTGATGGATGGCGGAAGTGCCCTTAATATCCTCTACTCCGAAACCCTCACTGTTGGGGATAGAGCGCTCACAGGCTTCGGCCCGATGGCTCTCCCTTTCGGGGGCGTAGTGCCGGTAGACGCGCGCTGGCCCCGGGCCGATCGACCTCCCGGTCTGCTTTGGGACGCCATCAAACTTTCGCAAGGAGGTCATCACCTTCGACGTGGTTGACTTCCGAGGAACCTATCACGGCATCCTCGGACGACCCGCGTATGCGAAGTTCATGGCCGTCCCCAACTACACTTACCTTCTCCTCAAGATGCCGGGCCCCAATGGCGTCATCACCGTTGGCTCCTCCTATGAGCACGCGTTCAACCTGCGACGTCGAAGCGGTCGAGAGCACGCCGAGGCCGTGGCGATCTCCGAGGCCCTCGACACCAAGCGTCACGCCGGCGCATTCGAGCCATCCGACGGAGTAAAGGAGGTCCTCATGGACCCCGCCTCTCCATCCGGCAAGGCGGTGAAGATCTGCGACTCCCTCGACCCCAAATAGGAAGCGGTGCTCGTCGACTTTCTCCGCGCAAACATCGACATTTTTTGCGTGGAGTCCCTCGGACATGCCAGGCATTCCGAGGGATGTCGCCGAGCACTCCCTTGATATTCGGGCCGGGTCCGCACCGGTGAAGCGGCGTTTGCGCCCGATTCGACGAGGAAAAGCGCAGAGCCATCGGCGAGGAGGTGAACAAGCTTTTGGCGGCCGGATTCATCAAGGAGGTGTTCTACCCGCAGTGGTTATCTAATCCTCGTAATGGTTAAGAAAAAGAGCGGGAAATGGAGGATGTGTGTAGACTATACTAGTTTAAATAAAGCATGTCCAAAAGTTCCCTTTCCTTTACCACGCATTGATCGGATAATCGACTCCACCTCGGGTGTGAGCTCTTATCCTTCCTCGATGCTTATTCTGGCTACCACCAAATAAAGATGAAGGAGTCCGACCAGCTCGCGCAACGCCCTTCATCACCCCCTTTGGCATGTACTTTGCTACGTAACGATGCCTTTCGGACTCGAGAACGCGGGGCAACATATCGGCGGTGCATGCGGGCGTTTTCGGTGACCACGCCGGAGAAACCGTGGAAGCCTACGTCGACGACATCGTAGTCAAGACGAAAAAAGCTGACGACCTCGTCTCTGACCTTACGATCGCTTTTCAATGTCTTGCGACCAACAAAGTGTCAAGCTCAACCCCGAGAAGTGCGTCTTCGGGGTCCCCCCGAGGCATGCTCCTTGGGTTCATCGTCTCCAAACGCGGCATCGAGCCTAACCCGGGAGAAGGTGAACGCGGTGACGAGCATGGGTCCGATCAAGAACCTGAAGGGCGTACAGCGGGTCATGGGATGCCTGGCGGCCCTCAGCCGTTTCATCTCACGCCTCGGCGAGAAGGGCTTGCCCCTGTATCGCCTCTTGAGAAAGACCGAGCGCTTCTCCTGGACCTCCGAGGCTCAGGAGGCCCTCGACAAGCTCAAAGCCGCCCTCACCAGCGCCCCGATCCTCGTCCCTCCTGCCGAAGGAGAACCCCTCCTCCTGTACGTCGCTGCGACCACCCAGGTGGTCAGTGCAGCCATCGTCGTTGAAAGACAGGAGGAGGGCCACGCGCTGCCGATCCAGCGGCCGGTCTACTTCATCAGCGAGGTGTTGTCCGAGACCAAGATCCGCTACCCGCAGATCCGAAGCCGCTTCTACGCGGTGGTCCCGGCGCGGCGCAAGCTCCGGCACTACCGACGACCACCCCGTAACGGTGGTCTCTTCCTTCCCGTTGGGAGAGATCCTCCAGAACCGGGAGGTCTCGGGGCGGGTCGCCAAGTGGTCCGTTGAGCTCATGGGAGAGGCCCTCTCGTACGCGCCAAGAAAGGCCATCAAGTCCCAAGTCTTGGCCGATTTCCTCGCGGAGTGGACGGACACCCAGCTGCCGCCGCCCCAACTTCCGACAGAATGCTGGACGATGTACTTCGATGGGTCCCTGATGAAGACCGGGGCCGGCGCCGGCCTCCTCTTCGTCTCCCCTCATGGGGTGCACATGCGGTACGTAATCCGCCTTCGCTTCCCAGCGTCAAATAATATGGCAGAGTACGAGGCCCCGCTCCACGGGTTGAAGATCGCCGTCGAGCTTGGCGTCAAAGCGCCTCGACGTTCGAGGCGACTCACAGCTCGTCATCGACCAAGTCATGAAGGACTCAGGCTGCCACGACCCAAAGATGGACGCGTCTTTTTTAAGGCGGTGCGCGCCACGGAGGACAAGTTCGACGGCCTCGAGCTCAACCACGTCGTCCGGAGGTACAACGAAGCCGCCGACGAACTTGCCAAGATCGCCGCCGGAAGAGCCCCGGTCCCTCCCCGACGTCTTCACTAAAGACCTCGCCGCTCCCTCCGTCGAGTTCGGAGGACAGGAAGGGGCCGAGGAGAAACACACCGCCCCCCTCGGGGGCCGGAGAATCGTCCCGACGCCCCCGCGTCCGAGGCCCCTCGGTTTCCGTGCCTTTTCGGCACTAAGCGGCCGAGATCATGGAGGTCGGCGGAGGAAACCCCTGGCTGATCCTAGGCCGGACTGGAGAGAGCCGTACCTCGATTGGATCGTCCGAGGCGCCCTCCCGAGGACTTCAACCAAGCCAGGCGCATCACGAGGAGAGCAAAGTCTTTTCGTCGTCATTGAGGACGAGCTCTACCGACGGTTCCTCGGGGTCTTGCAATGTGTATCACGGCCGAGGAAGGCGTCACCCTCGTCCGCAAGATCCACGCCGGGTGTGTGCGGCCACCACGCCGCTCCCCTCTCCCTCGTCGGCCGGCGCTTCCGACAAGGGTTCTACGGCCGACCGCCGTCGGGCCGACGCAATCGAGGTAGTACGCACCTGAGGGGTGCCAAAGGCTACGCTCGTCAAACGCACTGCCGGGCTCAAGCGCTCTGCACCATCCCAATCACATGGCCCTTCGCCGTATGGGGCCCTCGGACCTGTAGGACCCCTAAAGAAAGCGCCCGGGGGCTTCACGCACCTACTTGTCGCCATTGACAAGTTCTCCAAATGGATTGAGGCGCCCCGTCACCAACATCCGATCCGAGCAAAGCGGTGCTCTTCTTCACCGACATCGTCCACCGCTTCGGGATCCCGAACTCCATCATCACCGACCACGGCACCCGGTTCACGGGGGCGAAGTTCCAAAAACCTGCGACGAACACCAGATACGCATCGTCGGTCTTCGGTCCGCGCACCCCCCTGCGAGCGGGCAAGTGGAGCGAGCCAACGGAATGATATTGCGGGGACTCAAGCCCCGGATCTTCAACAAAGTCAACAAGTTTGGCAAAAGATGGCTCGAGGAACTCCCCTCGGTCCTCCGGAGCCTCGGGGCGACGACGAGCCGGGCCACGGGGTTCACGCCCTTCTTCCTAGTGTACGGCGCCGAGGCAATGCCGCCCCTCTTACGACTTGGAGTTCGGATCTCCGAGGCTCAAAGCCTACGACGAGGCTCGGAATCAAGGGGCTCGGGAAGACTTCGCTAGATATGCTCGAGGAAACTAGGGACGCAGCCCTTCTGCACTCAAAAAGGTACCAATAGTCTCTCCGACGCTACCACGACCGCCCGAGTCCGGATCCGAGACCTTAAGGAAGGCGACACGGTGTCCGCCTCCGCCAAGACAACAGAGGCCGCCATAAGCTCACGCCGCCTTGGGAGGGGCCTTTCATCATCGCAGAGGTCCTCAAGCCGCACCTACAAGCCGGCCAACGAGAAGGGCGAAGTCCTCAACAACGCTTGGAACATCCAACGGCCTACGCCGCTTTTACCCTTAAAATTCCAAGCATTGTACATACGCTTTGTACATTTCGTTGATAAACACCAAGTTCTTGGGCGTTTTCCCAAGACATAGCGTTTTTTCCTCAATTAGGACTCAGTGAGACTTGGTTTTGTCTTACCAAAACCAAGCCTCCCTCGGGGGCTAGAAAGGGGGAAACCCCCTCCTGAAAAGCACCCCGCGAAAATCATTTTTCGTTTTCTTGGCTATTCTTCGTTCCCGAAGGTCTCGTATATTTAGTTAAGGGCACGACCGGAGTCACCCCGAGGCCGAGGCGGCCGAACGTCCGAGCCGCTACGGTACCTCCGCTTGCAGCCCTCGGCCAAAAGGGGACTCCGAGCCTCGCGGGAAGTCACTCATTGCGAAAAGGCAACGGGACCGTGACAATCAACGTGATCCCCACCTTCGGCTAAAAAGGCGACTCACGGCCGCAAAGCTCCCCCCGCACGACTAAGTAACAAGCACCACGGAAGGGAAACACGTAGATAACGAAAAGAGTCGGCATAAGAAACATAAGGCCTCGATGGGCCAAAGTCTTAGATGACACGTAAAAAACCAAAATACTAATCAAGTTTTTTACACGGGGCGCACTCGGCCCGAATTACGATTTCACTGGGGGGCATCCGACCCCCCTCCGGCCCCCTCGTCGGCACTGCGGCGCCGGCCCCTTCAAGCCGACACCAGGGGAGGATAGCCGTCTGGAAGTGCCCGACCAGCGCGGACGTAGCCTCTTCGGCCCAGATGGAAATGGGGCGGCAAATACCTCTCCCTCATGACCCCTCCTCATCCTCGGCGACGACGAGCCCTCGGAAATCTTGGGGAGGTCGAGGTCGTGAGTGGGAGAGGGTCATCGCCAGGGTGTGCGACACCCCGGTCCGAAGGTCGGGATTGAAGGGCGGCCGCGGACGCAGCGCCCACTTTGTCCGGGCAACGCCTCCAGGCGGCCCGGCGGGACTCTGCCGGCGGGCTCGCCGGCCCGACTGCCGTGCAAACGGCTCCGACCTTCTTCTTCAGGGCGTCGAGCTCGCCCTGCACCGAGGAGTAGGCGCTTGCTTGCCACAAGGGCCGCGCCGCTGCTCCGGGCGACTTCTTCCTCAACTACGCATCGCCCAAGGGTCAATCTCTGAGCGGCGAAGCAAAGATATGGGCGCCCAAACATAGGACTTACCTTCCGTTGCACCACCTCCTCCGCCACCGCGCCTCGAGCCCTGTTGGCCTCGTTCAAATACTTGACCAAGCTCGGCCCGCATCATGGTGACATCATTGACATAGAGCCGGTGATCGTTGTCCGTGTTCACCGGTTCTCTGTCAAGGTCCCGATGGTGCCGGGAGGCCCTCGGCAAGCGCCGTCCTCATCGCCTCCTTCTCGGCGCGGGAGCTTGTCGAGCTCCTCGTTCCGAGCAGCCTAGCTCGGTGGCGCAGCTGGGTTCGCCTCCCCGTCGTTGGAGATGGAGCGCCTCGTCGAGGCCGACCTGAACCGAGAAACTCGATTTCTCCCCCGACCCCACCGCCAGTCCTATAACAAAGTCGAGCCAACGGATTAGCGCCTTTGGGCGCCGTGCCAAGGTAAGGCTTCGACCACAAATGTTTGTATTACCTTCATCGTCGGGAGGTCCCTCGGAGAAGATCGGGCGAGAGCAGCATCAAGCAGGTTTTTGGCCGACTTCATGTACTTGTCCGCCGCCCCCACCGGGTCGACTCCAAGGCGCCGTCCAAAGACATAGACTGGCCGATCCTCTGGGTCCCGGCGGTCCGACCAGATTTGCGCGCTGGCGGCACGTTCTGGCTGGAGGACCCGACGGCGCCCGGGGGCCAACGACCCCCATACGTTGCCGCCTGAGGTAGCATCCGCGACGACCACCTCTTTTCCCTCGCTGGGGTGGTCTCCTCCGAGGGAGGGGATCTCCACCACCTCCCCCGCCGAGGCGCGGCTTAGGGCGGAACAGCGCCGCTCCTCCATGACCATGTCGCCAGTGGGCCGCCAGAGCAAAGCCGTCATGGCTTCCGCGACGGGCGCCACGGCCTCCATAGCTGGCGCCGCCAAGGCCTCCGAAGGCCGGGGCGCCGCACCCCCTCCCCGCCACGAGCGGAAGGTGGCTCCATGGCCGAGGGCGCCTCGCCGCCATTCCCCTCGGTCCCCGCCGGCGCCGCCACCCCTGGGGCAGTAGTGGCGCGCTGCCGTCGCCTCAGAGCCTCGCCGCTGCTGCTGAGCAAGCGGAGCCGGGTCGGGGCCGCCTTGCGCTTTTGCCGCGAGCAAGAAGAGTGAGTCTTCAAAAAAGGAAAAAGAAAGAAGGGAAGAGCGGCGGAAGACTGAAAGGACGATACCTTACCCTCGGGCGACCGGCGGTTGAAACGACCGGCTCATCGAAGCCGTGCGCGGGACTCTCGACCTGAGATCCTCGCCCGCGCGACTCGGGGGTCACGGCACGACGCCGCCCACCGGGCGCCGCCACCCTACGGCCGAGGCCCGTGCCTCACCCTCGGCGGTCCTCCCCGCCGCCTCAGGCCGCCCGAGGGCAAGGTCGAGTCGCCTCAACGGGGCCCGACGGCGGGATGACACGGGGGAGGGGGCTCGCCCTCCCCAGACGGAGTCACGCCTCCGGCCACCTCGGCAATGTGAGAGGCGGGAACAGTGTCCTCCAACGGCCACGGCGCCCCACTCCCGTTCTTCATGGGGGGGGGCGATGTGGCCAAGCCGAAGAAGCTGTAGTCCTCCTCCTCCTCCTCGTCATCCTCATCATCGTCATCAGCGCCGGTGGTGTCGGAGGGCGTTGGCTCTCGGGGGAGTCCCTCATCCGCCTGCCGGCGCCGCAGCTTGTCCAACTCACGCCGCTCGTTACGCGGACATTCCTCGTCCGACTTCTTCTTCTTCCCTCCCTCTCGCTTCTCCGCAAAGGGCCTTGTTCTTCTCTTTCTCCGCGGAGATGGGGGGCTTGGACGCTTTCAGCTTCCCGGCCAATCCCTGCGACGAAAAGAGCAAGATGAGGATAAAGGGGAGGAGGCAAACAACAACCAACCACGCACGGCCGCAGTGACTCACCACGGAGACGGCGTCCTGGTGGGGTCGCATCGCGACCTTGTAGAGGTTGGAGACGTCGGACACCGACGCCGCCTTCTTGGTCCGCCGGCGATCTCGGCGTGATCAAGGTCGGCCGACGACATCCTCGCCCCAACCTGGGGGCCGCCTTCCCTCATGTCAAACAGCAAGGCTGTCTATGCATGAGGGGCAGAACTCGACGCCGGTGGAAGGCGGCGATGATGACCACGCATCTAACCCCTTCCGCGTCCAGCCTCCTCAACAAGACGGAACACTTTCTCCGAGGGATGACCTTCTCTGGGATGATCTCCTCCTTCCACCTCGCGGGCTCCGCGTCGAACACCCTCCCGGTAAAGCGGGCAGTGGCCGGAGTCGCTCCGGAGGTAGAACCACTTCGCGCCCAAATCGGTTGGAGGAGGTCGCCTTCGCCGAGGGATATACGAATCCCGGTGGCGAGCCCCAAAGAACCGCGACATGCAAAATGCCGACGCGGACGGATATCCTCTTCCCCTCTCGACGCTCTTGAAGAAGAGGGCGCCCCCGAAGAAGTGGAGCCAGGGGTCCCAGTGGACCTCGACCCCAAGGAAGCCTTCACATAGGGCGACGAACACCGCCAGTGCGTGATGGAGTTGGGGTTGAGGTGTTGCAGCTCCAAAGCCGTAGTACTCGAGGATGGCCCTCAAGAACCGACCCACCGGCATCCCGAACCCGTTCTCATGGAACGCCGTGAAGCTCACGACGGCGTATCCGAGGCGGGTGCGGGACAGATGGTCGGCCGCGGGGACAATCCACTCCGGGGAGGCCTTGTCGGGCGCAGGGCGGAGAAGCCCCCTTCCCCCCGAAGCGTCACCAGCTCCGGCGACGTCCACGGAGCTCGTCTCCCACTCCTCCACGCCGACGATCTCGGGCCTCGACGCCATGGCAGCAGCGGCGGAGTGGATGCAAGCAAGTTTTCTCTCTCCTCGCCCTCTTTCTTCCTCGCCGGGCGCCGAAAGGCGGCAATGGCGGAGGAGGAGGCAAAGGCGAGGGAAGGCGAGAAGGAAGGAATGCGGCCGCCGCACGGTACTTATACACGGCGCGTTTCCCGTCTTTTGCATTAATTGCGTATCAATCCTACGATACGCCGTAATCGATCACACACCGCACGCAACCCAAAGCGACAAGATGACGCGACCAGCGGCCACGCGCTGGTTCGGCAGCGAGCACGCCTCGCGCGACCCGCCCGGCACAAGGATCCGGGGCGCAAGGCCCGGCCCTCGCCACCGTGCGTGGCTGCAGCGAAAGTCGCAGCCACAAGACGTCACGTCCGCCGTGGGACCCACGACCATCGCACCGCACACCGCCACGAGCGGGGAAGCCCGCCACCTCCAGCGGCCTCCACATCCAGCGTCGGCCGGGAACGGAGGTGAAGCTGGGTTTTCCTTCTTCATGAAGGGTTCGGGCGACGGCCCATTTACGGTCGGAGAACTGAGGTCGCTCATCTCGGGGTTCGACCGGCGCCTCGGGGCAACGAGTCTCGGCGGCTCGGAGGCCTCATCGGCCCCAGCCCGGCCTCAAGGTCCTCAAAGCCGCATCGAGGCCAACATGGCAACTGGCGGGCGGGGATCCCACGCGTGGGAGAGCATCGAGCCCTCGGAACCCGGCTGACGGATCCGAGCCCCGCCTCGGGCATGCCGTGCGGCTTTATGAACCAGCGCCTCGGGCCCGGCCAACCCACCGCGAACGGGCACGGGCGGTTCACTTGGATCCACCCGTGCGGCTCACCGGACCTAGTCGTGTTCGACACTCGTCGGCTTGATGGCACGATGAAGTCCAACCCCTCCCCGAGGAAGGGACGCCGAGGTGCGTAAAAGACTAACGACCGAGTACCCACCCGGCTCCCCTCAACGCCCACGAGGGGTCGGGGACTTACCCCAACGCGAACCGGTTCGGGAAAGCGTCCCGACACTCGACCGAACCCCGACGAGCCGACGGCACCACGGGCTCGGCGGCACAAATCGTTTTTTTCCACCAAAACACGAACGAGCCCCGGACGGGTGCACACACACTCCTCCGAGGCCTCGGGGGCTACACCCGGCGGGTGCGCTCGCGCGCCCCCACTGGAAATTACGGTTCCCGAAGACAACCATAGGCTGCACCATGTAAACTAACAACAAGCCCTCGGAGGAGTCCTCCATGCTCCTCCGAGGCCTCGAAACTACACCCGCCGCGCTGCGCGCAACGCGGAGTGAAACAACCAAGGAAACACCGCACCGGCCTCGAGCGAGTGCATTCACTCCTTCGGAGGCTCGGGGGCTACCTTGTCGGGGACCAAAATAAAGGCCCCCGAGGAAGGCCCAACAAACGCAAATCTTAGCCCAACAAGCCACCCAATGTTCAAACCTGGACTACGGCACCGCGCACCAGGACCCAAGGTCTTGTCTCCGGCCCCGCCCGAGCACACTCCGCAAAAAGGCTCGGATGAGCGCCAACTCTCCGTCCCGCCCGAGCCCTTGGCGGGCAGGCCTCGGGCGGGGAGCCGACTCTCCACCCGGTCCCCCCCCTGGCGGGCAGGCCTCGGACGGGGGCCGACTCTCCCGTCCCCGCCCGAGCCCCCTCGGGCGGACAAAGCCTCGACGGGAGCGGACTCTCCACCCGATCCGAAAGCCCACGGCGGATAGGCCTCGGACGGGGAGCCGACTCCGCCCCCCGTCAGAGCCCCGGCGAGACAGGTCTCGGACGGGTCGCGCTTACTCCCAGGTCAAACTGGGGCTCTGATGTGACATATATCCACCGCCCGCCTCCCACGGTGGCCATCGGATGACGTAGCCTGGCGGGGATGGGGCGCCCGACACCACTGGCGCCCCACGCTCACGAGTGCGCAATCCCTACGAGTAGCGGCCATGCCTGCCACGTAGGGGCGACATGATGACTAACCTCTCAGAATGTGTCCCATCACGGGAAGTCCAAATCTGGGTATGCGCATCCCGGGCGGGCGCCAGCGCCACCCCCAAAGATCCGCGGCCGTGTCTTCCGGTGCCCGACCACTGTGCACCCAGCTTCCAGAGCCAGGTGGGGCGAAGATGGCCCGTGGCGGGCCAGATCTCGTCGGCCCGCGCCCGTACACGACAACGATGCCGCGGCCCTCGGAGCCCCGGACCGGGGGGAGTCAAAGCTACAAAGCAGCCATGGTACCGGGCACGCTCATCATGACGCCCACGCAGACCCCTCGGGCGCACGTCCCCTCCTTCACCAAGAACGAGGAGCGACTCCGCGAGACGGCGCCCGCCATCGACAAGGTCGCGGCGCCGTACAAAGACGAAACCACCGCTCCCTCACCGGGGCCTCGGCACGGGGGAGAGGGGGGAGCCCCTAGGCCTCGGCGGGGATGAGGCGGCGCCCACCGCCATCTTTCATATTCAAATACTCAGACAAAAGCCCGTCCCTCCCCTTCCGGCTATAAAAGGGAGGGGGACGGGCCCTTCCAGGGACAGTGAATCCTAGAAAACAAGTCAAGCAATCTCCCCTTGACAAACACACACACACACACACTCACACTCACCGATCTCGCCGAGACTTGGGACAGTTCCCTCTCTCCACTTGCTTGTACACCCTACCTACAGCACCTTGGTGCGGGATAATACAAAACCTTCTTGTGTCCTTCTTGCACACCGTCCAGAGTTGGGAGCACGCACGCAAATTCACTCGTTGGTATTAGAACCGCTAGTTTTAACACCGACAGTACTGTAACACCCAAAGCTTTAATTCCATTCTCTTTACGTTACCAATCCTATAACCAAACAACACCTTGGTTCACATGACACCATTCTTAAGAACAACACCAGACAAGTGTAGCAAGATATCTCAAACTAGGCATTTATTTTTTATTTAAGGGCCTCCACTACTCTTGAGGGGTTGGTTTTTTTACCCAACTTCATCAAGTGCCCTAGCTTCTTATGATAGGCAGGACACACCTGATACCTGTTAGTGGGTTGCATTGGTATTGGTATTTTATTTTATTCTTCTGTCACCTTTTCCTCTTCTGGATGTGAAGCGAGTTACAACGGCGAGAGCTGGTGCTTGTGCTTGGGGCAGACAAAGGGCGAGTTTGGCTCGGTTGACGAACTCCTCTAGCGCGCTTGCCGGACTGCCGAAGCTCGAGCATTTAGGGGGTGATTGGTTGCACTAACGATGCCATCCTGACCCCCATCCCAACATCGCTCGGTGCACTTGGCCGTGTTTAGATACCTGCATCGTATCCTTTTCCTGCTCTGTCTCATTCATCTCCACCTCTTCATCCCGCATGGCTCCATCTTCTCAATTCCCACTTCTCTCGCGATGCAAGACGACACGATGCACCCATGGTATAGAGGTCCATGTACCGTCAAAACTCCCATCCATGCATGCAACCAAATAAGATCTCATTTTATATTGGGCCAACAACAAAGATAACCAAACACAATTGGGTGCACGATTTGATGAGCATGCTTCTCACCATCCTCAGATCGGCTCTTCATCCGACTCCCTATCACCAAAGCAACTAATCACCTCCTTAGGGCTGGACAATCATGGTAGGGCAGTCCGAGGAGTGTGCAACCGAGGTCTAGTAGTCAGAGGGGCTACGCATGAGTCAAGGAGGTCGCACAATGGCTGGCAAGCCAAGCTCGGCCAACCACTTGCCCTAGATTTCATCGGTCCGCGAATCCGGTAGGGCTAATGCCAAGAGGGAGGGGGCAAATGATGAGCGGGAGGCATGTCCAGTTGGAGCACCATATCTAGCTTGGAAAATGACCATGGGGTGCAAATATTGGTGGAGTATGATTCTAGGAAGTAGGCGATCGAATATGGAGAAGATGGGTAGCAAATGATAAGCGGGTGGCGGGTCTTCTTGGGGGACCATATCCAGCTTGGAAAATGACCATGGGCTGCGAACAGTGTTGGAGTATGATTCTAGAGAATAGATGATCGAATATGGAGAAGATGGGTAGCAAATGATGACAGAGGCACTGTATCTAACTTGGAAAATAACCATGGGGTGCGAACAATGGTGGAGCATGATTCTAGGAAATAGGATGATGGATCGGTGGCCAATGGCTAGAATTGAGGGGACGGAGCTACAATGAAGCGAACAGCCATAGTGGCGTCTAATGGAACGTGCCCGTGAAAGGAGAGGATAAACGAGGCTCTCAAGGAATGAGGCTTGGTCAAGAGGGAGGGAGAAGGGAGACATATCACAGAAATAAAATCCAGGTAGAGTAATGTTTTTGCTCCTCTACCCTTAATAAGCCTTAAACTTAAAAGTACTAAGGGCTAAATAAATACTTACTCCATCACAATTTAAACGGTGTTTGACTTTTTAAAAAACCAAATTTGATCACTTGTTTTATTCACAAAAAATTTATAAAATATTACTTCTCTTATCGTGGTTTGCTTTATTAATAAAAGTTGTTTAAAAAAATAACTTAAATGTGACTATGTTTACATAAATTTTTTAAATAAGATGAACCGTCAAACTCAAGGTAGAAAAAAATTAAATATCTTATAATTTGGGATGAAAAAAAGTAAGAGCAGTAAGAGTTGCTCTTACATGGATCCGACTTTGTGCACAGGTCAACGTCCAGAAAATCCCGTTGACGCTCTGTCCGTAACTAAATTCTCCCCCGCTGCCGGCTAGGGAATGCGCGCATGCGTTGTGGCGAGTGACCATAAATAAAGGGAAATCGGCCTGCACCTGATGAGTGAGCTTGGGTCGCCCCTTGCACCTGCGTCTGCACCTGAGATGAACTACTGTCGCTGTCGGTGCCTGCCTTTGCCATTCACGAGCTGGTTTCCTGTTCCTGGTGCATGAAAACGGAAGGCTACACACAGCGGTGACCTTAATCTGACCCTGATTTCCACGGGACCCGGCAGCCCGATAATATAACCACAGTGATAAGGCCAGCCGGAGCCGGTCGGCCAGGTTTTTACAACGGCGGGTGTACCATACCCGGCATACCGTGCGTGCGTAAACGCGTTCAGAAGAGAGCAATGCGAACACACCACTGCAGTGCACGCAGACGGGTGGTATATAGTTCCATAATCCTGAATCTAATCTTTTCTGGGGCTGAAGCTCGTACATCTACTATGCATGCATATGTCTGATGCCAGTACGTCAAAACTCATACCGGGCGTGCCAACTGATGCTAAGCTCATGCCTGCTTATAAAGTACCCACCGTCCCCTTCAGCGCGCTGTCATGCACGTAGCATAGTACAAGCTGAGATCTCTCACATGCGCTAGCAACAAACTACGCCCGTACAAGGACCCTGACCTGCAGGGAAGCTTGAAGTCGAAGGCAAGTCAATGGGCAATGCAGCAAGTGCAAGTACGAATATGGCTCTACGTTTTCAAATTAGTGCTCTATCGGTATGTTCGGCTGGTCATATAAGCCGGTTGATAAGCCGTCTGATTTGCTATGAGATGGTTGATAAGTCTGGCTTATAACACAAGTGAATATGGCAGTCATTTTCTATATCCTCGTCGAAGCTTGACCTTGAGACCCTGAACTAAACCAATTGGCTGTCCTTCTTCAGGACCCTCTATGGCAAGTTCGGTCTTCTTCATCACATCGACGGCTCCGTGCCTCCGTTCCAGCTACCCCAACCAACCTTATCGTGGGTGCTGACCAACTTCACCATCCTTGGATGGATTTTTGGCTCTGCGAAGGAAAACATTCTCATCACCGTGGACAAGAACCCGATGAACACGCATCTAGGCCACATTTGTGGAGATCAGAGGGAGTTTCAATGATTGGTGAACATAAGTATGTGTATGTATGAGTAACTTGCATTTTGTAGGCAGTAATGCAATGAAGTTAGTCACAAGAGAGTGACCACAATCATCCACAAGTGACTTGGTCCTAGGCTAAGGACACTATAGAGCAAATGTAGACTGTGGTCGTCATTCTCATTAGGATATTCACTAAATAATTAACCTTTCCAAAACATTTTGAGAGGTAAACAGCAACCACACCTCCAACGGTTTAAAGACGTTGTTCCCAAAAATTGGCCCTCTCCACACCATCGCTTTTTTGTTGAGCCTAGTCTCCTCATGGTTCTCTCCGTTGCTTAGCATTGTCTCCTCGTGTTTGTCTCTATCACTTAGCAGCATGCTAGCAATGCAATCTAAACTCTAGCGGTCAAGCTCTCCCTCAAACCTTTTTCAAATGGCTAACTCCTTAGGTTCTCCCACAGGACGACCATCGGCTTAAGCACTGAGTTAGAATTTTTCAAAATATTTTCAAATGTTTTCACTTGCTTCCTCACCACAACACTCGATCATCCATATAAAATGTTAGACCTCACATAGTGGTAATACTAGATAATCGTATTAACCAAAGATTTCCCCTCTTTATGATATGACTATATATCCTAAATTAGGTCAATAACTTTCTCTAATGCATGACCATAGGCTAGTGAAAGCAAAAACCATACTCCCTCTATACCAAATTATAAGACGTTTGATTTTTTTTGACATCAAGTTTGACCACTTGTCTTATTCAAAATTTGTGCAAATATTACCAAATTGAAGTTATTCTTGAAGAACTACCATTAATAAAGCAAGCCATGACAAAAAAGTGATATTTTGCAAAAAAAAAATTGAATAAGACAAGTGGTCAAACTTGATGTCAAAAAAGTCAAACGTCTTATAATTTGGGATGAAGTATCATGCATATACATTTGCCTTAATTTGCTCTCTTATCCATCAATCCTCACTTGTTGAGCATAGCACCTTCATGGTCTTTGCCACCTTCGCTCCATGTCTCCATATATAGCTCAACTAGCTTGTGGACTAAGTCACCTATCCATGAAAAACGTTAGTTTACTAATGCTGTTAGTCAATTACCAAACCCAAACAGGCCTTTCAGCGTAGACTTTGTTAGACTCCAATAGTGGCGATGGTGAATACACTCTTCCTCCTTCACGTCGTCCATTCCCTTGAACAACACACAATGATGGGCTAGAGGATTAGGCACCACTAGAGAGTCCACCCTTGCGCTGGTTACCATAGTTTGAGCTGCTTCCACTACTACCGCTGCTCTCATGCTTTAGATCCTCTGATTGAGATGCAGTGATAGATGATGGCCCAATAGCGCCAAGCAAAGTGCCTAGAGGAGGCCTTAGCACCAGTGATCTAGGTAGCATGTATAACACTTCTCCACCACTACACCAAAGACTCAATATTTCATAACCTTGTATTGAATATTTTAACCCCTAAATAAATGATTTCAAATGAAAAAGAGTTTCAACTACACAATTTTAGCAAGTCTTGTCGAGCTCTACAATTTTGGTACAGGGTTTTGTCTCCGTACGAGACTGTTTGGAAATTTCAAAATTTGAATATCAAAATATATGAATTTAAAACAAATATTTGACAATTCAGACAAAAAATTATCTGACAACAAACTTGTAAGATTGGGTTGACTACTACAACGTTGATATGAACCATGTGAACATTCAAGGTGGTTTGAAAATTCTAAATTTTGAATTTCAAACTATAAGAACTTAAAACAACATCCCATAAAAAAAAAAACTTTGTACTACATTATAAAGTTCTATATTGTATTGAGATTTGAGAACTACAACATTGGTATATACCATGGCAACATCAGTTGTTTGAAAATTTTAATTAAACTTTAGCTTTCAAATATGAGAACTTAAAACAACATTTTGGGACTATAAACAATTTTAAATAAAAAATTATTAATTACAAAATTGTACTTCGCATCTAGGTCTACAATTTTGATATGAAGTTTATCTTTATCTAACTTCATATGGAAAAGTCATGAATTATTTTTGGATGCATCATCTATTTCTAGAGGCATATTCCCTCCTTTCTAGAATAGAAGTCATTCTCGCTTTCCGAGAAGTCAGTTTTTCTTAATTTTCACCAATTATATATACTCCCTCTGTCGCGCTTTAGTGGACGTTTTAGGTGGTTGGCAGGTGCATGCACGATGGCAGTAACCCAGACACTATTGCGTCCAAATGCACGTCGGACGCATGAATGTAAACGATTCAATGAACTGCTAGGGCGACTAGTATTATGGGGACGGAGGGAGTAAAAATATTAATATTTATAATACATAATCAGTATCATTAGATAGATTGTTTAATATAATTTTATAATAAATTTATTTGAAAATATAAATGTTGCACTTATTTTTTATAAACCTAGTTAAAGTTGGAAAAGTTTGACTCGGATTCATCCCATAGCGACCTTCTTTTCCTGATGGAGGGAGTATCTATTAAGACGGTCATCTCTATATTATCTGATTTCTAGAGGCTAACCCTTATAGTGTTTGTCTATGTTAATAGTTGTTTTTAGAGACGATATCTTAAAAGGCTCTTTGTATTAATAATAGTCAATTAATAAAAACAGTCATCTTAAGATGTCCATCTCTAAAGCTGATTAACAGAGGCGGTCTTTTGCTTGACCATTTGAAGAGATGGTTACTAGGGGTGTGTGTCTCTGTTAATTAGAGAGAGGCTGTCTCCCAAAGTGTCCTTTTTAGTAATGACACTGAACAACAGTGACGTATTCTAAGAAATAAAAAGATTTCATAACTGATCTGTCACTGAGTGTTGAAAGCAACATCAAATTAAGTTGATTGAAATAGCATAATATAAGAAGCATGTTCATATTGCCTTGGAAATTATTTGAAGTTGGCGGCATGCATGCGTGTAACGCGCGCAAGCTAGGAAAGAAGTGGATACGATGATGATGGGTGCTTCAACAAAATTATTGCGGTCTCTATTTATTTTAAGAGCAAAAACTATTCCCTACGCGCTTGCGCTCCTTTTCTGATGCTTACATTTTTCTGTATATGAACCATTTGTCTGCAAACACTGATATAAGTTCGTCTAGTTCTGTAGGCTTAAAGTGTTCCGTACATGCCTACCGTGAAACAGCACACAAAAAATATGAGTAAAATAGTGAGAAATCGAACATATCTCAACCTGCCCCACTTTTATTCTTCTTCAGATAGCGAGGTCCCATTGTTGTGTGGTGCGCTCTGCGCTGAAGGAAGCATCATTCTACCTAATCACTAAGTTTGATCGCACTTTATTTTGTACTAATGGTTATCGGCAGGAATAAGATTTCAACAATCTGACGTGGTTTTTCCAATACTGCTCGAAGTTATAAGTCAAACTTTTAAATTTTAACTAAATTTCTAGAAAAAACTACTAAAATGTATGATACTAAATTAATACCATTAGATTTATCATACAATGTATTTTTATAAGATACTAATTTTATGTCATAGATATTTATGTTTTTTATAAAGTTGATCAAAGTTAAAAAAAAATGACCTGACACGGATTTTAGGAGTTGCAGCTTTTTAGAGACGGAGGTAGTATTTTATAGGATTATTATTTACATATTGGAAGGCTAGATAACTAGGAGGCGCTATAGGTCGCATCAGTGAGATGGAGTAGGTTACGTTGGAGAGAGGTGCAAAACACGCAACCGGGTGTGTGCTTCTATTTTATTTTAGTACAAATGCATCTCTTTCACCTAGTAGCCATTATTCCAGCTCAAGTATATAAATTGCATTATTACCAACAGAGAGTTTTTCGAACAATAGGAGTAATTTGTTGCGTGGACATAAAAAACACATGATCTGCAGGGTAAGATAACTCAGACATTGCATTAAAACAAGAGCTGTTCGCACAAGTCGAGGACCCCTAACTTCTATCCTACCCATACACATAGCATCGTAGCCCAGTACAAACCATGACCTACGACTAGAGCCAGGCTTTAGATGTGTGATTTGGTGTAAGACTCTGCTCGGGACTAAGAGACTTTACTTTGAAAATTATAAACTTTACTTTGAGAATTACAAACTAAAGTGGACAAAGGGCACAATTCTTGAGGGTCGGTCACCAAGGTAATTGAATTTTTTGTCAAAAAAAAGGTAATTGAATTTTGCTTGTGCTTTATCCTAATCTTAGCGGATTTTACTTGATATACTTGGCTACCAAAGACTATTTCCTTGGTAGCCTAGGGATTTTCCTTGTTGATCTTTTGCCACCAACGGAATTCTGGATCATAGGACTGTATTTATTAACAAACATAGTTAAATAAATCTTTCAAACAGATTTATTGTCGTCCCCACCCATTAAACTGTCTGAGACGTGAACAAGAAACACACCAAAAATCATTATCAACTGATTTCTATGATGTAACAATGACTTTTCAGTGGACCAAATGGATCGAATAGAAGCTTACATAAACATGAAGTAGAGGTGGCTCCTTTACCTCATTAAGAAAAGGCTGTATAAATTGTAAAGCGTATGTGTTCAACGCATAAAGGCTGCAGAAATAAGGAATAACCGTCGAACTGTGCACTATTATAGGATCAGACAGTCACGTTCCCAGGAAAAAAATCATATATGCAATAATTATCTCTTAAATGAATCTTTTGGCCAACACAAGACGGGGATGCTTTGCTGTGATTAGTGGCAAACAAAACCAAACATAAAATAAGATTGCTTGCAAAATCAGGACAAGTTAGCACACCTAACTCTTGTGATCTTGTAAATATTATATATTTGTTCATTGGTGTACTAACACTTGTTTCTGAGCACGCAGGGTCACACTGGCATTATTAAAAGTGTAGTGTGTAGAATCTAAAGCTAGCCCCACATCTTTCTCTTCTACTCCCTCCATTCACATTTTGTAGTTCCAACTTAATTTATTCTAATTCAAACATTTTTATCTCTGGCATACCTATAAATTCATATATTTAACAGCATGCGAATTAAATATCATGAAAAATATGTCTCGTGATGAATCTAAATAAAATGTAGGAATAATTGTGATATATGATGTTAAATTATAACAATTGTATAGAAGTTGGTGGCCAAACATAGAAATGTTTGACTTTGGACAAAATTAAAACAAAACTCTTCCGCAAATAGAGGAATTAATTAAGAGTGTTATGGTGTTACTTCGCCCAAATAAATTGACTATAGTTATAGAGTTATCCTAGGTACACGGTCCAAATATTTTAGCTTGACGTCCTAAGTATCATGTACATGCCACCAAATTAATATAGCGCCATGAAATATATTTCCATGAGTACTTGTTGATTCATATTGTGAAATGGGTGGAGTGTACAATTAAACATTATAAACAAGCCATCAAATAAATCTGTTGCAACATTTTTTTTTGCCAACTGCTTCTGCAGACCACAGGCCCACAGCGGCCGCTGTGGCTAGCACAAGCTACTGTAGTAAAGAAATTAAGCATTTGTATTAAAAAAAGGTAAAGAAATTAAGTAGCTGGCCGGGAGCCTCTGTATCATTTGCATGTGTGTACAGGTCTTAACAAGAAATTAACACTAAACTTGTAGGCTTGGGAAGGAACGACATGATAGATGTGGGGTCTGATTGTCTTCCTCAACTTTAGGAACAGGAAAAATGCTCGTGCTTTTCTGATCGGCTGATCGATTGGGCACATCGCACATCATTATAAAGTATTCTTGTGCAAAAGCTGCCAGCTTCTGTTTGCTTCGATATATCATCACCAGCATCTCTATTCTCTCCAGCATCTCTATTCTCTCCTACTACTGCTGGGCTACCTCATACAAACGAGATAGTGGACACTTCTAACTACCTGGTTAATACCCGACAAATTCATGCACCGTCAGTTAACTCAAGACTGATGTGTGGAATATGGAAGCGTAAGGGAAATTAAAGTACTACTGATGTGGCCACCCTCCTTACAGCAAATTATAGATTCATCAATTGCATATTATATATATTTTTTTGACAAAGGCATATTATATATATTAAATCTATATAAAAAGGTTGGAACAAAAGGAGCATCCAACGTACTATGCTTTATAAGGAGAAGACAGTGGATGATACTTGCTGTTACAACAGAAGCATCAGAACAGTACGTGTAAAATCAGCTGGCCTCTGCCTTAGATTTTCTGTTCATGCAATCAAGTACTAACAAACAGTATCTTGGGGATCCAATCAAAGCCGTTACTGTTCTAGCTACTATCCGATGTCCACCATAAAGAACAAGGCGACGATGTTGATGATGGTGTCTCTATATATGCACCACAGCGTAGCAGTACAGTCTACCACGCCTGCTGGCGCCTAACCACACAGACATGATATCATGATCATCGTCGAATCCAATGATGTCTATCATTCCTGAGATATAATTATCCCGTACTGAAAAAAGGTAAACATATATTTTTTGAAACGAAAAGGTTAGCATATATTAATGAATGAGTACACATCCCTTTTCCCCATATTTTTTAGATTATTATAGACTAGCTAATACTACCTAGAAGATCGATCGATGATACAAGACATTGTGGACGAGGCGTGATGACAATGGGAACCTGCTACATGATTGCATGTGCTACTGTAGTTACTAACAGGCACAGGAAATTGCTAAGAAATTCAAGATTCTCACAGTACTAGCAGTAGTTAAGCCTTTGTCTTGCACAATACTCGTATGGTGCAAGCCAGGGGAGGCTATATATACAGCAGGCATAGCAGTAGCCGCCGTCTATGTGCAAATAATTTCAGACAAGACCTGACAATAATATATATGATATGATACTCCAAGCAGGCAGCAAATCCGTCCGGCAGAACACGGGCCGCCTGTGATCTACCACCAGCAGGACCCAGAGAGGAAGATCAAGGAGGACGACCTCGCGCGCGACTGCGTGGGGGCCGCACGGCGCGGCGGAGCAACGGCGACGCATGGCACCGACGCGGAAAGAGAAGGACAAAAAAGACGCTAGCTGATGGCAAGCAGCAGGCAGGCAGGCAGGCAGGGCGGCGAGCAGCCAAGTTGCGGCGGGTACGGTATGCAATTATGCATGCCAGCCACAAGAGCTCTAGCGCGCTCGATACACAGTGGCGGCACGAGCGCGGAGAGGCCCGCGCACCGGGTGATGCTGGGAGTGGAGGACACACAGGAACAGGGATCGCATACGTACTCCATGTACAGCGGCTCGTCCGTCGTCGGCTTTTCCTGATTCCTCCCAGGCCAAGTGTGGACATGGCCAAGCGCGTTTGCTTGACCCACACAGATCGAGCGAGCCCCCTTTGTTGACAAAGACAAAGGAGGCTTGAGGCCAGGAGAAATAAAGGCTAAGCAAGCGCGCCTAGGGGAGACCATTAACCACTGTTCATCTTTGTCCTCGATCTCTTTCTTATGTACAGTATATATCTGAAAGCAATGCAACGCAATGCAAGCACTCGGTCAGAGAGGTCAAATGTAAAACAAGAAATGCTCATCATCAGATCAATTGGGCAACAGCTAAGACAGTAGTACAGGACTGGATGATAAATTAGGCTCGATATATACAAGGGAGATACAGTTATATATTCATCCTTAAGTCTAGAAGTGAGAGTACTAAACTGGTACCTTGAGAAATATTGAAAAAGAAAAGAAAAAAGTGTAGTTAGACAAATTAAAGGAGAGAGGTTAGGTTACTATTCTTCACGTCAAATGAATGATTATCTAGATGTCGGATTGGTCTTCATGAATCTAAACTCTCGTGTGTCTTTTGAGCTCCATGTGTGCTTGTAAGAACTCAGTTGGTGTGTTTGAGTGCTGCAACTTTGTAATAATCCGGATATTAACTATCCTTTATCAAAAAAATAAGTAGAATTGTTAAGAGAGAGACAGTGAAAGAAAGAGATTGAGAGGAGGCTTTGGCGATTGGCATGCAAATCCGCGCGCAAAGGACCACGCGCACTGGCAACGGGCAGACGATGCGTGGTGCGTCGATCTCAGGGTCTGGGACTCTGGGTGGGAGAGGCAGAGAGACAGAGAGAAGAGGACGCCAGTGCACGGCGGATCAAGCGGCGCGTGAGAAAGAGATGGCGGCAGTCAGTGTGCCAGACAGTGAGTGAGAGTGAGTGCGCGGAGTGCACGTGTGGCCAGAGTTTCAGAGCGCCTGCATGCCGTGCGATGCCAATGCCATGGACCTCACTCCGTCCAGTCGTCTGGTGACTGATCTCCCTCCGTGCTGCATTCGCAGTCTACAGTAGTCCCATCCGCCGGCCGGCCGGGGACCAGCTAGCGCCAGAGATCAGATCTCCCTCCTCCTCCTCCTCCCCCCCCCGCGTCCTTTTCTATTTAAAGGTCAAAAACCCTTGCGGGTGGTCTGCCTAGCCGAAGACGACTATCCCCTTCTCGTCGGCTCGTCGCCATTACAAACCACGAGAGCTCAGCTAGCTGACGACACACGCACGCCTGACGCCCCTCCCTCTGCCTATACATATACATACACGGTATAAATGTGGTCAGGTAATCATATCAGGGAGGATAAGCCGGACTGGGGTGGGTCACGGAGATAGGGCAGACGGGCACTGTAGCGGTCGTCAGAGGCGTGCGCCATGTGTGCCCTGGAGGGAGGGAGCACCGCCATCAATGCCGGTTCGAGTGACTGTATGACTCCCCATTTGAACAGCTCCGTTCATCCAACAGAAATCAATCAATTTTATCAAAAAAACATAAATCAGTTGCATGATGAGCGCACACTCTCCTCCAGACTCCACTGCAGCAAATTCAGCAAGAGAACGAAAGCACACGCACACCAAGAAATGCTTGCGAATGCATGATATATAGACAGATTCTACCATAATGAGTGTGTTTTGAACGAGCTCCACGCATCCACGGGAGTGCATCATAACATATAGATCTAGAATGTGCAAATTGTGCTGTTAATAGTAATAACTAGAAGCAAGTGTAGATACATATGCCATGCGAGGAACCGTATATGCATGCTTTGGGAGATTTTGAGCTGAAATGTTATTATTATTAGCTAGCAAGCTAGCAGGAAGCCATTACCATGGCCTCGAATCTTCCTTGCTTTACCAAGGATATATGTACATATACGTATCAGACAACCATGAACACATAGTTGTACCGATTATATTAATAATCAGCCCACTCCCCCCCTTTGGCTACTCCAAATTCTAGTTCTAGCCATATACGTACTGACCTAGTTAATAAATCAGGAAGAAGAAAGATCCGAAAACAAGCAAAAAAAGGATGAAACCGCCGAGAGAGAAAGAAAGAAGCAAGAAGCACATGGAGCAAAAGTAGAATGAAAGCTCAAATCTTGCGATGCGGAGACGATAATTAAACAAGATCTGCAGGTCTACTGTACGGTACTGTACTCTCAAGTGGTGCTCGGTGCAGCAGCGCTACTCCCTCCACCAGCCTGAGCGGCGGACGCAGCAGCAGCCCTGCCGCTGCTCCCGCTCCCGCTCCCGCCCCGCCGGCAGCAGCGGACGAGCTCGTCGCCGAAGGCTCCGCGCCGGCCTGCTGCGCCTGCGCGCGCTTGCGCTTCTTCTTCTCGTAGGGGATGCCGCGCGCCTTGGCCTGCGAGTCGCGCACCTCGCGGAGGTAGATCCGCACGGCGCGCGCGGCGAAGGGGTTGGACTCAGGCGTGCCGCCGCTCTCCTCGTACGCGGCGCGCAGGCGGCCGATGAGCGCGTCGAGGGAGCCCCACGCCTGGCGCAGCGGGCACGGGCAGGGCCCCGGCGGGGCCGGCTGGCCGTAGTAGGCGCACCCGGCGGCGTGCACCTTGGTCTTGCCGAACTGGTCCAGGTACCTGAGGAACTCGATCACGTGCGCGCCGCTGCACCGCGCCAGCGTCAGCGGCGGCCGGTGGTTCCGCAGGTACTGCAGGAACGTGTTCCAGTCCCTCCGCTTCTGCGATTCGTACCTGCTCAGCTGCGCCGGCCGCTGCGGCGCCACGGCCGCCGGTGCCTCGCCGCCTGCTGCTGCCCCCATGACCGACGACGGGCCAGCAGGCCCGGGGGATCCATGCAGATGGGGAAGAGCGGCTGGCGAGGGAGCGAGAGACTGAGTGAGTGAACAAGAAGGAAGAAGAAGCGCAACTGGCGAGTTAGCTGTAGCTCTTGTAGTTGTAGCAGCCTGAGCTATCGATCGAGCGAGCAGGCGGCGATCGCGATGAGTGGGCGCGCACCGGGGCTCGCCCGGGGTGCGCTAAAGCAGAGAGATCTGGGGGCCGCGCTCGACGCCGACGGGGTGGATCGAGATGTGACGTTGGAAAGAGAAGGGAGCTGGGGGAGCGGAGTCGGAGAGCGACGGGGAGCCGGGAACGGGGAGGAAGGGGGGATGAATGTTTACTGGCGTGGTGTGGTGTTGTGTGACCCGCGGGTGAGGCTGATGGGAGGGAGCGACGCCAGTAGTCGCCTACAAGACCCAATCACCTGGGTGGCCCCCACCCAGTGCCCAAAGAATCTGCATGTACTTACAGCACGTACCACCTGTGGCGTGTATTATACGTAGTGCATGTGAGGTTGATAGTATATATGGCGTATATCTCTTAATAAAGATATAATACCTCTCAGTCCTGTAACAATCGTTACTTGCTATTTAATTAACAACCAATCTTTATTAGAAATAAAAGTTGTGTCATTGCATGTATCATGTATAAGATAGGTTGTATCAGAATCGGGCAAACTAATGGAAGAATGTAATAAAAACCTAATAGAATATTAGATCGAATTATAGGAGGATATGATGACCAAACAAAAAGTATAATGTGGATATGCCTATGTTGCTAGACAGAAAAATATTAATTATACTTAGTGCAAGATAATGTGGAACTAACAACTAGTCTTAGTAGATAAGGGGCGACACATGAATAGCTAGCTTATATGTCTGTTTAAATGGACTACGACTAGTTGTTAGTCTAGACAGGACTAGAACTAGTTGTTAGTTGGCTAATAATAGTTAGGCAGCTAAAATTAGTCATGTGAAGTTTGGATCCTATAGCTAATGATAGTACTATTATTACGCAAAAGGCGCTTATACCCCTTGCCTACATGTTGTTAATTATTCCCACACAAAGATTAGCGAATGGGCATTTCTCGACATTTTGAAGGTTCGTTGCACCTATAAGTCCCAATTAACTAGGTTTTGCCAACTAAATGGGCTAACAACTAATTGGGCCTTAGCACCTAAGCTCACTTTGGATCCTTATGGACTAAAACTTAATCAACTAGTTGTTAGACAAGTGGGTCTAAACAGGGCCTAATATGGAGATTCAAAAGTTAGTGGGTTTTGATTTATAAGAGACATAGTAGATTAATAAGCACTATGCCAAGTGTTGCTTTAAGCATCTCAAGTAGTCAAGTGTCCTCTAGTTCTCATATCTTCTCAACTTCTCATATGGTCTATCTTACATTCATAAGATGGGAGATAGAAATTGATTCTTATTATAGATCACCATGCTATATTTCTACTTTACAACGTATAACATGTTCTTCCAATTCGCTCTCCTACAATAGAAATGCAACACATAGTATATTTCCCATATGACCAACATTAATATATAAATATATTCCATATAAAACCATCTTAGGTTAACTATGTATAGATTATGATTATTAAAATAAATTCAATTCTAGGGATCTAAACGGGTCTGTATTTCCTAGTCTCTCATGTTACTTGCTTACGCGACGGTGTGGTCATTGTGTAAACCTATTTGCATTATATTGTTGCTCCTTTGATTATGATTAGGCATAAGTTACCTTGTCCTGCAAAAAAAAAAAAAAGATGCTTTTGCATGTTGCACTGTTTGAAAGCACATCATGTTACCTGAAAGACATGATGAAAATTCTTGGTGTTTCTAGACCCTACACCTGTTTTTTTCTTCACGTTTATGTCAATCTACCAATAATTGTAAACTTGTCCTTTTATTAGATTCATCTAAAATTAAACACCGTGGTTTTTGAGCGGGACAACCATTTTGAACGCTCGCCGCTTTACTTACCGTGGTCATCAATTTATTTATAATTTATAATAGGTTCACCAAAAAATGTTTCATAAGTCTTTAGAAAATTTATATGGAACTTGTTTTAAGGAATCTTCTTAGATAGCTTCGTTTGATGAAATCTCCATATAAAATATTTTGTTTAACAATTGTTTTATAAATTTTTCATAAAGCTCTAAAAGTTGCATTTAAGTGTGGAAAAAACAAAAAGCGAGTTTGCTAGCAAATCTTCCTAGTGCCAACATCAGGACCCATTTATTTTATTTTTAGATATAGGTCAGTTGGTTGAGTTCTATGCAATGGAACCTATCATCTTGATTTGAGTACTAGACTCATCAATGGATGTTCGCGGTTTCGACTATTTATTTTAGTAGTGGACACGATATGTCTCTTGATAGCGATATACTATCAATCTGAAGACCCACTGGCCACTCATAGAAATTGATATGCGTGAGTTTCAACATGGATGTGTACGACCACCTAATTAAAAATTTAGTATTTCAACCTTCTCACTCAACCTTTCCTTGCCTTGTTGTTTCTATTTCTGCCAATATATGAACATTTATTTGACTGGCTTTTATTATTTGAAAGCACTAGAATAATATATTCATTCATGAATAAAAAAGTGCACCAATCTGTATGAACATTTGACTATTTTTTAGTTGAAAATACTAGAATGTTTCCTTGTTCAATCCAACAAAAAATAAGTAGCATGTTTTTTTTTAATATCGTAATGTTCCTTACTATCATGTGGAGTCTGTTTGGCACAACTCCATATTCTAGATCTATGATGGTTTTGCAATTTGTAAAAAAAAAAAAATTAAGTGATTTATATTTATATGTATACTCTCAATTACTCCCTCTGTCCCAAAATTATAGTTTTTTATATGTGTGTGCCACAAGTTTAACTTGATTTATAGAAAATACGTGCAATATTTATATCTTAAAATAAATTTATTAAAAAACTAGGTTCAAAGATCTTTCTCGATAATACTAATTATGATACTAATCCATGATATTTATTAATTTATAAAAATTACCGACAATTGTTTCTTGGAAAGTGAAAGCGACAAAAATTTTAGGACAGAGGGAGTATACACAAAACTACATCAAAAAATTATACATAAATTATATATTTAGCTAAATACTCGCATCGTACCCTAACTTTAAATTCAATATTTTATAAAGCTACGCATACCTACTATCTCTAAAAAAGGTCTTATTAACACTCTCAAAGTTAGAAATTTATGGCCGATCTATTAATAGTAACATGAGAAATTAAGCATCTCATTCCAAAAGAACCATGCATATTATTTTTGTAAGTATCTATTAATTTAATGAATTGTATCAAGTCAAAGTAAAAAAAGTTTTCAAAAAACACACAATTAAGAACATGGATACTCACATAATAACACACAACTCACCTCTACAGACATATACACAACTCGCCCCTACAAATATGTAGACATCACACGAACTGAACTAGGTATCTTTTGGTGGAACCTGCCTACATATTCTCAGGTCATTCAAGTAGTAGGTAGCATTCTCGTCGACAGACACTTATGATGACTCTGTCAATCTCAAAATCTATCAACGCTTGCCTTAAGGAGGTTCTCATAGATGTAGAATTTGTGTGCTTGCGTTCATATGGGTGTACGTATGTTGTGAGTATATGTGTCCGTACCATGTAATTTGCAAAAAAAAATATAGACATCGCTAGTATGAAATGACATTTTTTTCTCAGACACATTTTGGGCCTAGAGATCCTGAAGATTGATTTATTTTTCATTGTTTTTTGCTTTTATATATTAAAAATATATGGCATGAAATAATGTATGAGCGCAAAAGTGTAAAATTATTATATGGACCGTCATTTCAAATTAGAGAACCCTGTTTTAAACTTATGTGCAATTTCTTGGAGTCAGTTATCCTCAATCTAGGCTTTCGCTAGGTTACTGAAAAATGGAAACGGTATATCTAAAAATGTTTTATGCAAATTTCCAGTTCTAGACATAAGTAACCCGTACTCCAGCTTCGTACTCGGCAGTGGCAGAATTCTGAACTTTGATGGACTATCTGTTGACAATTCAGATTATCCCCCTGTCTCTAGACTCCTCGAGTACGGAGCTCTTTGATTGGGGGCAGACAGACAGGCGCGCAGCTGTGGGCACACGGTGCATCAGAGTTTGACCCTGTGCCGGGCGGAGGGCGACCCCAAACGAGCTGCGTACCCCAGCGAGTTCCTGTCGCCGGCTGACCGTGACCTGATGCCTGATGGCCGCCTCGGCGAGCCCAAGTGCGTTGCTCTGACACACTGCGCATGTTCATCGACATGGCCTTGGACGCCTGGAGCGAGTGATGTGAGGTGGATCTGCACACATCTTTTCTTGACTCAAAAAGAAGAACCACAAATTGTGAGTTTTCCATGTAACTAGCCATTATATGTTGACAGCGAGATATGATCGACGAGACAAACCGAAAGGTTTGGGCCTGGGCTGGTTTTGAAAGTGGAAACGCGCTCCTAGCTGGTTTTAAAACTGGCCCAAGTCAATTTTGGTTGTCCGATTTCAGTTTTAAATCTAATTCAAGAAAATTTGTCCAGCCTCATGAGAAACTTGTAGATTTTGTGTGGAATAGATTTTAAGTATTATCTCTATGACCAATTAGATAATCACACGCAATAAATCAAGGACCAATTTACCATCCCCTTATACTACCTCAAGCTTCTTCAACCTTATGCTATAGAGCACCTCTCTCAATGAGATTTGACGGTGTTCTAGATGTCTCACGCTCCTGCAACTTCTCTATAGCTTATCTGAAATCTAGAGAAAGCTCCGCTCTCTATTTTCATAGGACAAGAGCTGGAGAATGAGAATACTTAAAGATCTCATTTAAAAATCTGTTGGAACGTTTTTTTAACTAAAATATCTATTTTCATCAATAGGCAAGACGTAAAGGGACTCCATTTGCTCTGATTTTGGCGGCTCCTCACATTCGTCATGCCAGCAGGTAAGGCTACAAGCGCTAGTACCGTTGGATTGAGAAGGTCACGCGACCAACGGCGGCGGAGAAACCGTCATTCGGATAGCACGAGCGCACCTGCCGGCCGGCGAAACCCAGCCGCATACTCGCGCTCGTTCTCGCCGCGCGCCGCGCACGATGCTTCGTCTCCCCACCCTCACCACCCTTAAACCCTCAACCCACACCGCCAGCTTGAACCCCGTCGGCTGCAGCCATGGCGGCCGCCGAGGCAGGCTCATCTTCGCCTCATCCGCTCCTCCGCCGTCTTCGTCGGGTTCACGGCCTCCGAAGCCGGCCTCGAATCCGGAACCACCAAAGCCCACACGTCAAGCTCGCACCCCGAAACCGGATGACTCCACCGAGGCCGAGTTCCCTACGACCAAGCCCCGGAAGCCGCGCCGTGGGCGCCGCGGCGAGGCGGCAGCAGTGGAGGACTTCGTCCGCGACCGCCTCGAGCAGGTCTTCGCCTCCATCCGGGAGCGCAACCCCGACGTCCTTGAGGGCAAAGGCGACATCCTGAAGCCGAAGGCCGAGGAGGAGCAAGTACCAGACGAGGAGGAGGGAGAGGAGGAGGGAGAACAGAAGCCTGTGGTGGAAGAGGAGGACCCGAACTGGCCGCTGGATGCCGATGTCGGGTGGGGGATCCGGGCATCAGAGTACTTCGACAAGCACTCGATCAGAAATGTCACGGTGGATGGGGTGGAGATCGATTGGGAAGGGGAGGTCGACGAGGGGTGGGTCAAGGAAATCAATTGCTTGGAGTGGGAGAGCTTCGCATTCCACCCCAGCCCCTTAGTCGTCCTAGTCTTCGAGCGCTACAACAGGTAAAAATCATCCATCCATCCCCGTCTAATTTTGATTCGTAAACTGCTGGCATTATGTTTGGAGCGGGCTGTGTGTAACTCAATCACCATTTAAGCTTCAATGTGGATGTCTGTGAAGTGCGAATCAAACGAGCCTAGAAAATTCAGAACTGTCCCTGGTACTGTCAAATAAACAACAAAACAGGCTCACTTTCTGGAATTCCTTACAATGCTTAGGGTGAAATTTATTAGTTTATTTGCATGAGGCTTTGGTTGTTTAGTATTGAACCCTGCATGATGTTGTGGTTTGCAGGGCTGCTGACAATTGGAAGTTTCTTCAAGAATTGGAAAAGGCTGCTAAGGTATACTGGAATGCTAAAGATCGCTTACCTCCTCGGGTAAGTTTCAGTAGCATCTTTGATTTTTGGCCGGGTTACTCTGGTCTCTGTGCAGGTCCTAAGTTTTGTTTTGTTTAACAGACAGTCAAAGTTGATATAAATATTGAGAAAGATTTGGCATATGCACTTCAAGTAAGAGAATGTCCACAGTTATTGTTCCTTAGGGGAAACAAGATCTTATACAGAGAAAAAGGTATGTCAAACTAACACCCTAACCTAGCTGCCCCTTACATCTGTTAATAGTTCGAATTCTTTAAAATTTTACTGAGGATTACCTTTCTTCTTACGGGAAATTAATTGGGAAACAAAATAGAGAAGTAGAGGTGAGACCTATTTATCATTGTGATATTTGAGAGGAAGAGAAAACTCAGATTAGAAGTTTGGAGAGAAAAGGATATCTATGACTTGATTCTCTCCACAATGGAGCAAAGGACACATCTCCAGACCAATTTATATGCCCATTTGGCCCATAAGGGTGAGCTCCTGAACTGGGTCCTATTGGAGTTCCTCCATTTTCTTCTATCTCCAAAGGTCTCATCTCCATGCTGAAAGGTCCATCCAGTTCTGTTCCTACCCCAGCGACATCACCCTGCAGTGCTGATCAGAGAAGCACATCTTTGTTTAAAAGGAAAAATAGTAGAGGAAGTTCCTACTGTTGTGAAAAATATATATAAATATATATAAACAGAGGTGAAAAGCTGTTGCACAATTGAAGAAAAGAAAAGTATCTATACAGGAAGCTTAGGGCTGAAACAACTACAACCTACAAAAGTGAGGAAATTCAAGAACAAAAGGACAATTCTAAAGGCCCTTCAATCATGTGTAACTGCGGTGAAACTTTGGGCATGTTTGGTTCTGGCTTCTGCGCCCAGGCAGGTTCGCTTGCCAGGCAACGATCCCAGGTTGTCGGATTTGGTCGCCTGGCAGGATTTCTGCCTGGCATGCAAACTGCCTACCAGATCATGAACCAAACAGACCCGAGAAATCCTGTCTTGCAGCCTTGAAAGCGAGGAGTTCGCTGAAAAATGAGAGTTCCTTTGCTTCCAATCCAAATGATCCGTGCTACTATGCAAAAGACTTCTATCAAGAAAGTTGCTTGAAACTCATGCTTGGCTTTTGGCGCCATGTCAGGGGTGCACCTGTCAACATATTCACTCTCTAGTGGCATTACTTGTGTGTCCTGATTGGCTAGTTGCTCTACTAGTTCAGTTTGCGGAGAAAATTTAGTGCATTTGATTTGGTTGGATTGGTTTGCATTGATTCCAATCCAGTTGGCTTGTGGGCTGCTTTCTTTGTTTGTGTAACCAGTTCTGATTGCTCTTCTCTGAGATGTGTGGACTTGGCCAGCATGTGCGTCCTATCTCCTGGTCTTCAGCTTTGTCAGATGTCTTGTTACAGATTGTAGGAAAATGGTGTCCTATCTCCGGGAACAGATTTTGGGAACTTACTGCATCCATTGGGATGCATTTGTTGATACAATAAGTTATCTGACTTGACCACTCGACAAGTTTTTGCGCCATTGCACCATAATGCCTTATTTAATTACTGCTACTGCTCTTATTTACCAATAATAGGCATGATGTACTAGTTAGTGTACACTAGTTCGCAGTGCAACATTGTCGATAAGCAAAAATGATGGAATTTAGTCTCACAGTCGAAGTCAGCTGATTGTGAGCACAATAAGTCGATAATTACTGTCCCAGAGAAGAATTACACCCCCCACTGTTGCTGCAGGATCATGGTATTTCATCTTGGCGATACAACCACCACTCTTCTGCCCTGTGGCAGGCTGTCCGACAAGCTAGATTCCTAGGAGATGTAGCGTAACAACACCATGGATACACAACGACCAGCCTAATGCATACACCTTAAGAGGACAGTGATCAATTCAATCGGTGCAAGGTCACACTGATGTACAAAACAGTCAGAGATCGAAATGATGAGCAGTTTAGAACCAACACACAGGACCAATACAACCCAATTGAAATCCACCAAACATCAGTCCTTGACATAGAACAGATGCAGGTCAATGGCTCTGTGTGGGCTGCAACACCAGTGCTTGGAAGGATGCTGTTCTGGGCTTCTGGCCCATCCTGCTGGAGTAGCACTCATCTGGATGAAGGTACTTGGCAGACACCTTGAGATACAGAGAAGAGTTGATGAAATCAGATGGGGATGGTTTTCTTCTGTGCTTGATCAGGCAGAGGAGCTTTTTCACATTGCAGGCGTATCCATGTCTCTCTAACTCCCTCTAACTCCCTCCATGTCATCTCCAGAGTTATCCTCTGGGTCCGTGAAATGTTTCTTTGATACGGTTTTTGTTTCATGGAAATCGTTTGGCTAACTGGTTCTTAGAGTAATTTATCCTGTACTCGCAATGTAAAATGGAGAAACATTTCAGCCGGTTTCTGTTTTGAAATACCTAGATTTGGATCCTTTGGCAGAGTTTTTTTGTGGTTTCTACCAGCCAAACAGGCCCTTTCCTCTCCTATGTCAAGATAACAAGGAGGCCCCTTCACTTATTTCTCTATTTTGTTCCCAATTTATTTTCCATGAAAAGTCCTCAAAAGCAGGAACCTTAATAAATTTTCAAAAATTTTGGCATTATAAAGTTAAAATATGAAGTTTATTGTTTAAAGGTGGTGATCAATAAATTGCCATCTTTTGCAATCCTTGAAGTTTCAGTTTCCAAGAGTTCTACTAATAAGTCACAACGTGATTGTCTTTCACATATTCAACAGAGATAAGGACTGCAGATGAGCTGGTTCAAATGATTGCCCATTTCTACTACAATGCAAAGAGGCCATCTTGCGTTAATCCTGAAGCCGTTGCTTCTTTCTAATTCTTTGTATAGAATTGATGGCATAGTGTCTTTATCCTCAACCGGTCAGATGGTGCTAGTTTTTACTGGTAAGCATTTAATCTGGAAGTTTACTCTATTGCCAATTGTAAACAACAATAGTACCGCTTATTCATCCATTTAGCATCTGGCTCTATTTATCTGATGCAGGAAGAAGAAGCCCCCTTATTCAATCATTTTGCAGGACATGGTGCTCTGATAGTGTGGAATTGATATACCTAAAAGAAAACCAAGAAAAAACATCTCAATGCTTGTTGGGATTTGGGAAAGTGTGAAGTAAATCATGTATCATTCTGATAAGTAGTATAGTCTAACAAAATATAACTTTCAGTTGTCACTGATGTTCTGGATAGTACAGGGAGAGTGCTTACTGCTTAGTTCATTTTCTCTGTATCTATATTAGATGATGATGATTACAATGTTGACTGCAAACTTTGGTATGAAGCAAAACTTTCTTCCGTTCCCTTAGCGAGAGCATACACAAGTTGCTGCAAACTGTGATATGGAGCAAAACTTACTTCGGTTCCCTCTTATAGGGAGAGCATGCAAGTTGGCTGGAAACTGATATGGAGCAAAACTTAGGTGAAGCAAAACTTACTTCGGTTCCCTCTTAGTGAAAGCAAAATATTTTCGGACCTTGAACGCCTAATCTTGTATTTTAAGCTTTTAACTCTTCTCCCGTGCTAGAAACTGGAATTATATTCGGATGGAGAACTGGTTAATCCGTGTACTACTCTGGTCTGATTTTTGCAATTTTAGGCTGTTTATTTAGTTTGCTGTTCCAAGTTATGCCAAATGCTACTTTTGTTTATTTTCTAAGGTGAATAATATGATGAGTGAGGAACAGTAGATGTTTTCCTGCATAGTAATATACACACCATAACATCAACATGTAAAGCATTGCAATTGCAGTCTAGTATTTTCTTTTTCACCAACACACTGCGTATGGCGAAGGCAGCCAATCGACCATTTAAATAATGAACTACTCTCCCAAGAAAGCAGGACAAACAACTATTTTTAGACTATACTATACAGTACAGTGCAGTTTCGTGTCCTTCCAAGTTCCAACACTCCCAACTCTGAAACCAGCAAATCAAATCAAATCAGGCGCACGATATGGACGATGAAGACGACGACGCGACGCACAACGCCGGTGCAGCCGCCACCTCCGCCTCTGCGCCTCTCGCGCACAGAAGCTGCGCGACGGCCTCGTACCCCATGGCCTCCGCCATCTGGAGCGGCGTGGCGCCGCGCCTGGTCCTGGCGTTGACGTCGGCGCCCATGTCGAGCAGCAGCTCCACGGCGTCGGCGTGGCCGCCCTCGACGGCGAGGTGCAGCGGCCTGTGGCCTTCCACGTCCTCGCACTCGATGTCCATGCTGCCCGACCCGGCGAGCAGGGCGATCGCGTCGCAGTGGCCCTTGATCGCCGCCAGGTGCAGCGCCGTGAGGCCGTACTGGTCGCGCCCGCGGATGCCCGCGCGCTTGCTGAGCAGGGACTGGAGGCTCCCGACGTCGCCTCGCCTCGCCGCCGTCATCACCAGCTCCCACCGTTCCAGGACGTCCACCACTTGTTGCTGCACCCACCCACCCAGCAAAACAACAAAGCCTTCGTTACACTATTCGACAGGAAACAAGAATGGCCTGTTCCTATCATGATTCACGAGCACAACTAGGCTGCTCGCATAAACCAACAAGTTGCGTGCGGACTGGAGCTGGCCCATGGCGTGATTCCTTGTGTCTCTTCTCGTGTTCTGTTCGTTAGTGACAGGTTAGTATCTGCGGTTTAATTACCGCAGGGGTTGTTTGTATGTGGCGAATGAATCTATGTCCGGTTAAAGAAGCAGCATCCGAATGAATTCGATGCTCAAAGTGTTATTGGTACAGGACAGTAAGAAGGACAAGCAGGTAGATTCGAGGTCGCTTACGTATCCCTTGTCGCGCGCCACGTCCAGCGGAGTCCTCCCGCGGGCGTCGACCGCCGACGTGTCGGCGCCCATGTCCACCAGCACGGCCACCGCCTCCGCCTCGCCGGCCGCGGCCGCGGCGTGCAGCACCGTCCTGCCTTCGCGGTCACGCGCGGCTAGCGCGTCGGGCCCCAGCCGCCTGACCTCCCCCGCAGTCCCCCCTCGCGGCCGCCGCGTGCAGGTGCAGCAGCGGCGGCGGCGCCCACTGGTCGGCGGCGTCGGACGGCGCCGCGGCGGCCTGGTGGTGGTCCAGGAACGGCAGCAGGTGCGGCTGGCGGCGCAGGATGAGGCGCACGGCCGCGGCGTCCCCGGCGTCGGCGGCGAGGCGGAGCAGGTACGGCCCGCCGAAGAAGACGCGGAGGCGGACGGCGCTGACGCCTCCGCCTCCGCCGCCGTCGTCGTTGGAGTTGGAGCCCACGGACACGGAGTCGAGGTGCGCCGCGGAGAGCGAGGAGAGGACGAGGAAGCGGTCGGCGCGGGAGCGCGGGAAGGAGGGCGGCGCGTGCGGCTGCGGGCGGAGCACGACGCGGAGCGACGCCGAGGAGAGCGGCGGCACGGCGCCGCGCGGCGGGCTGACGAGGAACTTGAGCGGGGAGGAGGTCTGCACCTTGAAGGCGACGGGGAGGGACGGGTGCAGGGAGCGGAGGCGGAGGTCGGCGCGGCACTTGGCGTCGGGCTTGAAGTCGATCACCACCTCCTCCTCCTCCACCTCCAGGAGACGCTCGGGAGCTGGCGGCGAGGAGGAGGAGGAGGCTGCTCCTTCCGCCGTGGCCATTTCTTGCAAGGGGAGCTAGCTAGCTAGCTAGCTGGACGAGCGGAGCGGAGTATGCTATGCCCGGGGCAGTGGAGTATGGAGCGGAGCATAGATGGAATGGTGGCTAGCTACCTAAGGACGACGCTTTTCACGTCACGCGCGCTGCTGGATGGACACGGAAGGAGAATGTTGATCTACTGTGCCACTGCGATGGCGTGCGCCGCAGACTGCAGACCACATCATACGCTCATGCTCATGCACCACTGCCCCGGTAGGTAACTTCGATGACCACAGCTACGTAGCTCTGCACATAAGTCCATGCGGATTCCCTGGATGTCTGGGTCCCTTGCCTTGTGGCCCTGGATTGCAGCATGATAAACAAGGGGACCATTGGGGAATGATGGAGCAGGGCTACGCCTACGATCGAGGTCGAGCAGGCCCGGCCGCCCGGTACGAGCGCGCGTATGCACGTCGCCGTCGGAACGGGTGGCGATGGCGAGTCACGCACGCCGGGTGATCGTGAAGACTGAAGAAGCAGCCAGCAGCCAGCGCGCGCACAAGCACAACAGTGCCCTCGTGAAAGGCCCCCATGCCCCCACAGCACATTTCCTCGCTCGGCCTGCGTCGCCGCCGCGGCTGGGCGGGGGCAGCCATGTGGAAAGCCGACGCCCTCCCCTCAAATTGCCGTTTGTCGCGCACGAATCGGCACAAAACCGGGGCTTGGCCGCGTCCGCGGCCTCTGCGTGCTCCAGCGTCCTCGCGTATACGCGCGGCCTGGCTATACGCGCCTGCCCGCAGGCCCCCGTCGGGAGTAGAAAAATGTTCTCCTGCGTCTCCTGCCGCTACGCTACAACTCTGGCACCTCGTTTTTATGCATTGTACGTACGTCATGTGGAAGCGATAGAAACTTGCACTCCATGAAATGCTTGGCTAACTCAAACGTATACAGGGGCACTGACAGGCTGTCGACCCAAATTTGGGCATGGCATATGTATGACAGAGTCACGGGATAGAGGAAATCTGAGCGTGTCATGACCTTATATCTGTATGCTCGGAGTTAGAAACTTGAACAGAACCAGCAGTCCCCTCGTTATCTATCTCCTGGGGGCCTGGATAGCAGCATTAGTCATCGCGTGCGAGACTACAACTAGCTAAGATTGCGTATGTATTAAAGAAATAAAGACAGAACACTGATTGACAAAATTCAACATGGCGTTTGTAGTCCAACGGTTAGGATAATTGCCTTCCAAGCAATAGACCCGGGTTCGACTCCCGGCAAACGCAATTTTGCTGTATTTTTTGCCTAGCTAGCTCTAGGCAAAGGTGTGAATGAAAAGTTATATATCCCGATGATGTGTACCGAAGTTTTACTAGTTTTTACTCTTCTGTCACATCAGGTTCAAACGGTCGGTTGGGGAAACAAAAATTCACGGTCGTATCGTATCGTATCCAGGGTTTCGTCCAGCTTCTGTCACATCCAACCGCACAAGTGCACAACCAGGGTTTCATCTCCTCACACGGACGTCTTTGATTATCATCAGGAGGCCGGTGTAGCAAGCTGCAAGCGATGAGCTGTCTCTGTGTCTTCCATCGGTGGGTATCGATGTTGTGGCGTATATGATTTTCAGGCCCAATTTAGCTTGGGCCGATCCATCCATGTCCCGTAAATGGGCCTATTACCTGTGGTCCGAACCCGAACTTCTGCAAATAGAACGGAGCTGTCCGCCCCGTTGTTACGAGCTGTCCCATTCTTAAAAACAAGAAAGAACACACAGAAACGTTACTTAACATTCCTTTTGCAAAAACTTTTCACATCGAATATTTGACACATGCATAAAGTATTAAATATAGACTAAAAAACTAATTACACAGATGATACTAATTTTTACGAGACAAATCTTTTAAGTCTAATTAGTCTATGATTTAACAATATGTTGCTACAGTAATTATTTGCTAATAATAGATTAATTATGCTCAAAAATTCATCTCAGGGTTTCCTCATGAGTCATGTAATTTGTTCTTTCATTAGTCTATGTTTAATACTTCCAATGTATGCCACTATTTTTTCGACGTGGCATGCCAAAAAATTTTCAACCATATCTAAACACCCCTGAAAAATACATGATCACAGAGGCTCAGACCTACGTACTAGCATTGGCACCAGCATATATTCTCTGAATCATAAGCAATGCTGACCAGCATGATGCATGTATGGTTTGGTACTTACTCCCTCCGTTTTTTTTTTAATTGTTGTTTGCGCTTCCCAAGAGATAAATACCGACAATTTTAATAAATACTAAATATTGTCAATTAGTATCATCGAGAAAGATCTTTTGATCTAGTTTTTTAACAAAGTTATTTAGAGACATAAATATTGCACGTATTTTCTATAAATCAAGTCAAACTCGTGGCACGAAAATCCACGACGACATTTAAATAGGGACAAAGGGAGTACTTTAGAAGTTTGGATCTGACAATTGAGGGTCTGAGGCATGAACTAACGCGTCAGGATTCAGCGTCCTCCCTCTTCCGTATAATTCACCTTCTTCCTCTTTAAGGCCTGTTTAAATCCGCCACTGGTGCTAATAGTTAGCACTTTAAAACTAGTGGTAGTAAATTTAAAATAGACCTATTAACAAATGAAGTAACTATTAGCTAAAGTTTTACTTACTAGATCCATTAGCAAATTTAGGATTCTATAGAGATGTTAATAGGTGTCCATAGTTGGCGACCATCTATTAGCAACTTATTATTAGTAGTAGTATGTGGATTCAAAACGGCACTTATTAATAACTTGCTCGCTAATAATTGGTAACTATGGGCTATTACCTACCTATAACTAGTGATGTCAGCAGTGGCGGATCCAGGATGTGCTGGGGGTGTTGGGGGGGCTAAGTAATGAGGATTAAAGGCTAAAGCTGAAGATTAGTGGTGGATTTAAACTATGCTACAGTAATCTACATGCAAATTCAGGCGCGGGGGGGGGGGGTGCCCCCCAGCCCCCCCTCTCGATCCGCTAATGAATGTCAGTAGATTCAAATAGGTCCTAAAATAAATACATCAGGACACACCAGAAACTCATGTAAAAGGAGTGCAACACGAGCATGGCTCAATTCTGGCATTGTAAACCTCTCTCTAGTGGATTTTTTTGGTTTCAAACTTCACCGTACCTAATAACTCTACTATAGGTAAAGGTAAGTGCTACTGTTTGGCACCATAGCAACGAGCTATTCTTCTCTGCACCACAAAATAAACTAGCAGGAAGGTGAACGAAGGATGTTTTAACAACTAGGGAGGCGCCGACCTGTTTTAACAAACCTCATCCGCTTTTCCGATCCATTATTTTGCACAATAAATAAAGATTAAATATGACTAAAAAATTTCCGAGGTTCTAAACACCCCTAAAGATATCCTTTCATGAAGCCAAAATTTGCAAAGACTCAATTTGGTTTTTCATAACTGGCTTCATTACCAGCTCTATAGTCTATGAATCAATATGCATACAGCAATTATTTCGACCAGCTTGATGCCATTAATTTTTCAATGATATGGTAACTCCCTCGCGTGGAGGAAATTTTCCGAAAATTGAGTACATTGTCACAGAAGAATAAGGTCCTCTTTATACCTGTTTAATCCGCCTACTGGTGCTAATAGTTAGCACTTTTAAAATCAGTGGCAGTAAATTTAAAAATAGACTCATTAACAAATGAAGTAAATTATTAGCTAAAGTTTTACTTACTAGATCCATTAGCAAATTAGGGATTCTATAGAGATGTTTTAACAAAGTTATTTAGAGACATAAATATTGCACGTATTTTCTATAAATCAAGTCAAACTCATTACGCGAAAATCCACGACGACATTTAAATAGGGACAAAGGGAGTACTTTAGAAGTTTGGATCTGACAATTGAGGGTCTGAGGCATGAACTAACGCCACAGATTCAGCGTCCTCCCTCTTCCGTATAATTCACCTTCTTCCTCTTTAAGGCCTGTTTAAATCCGCCACTGGTGCTAATAGTTAGCACTTTAAAACTAGTGGTAGTAAATTTAAAATAGACCTATTAACAAATGAAGTAACTATTAGCTAAAGTTTTACTTACTAGATCCATTAGCAAATTTAGGATTCTATAGAGATGTTAATAGGTGTCCATAGTTGGCGACCATCTATTAGCAACTTATTATTAGTAGTAGTATGTGGATTCAAAACGGCACTTATTAATAACTTGCTCGCTAATAATTGGTAACTATGGGCTATTACCTACCTATAACTAGTGATGTCAGCAGTGGCGGATCCAGGATGTGCTGGGGGTGTTGGGGGGGGCTAAAGTAAAGCTGAGGATTTAAACTATGAAACATGCAAATTAAAGGCTAAAGTAAGATTAGGGTGGATTTAAACTATGCTACAGTAATCTACATGCAAATTCAGGCGCGGGGGGTGGGGGGTGCAGCCCCCTAGCCCCTCTCGATCCGCTAATGAATGTCAGTAGATTCAAATAGGTCCTAAAATAAATACATCAGGACACACCAGAAACTCATGTAAAAGGAGTGCAACACGAGCATGGCTCAATTCTGGCATTGTAAACCTCTCTCTAGTGGATTTTTTTGGTTTCAAACTTCACCGTACCTAATAACTCTACTATAGGTAAAGGTAAGTGCTACTGTTTGGCACCATAGCAACGAGCTATTCTTCTCTGCACCACAAAATAAACTAGCAGGAAGGTGAACGAAGCTGGTGAATGTGGCCTGAGGTGTTTTTATCGGCTTCTTCTGAACTATAGATACAGTGCACTAAAATAGAGAAGCCAAAACCATAGGGAAGGAAGTCTGCTGGCTGAAGAGTGGAGAGTCCACAATCCGTAAACCGTATCCGCTCGCCAATTTTCTTACTGCTGAGTGCTCATCGACTGATCGAGATAGTAGCCGACCATGCTCTGCGCGAAATTAGGTCGTCCGAGTCGGTGGTGGCGCGCGGCAGCAGTACAGGACGTCAGCACATGGTCGCTGCAGGTTTTGGTTGGACGTCGCCACCAAATAATTTCACGGCGAAGGTGTGCCGCATGTATGCCTGCGTGCCAAGAGGTGAGGTGAGGTCCAAGACTCCAGTCTCCGGGCAGCCTTTGCAGCGTGCAGCCTTTTTCCACTTTCCGGCCACCCACCGGTCACGTGGGCCGAGCCTGCATGCGGCATATTCTCCTCTGACGGAAAAAGCCCGGCCATCCCCCAGGCAGCGACGCAGCGTTGGTGGAGTAGCATTTTAGCCGAGTGCGTGCGGTGCATGCTAGTAGTATTGCTGAGCAGTCGGTGGTCAATGCAAGCTCCTGGATCGAGCACTAAGCGCGCCTTCCAACGTCCTAATTAAACACCTGTCCGGAAGTGAAATCATCGGCAAAGATTGTCCCTGTCTTTTGCACGCGTCGTCGAGATTGAAAGATTGTTGTTGCCTCTTGGAAGTTTGGAACCAGGAAATTAAAAACAGCATCATGTCACTACACTACACCTCCCTGGCGGTGGCGGGTGGCGTCCCTGCTGTTGGTTGCGATCAGTCACCTGATCGCCCTCCTCTCCTCTCTCCGTTGGTGACCCGTTGCTTGGAAGCAAGCATTGCCCTCCGACGTACAGTGGCAGTTCGGTAGTCGCCAGCTGACAGCCGTTGCAAGAAGAGGCGGTTTTCAGGGGGTGCTAGCTGTAAATACAGACAAAAGAGGGCCGGCAACGAATTCGATCTGGAAAACTGCCCTGTGCAGTGCACCAGCACGCACGCATGTCCCTGTTGCATGCGTCGTCGTTGATTGTCCTATTGCACGTACAGTACGCGGTGCCGGAGACACGCAATAATTTCACAGCGCCAGCCAGACTCGTGGCCGGGAAAGCCAACATGTCATAAGTTACTGTGTCCTACTAGTGGTGTACCCGCTGAGTCGAAAGGTACTGCTCGTCTGCTCGTAGAAAGCTACCGGAGCCACAATGTAACCCCAAAAAGAAGATGCTACGGGGTACGTAGCAGTTCAAATTTGGTGCCTTTTCCATCAATGTATATATGCAGGAACTAATTATATGCAAGCTATCAAGACATGCATGTCTTCTTCAGAAATATAATGTAGCTGACAAGACTTAAAAACTCTCATCACTAGCAACTTAAGTTTTAATTTGTGATTAGGTTTTGATCCACACATGCACACTAGCTTCCAGGCTTTAATGCCAAGCATGCACACAAACAAGGTGATCCACGAGCACGGGGACAGTGTGGCGGGGTTTATTTGGACTCAAATATTGAATGGATGGAGGGAGGACGAAGGCTAAGCTCACATGTTTGCCATTAAGAAACAGCAGGGGTACACTCATCAGTACTCTCCATATAGTAGAACAATAGAGACAAGACACGCACACACTGGGCCATGCTTTCTGCGAATCAGCACCGGCCACCGCGTCCCCGTCTGTCCCCGAGTGGACCCCCTCCCCTCCGCTCTCCTGTGTTCACCTTGCGAGCACTCCATTTCCATGAAATTTGCACATGCTATGCTAATTAGGGTGACAGGGCCCATCATCTTTTGGTGATGATGTTTGGCAAATATTCATAGATGGCAGTCATGCTTGGGTGACGCACAACTCTATTGTTTATATATTATTAGTTTATGCATCGTCGATCAACTCTTTTGGTGTAAATTCTTTCCCTCCAGCTTCTGCAAGTTACGGCCGATGTGTACAAATTAAGTTTATTTATGCAAGCACCTAATTTGCCATCCTATATTATCAAGTTACGCAGTTTATGTGTGATGATTAATGAAGCAACATATTTTTCACATGCTTGATGAGCTAGTATGAGGCGATTCATGTTTCGTACGCAAGTAAATAACTCTAGATTAAAAGAAAAGGATAGCAGCAGCCAAATTAATTCAGAGGGGAAAAGCAAATAGGTTCCAAGCGTTGACCTCGGTACTACCTTTGTCTTAGAAAGGATGCAATGTTAGTTCTGGTCCTAGTCAAAATACCTTAATTTTGTTTAAGTTTATAGAAAACAATATATTTATAACTGTAAATAAATATACTATAAAAATATATTTTGTGGTGAATCTAATAATACAAACTATTTACTTATAACAAAAATTATTATATTTTACAAAAATTTGATCAAACTTAAAGAGAGTTTAACTTAACACTACGTTAGAATTGTGTTTTTCTAAGATGGAGGAGGTAATTTATTAGGCTCCAAGCTAGCTTCAAGATGTGCCAACTTTGGGTTGGATCCTTATCTTTCACGACATAGGGGAGCTCCTATTGTTACATTTTTAAACTAAAATAAAAAAGTTTAAAATAACATGACAAGAAATAAGAAATACAATTATACAAGTGAACTTAGCCACTCCGAAATTTGAGAATGTATTCTTATTTCCATCAATACTAACCAATGCAAATACACAAGCTTGCTTGAAGTGAAAACCTTTGTGATGGAACATATGACCATTTCAAATTTACTGAATACTACAGCTAATGATAAGTGTATGTTTTGGACTATTAGTAATAAGATTTAGCACCAGGAATTGTTAGGTGAGTATCTAAACATCCCAAAGAATAGATCCGCTAACTATTAGCTAAGGGGACTGCTAACAGTTAGTTAATTAGCTGGTGGAGCGGCGTTAATAGTCTATTTATATTACACCTCTAACCAAATGTCCATGCATCATGGATCCAAACAACTCTTACTAATACTGCAATTAGCTAGCTAATAGTTAAAAAATGTAGCTAATAAAGAACCACTTATGTTATAGTTAGGTGGATTATTGATTATTGACGTAAATGTCCTTATTGGTTGCTATTAATAGGCGGCTAGTGAGATTATTGCTAGTTGGGTCATTAACTTTTTATTAGCTTGCAATAAGCTGGCCTATTTCAACCAACTACAACTTTTATTCGGTTTTTTTATCGCTTTTAGTTGATTAAAAAATGCTTGAACTTTCTACATTAATAGACTAATCTATTCCATAAACAAAGGTCAGGGCTATCTATCACCTGAAAGGTTAGTCCTGTCCTTGATGTCCTTTACTAGGGTACTCTACTCTTGTGCCAAACTTAAAGGAGAATATGTTTCATTATACAATGTTGCATATAACTTAAGGATCCTCTAGGCCAAGCAATTCAACAAGCCGAAGAAAAAGCAACTCGAAGAGAGGGTACCCAATGCGTCATGTGTACTTAGGCGAAGAAGTATCCTTAACGGCTTAACCTGCTACTCCTATGTGCTAGGATATGTACTAGGGAAAAAACCTTGTTCCTTTCCAACATCCAAGTGAATGGAAAATCCAAAAAGCTGCAAGGACTAAAAGGCAAGAATGCTCTCCCCCTTCAAATTCCAAACCTAACCTGACATCCGACGAGCATGAAGAAAAAAAAAAAAAAAAAAAAACTCGAGGCCCACAAAACAGCAACCCGGCCGCCGCGTGCTTCCCGTCAGCCCCCAATCTGAAAAACGAACAAATCCCCGCCTCCTCGTCACGGTCTCCGGCCTCCGCTCGCCCACCTCGCCCCATGTCCATGTGGCTGCCCTGGGTGAAGACGCGCCCTTCATCCGCCACCTCCACCTCTCCCCCCTCCACCGCGCTCGTAGCCGCCTCCGCCTCCCCGCGCCTGTCCTTCTCCTCGCCCTCCCTCAAGGACCTCCAGGCGCTGCTCCTGTCCGACGCCGCGACGCCCTCCCCGCCGCCCGCCGCGCCCTGCTCCCCTTCCTCCTCCTCCGTCCGCGTCTTCCACCGGGTCCGCGTAGCCGCCTCGGCCCTCCGCGCGCTCCGCACCCTCCAGGCGCCGCCGTCCACCGGCGGCGCCGCGTCCGAGGCCGACCGCCGCGTGGTGCTCTACTTCACCTCGCTCCACGTGGTCCGCAGCACGTACGAGGACTGCCGCGCCGTGCGCGCCATCCTGCGCGGGCTCCGCGTCGCCGTCGACGAGCGCGACCTCGCCATGGACCCGCGCTACCTCGAGGAGCTCGCGGCGCTCCTCCCGCGCCTCGCGTCCCCGCGGCGCGTCACGCTGCCCCAGGTCTTCGTCGGGGGCCGCCATCTCGGCGGCGCCGACGAGGTCCGGCGCCTCCACGAGGCCGGCGAGCTCCGCCGCGTCGTGGCCGGCGCCATCGCCACCTCCCTCGCCGCCTGCGGCCGGTGCGGCGGCGAGCGGTACGTGCTCTGCGGCAGCTGCAACGGCAGCCACAAGCGGTACAGCGTCAAGGGCGGCGGCGGCTTCCGCACCTGCGCCGGCTGTAACGAGAACGGCCTCGTCCGATGCCCCGACTGCTCGCCGCCGGACGTCTGACGGTCCAGATCCGAGAGGTCACGACCTACCTGATAACTATTAGATGCTTTTCTTCTTCTTAGTTCGAAAAAACTTGAGAGATAAGAAACGAGCCGTGTGTAGCTATTAATCTTAATCGGTAGCTAGTGTTAATCTGTTGCTAAATATGAATGTGGCCATCTGCGGTTTTTCTAGCATTTGCTAATCAACGCCTCTAATGGTGGGTGTTGCACTAGGATTTAGAACAGCTGTTTGTTCCTTACATTTTTACCTTTTTTTCCTTCCTAAGCTACTCCGTACGCTGGAGGCAGATCTGGGTGTGTTCGATAAATAACTTTTTAAATATTCCAATCTTTGTGTGAAATTGACCGTTAGGATTGTAGTACATGCGTGCATTTGTGTGAAATTGGAATGGTTGGTGTTCGCCGTACCCCATGGCGCAACGGTGCAGCGGAGCTGCGACTGCGAGCACAACAGGCGAGGCAAGAACCCCTTCTTGCTTCTCTCTTTTTCGAACGTAGTGCGTTCCGTGCTCGTGCGGCGTTTGAATGCGATACGGAAAATACGGTGGGCAAAGTTGCCGTTGAAGGCTTGAAGCCCAGCGGATAGTAGAAAATGAGCTCCAGCTTTGCACATAATGGCAATGGCGCTTCTTCTTTTTCCAAACGGCGGCTTTCAAGGTTAGTTGGAGCTCCCGGAAAGCTCCAAACCGGAGATTGGACCGACGCTTTGTACTGTTGCAGCATGATCCTTTCTTCTACCGTTACCCCTGCTCTACGCTTCCATGCTCTGACCACTCAAAACGACAGTGACTGTTTTCCTTGTCGGGTCCTTGTTGGACTGTTGGTAGCCGAAATGTGTAATCTGCCGAACCGAAACGGCAGTTTGGTGTCACATAAATTTAGTCGTCTTGTGAACCTAAGCTTCAGTTGAAGAGTTGAGCTAATGACTAGTAAACTTCGGTTGCTCTGAATGTGCAAGCTATAATGACGACGATAAGGCTGGGCAGAATAGCAGCAGTCATGTTCGTGTAGCCCTCACGGCTCACGGCACTTTGCTTGCCACTTGGTGTCGGCAGACGCTACGTGTGCGCCGATGGAGGCGGCCAAGCTGGGGAGCAACAACGCGCGGCGACACCCAGTCGCGGTCGCCACTCGGCATCGGCACTCCCACTAGCTAGCCAACAACGGCGCTAGCTAGCGAGGGTTGCGGATGGATCGTTGCGTTTGGCTTTCAGAGTTCAAACGCGCGAGCTGGCCGAGCTTGCGCCGCGAGCCCGCGAGGGCGCAAGACACACGTGGTGGGACTCGGGCACCGGGCGATCTCTCGCGACGAAGGGATCCCGCAACGTGCTACGCACCGTGGAGAGGGCCGCGGCCCGCGGCTTCCCAGCTTTTGCCGCGGGCCTGCGGGCCGTGGCTCCCGGCTGCATCACTGGAGTGTGAATCTCCCGGGGTCTCTTTTTCCCTGTCTTTTTTTTTTAAAAAAGGTCCCTTTTCCCTGTCTGAGCCGTTTGCTAATCTGTCACGATTCTTCACAGCTGAATAGCAGTTACAAGAGTATTTGGTACAAGTTGGCAAGAACCAGAGGGAGATTAGAATGGGAAGAGCAGGGATCAAAGGCAAGTAGCGAGAACTAGTACATGAGCAGGGTTCGGAGGTAGAAGAAGACAGTCTGGAGACTTGTTCGTTCGACGCCCCCTGATGGCCGGCCACACTGGTCTTTATTCTACTCTCTGATCCCGGCCCACTGGGCGTTATTCTGATGCTCCTGTCCTAGCCCAGCTTGGGAGCCCATCCCACGGCCCAACTCCTAACAATATATGACATAATTCGTGGGGAAAAAATTACTTTTCATCCTCTAACTTTTATGAAAGTCTGGTTTTTCTCTGACATACAATTTCTCTCAGCTTTTCAAACCATGCGCTTTATGTTCCTAGAATAGTTTTGATGGTGGTTTTGCTACAGTGATAGTGGTTTTATCTTTATCTTTTTTTATTTATTTTTGCCAATTTTTTTTTTTAAAAAATCATAGTAAATCATAAAAAAATCAAAAAATAGAAAAAAATCTAATTTTTTGTTGCACTCCATAAAGCATCTCCAACAATTTGGCAAATATCAGTTGCCAAATCTTTTAGTTTTGCCAAGTCTCAAACCCAAATAGCAAGTGAAAAAATAGACCTTCTCCAACAAGTTGGTATTTGAGATTGGCAAATTGAAAATTAGTGGCCTATATATCTTAATTTTTTGGTGAGGCTGGTGCCGTGCAATTTCAACCCGCGCACGCGAGGGAGTTTATTGAGGTGCTGTCATTTGTTGCTACTGTGTGGAACGTCATATCAGCGGTCTCTGTCATCGATGAGCTACCGGTCAAGCACAGTGCCATCGATCATTTGCGTCTGCTGCCGGCCAAGCACAGTGTCATCGATGAGCTGGTACTGGCCAAGCACGATGCATTTGCGTCTGCTGCTGGCCATCGATCAATCTCTGTCACCTGTCACTGTCTATATTTCCTTCTACGCGTGCCCGCGGGAAAAAGGTAGGCCAGCTTTCGTGCGCGGAGAACCGGAGGGGCGGATGCCAAGCGCACGCCTGTGCGCAAATTTGCGCCGGGAAGAGGAAGTTTTGCCAAGTTTGCTAATTTCTTGTTCTTTTTGTCGAGTTGTTGGAGGAGGTTTTTTTTATGATTTTGGCAAAAATCTAAATTTCTTAGAAGTTTTCTTAGAAACTTGTTGGAGATGCTCGTAGATCTACACATAGAAAAAAAAAAATCTAATTTTAACTGAACCTGCTACGTTTACCAAAGACGAGCCGCACCATGTGTTTGTATTAAGATTTGACGGGAACAAATCCATGGATACTACTAGTCAGTAGCCGAAAACTTACAAGAGCACGTACGACTTTGGATCCGAATGAAAATCCATGAACAGTAGCATCAGTATCTATAGCTGAACAAGGAAGAAGCATCTATCGGTACTGTACGTGCTTGTGGATATCTGATGCCCACAGGTGGCATGGCAATACCGTATGTACCCCAGAGGGCCAAAGGGGTAAAACAAAAGAGTGGTTGACACGCCGACGCGCGATCGGTCAGGCGCGCGCGCGGCTCATCGCGACGTCGTTCAGGCCGCAACCGTCCATCGGCCGGCCGGCCGGCGAGGCAACCGGGAGACCGGCCACGCGATGACGACGCAGCTTTTCCCGTCTATTTGCAGTCCGCCACCAGGCACTGGCAATACGGCTTCCACGACGACCACCAGTTGCAGCGGCCGTCCACGTGGCCGTGATCAACGCAGGTCATCGCGCAGTCTGCCGGCATGCAGATAGCGTGGTGGTCGTCGTCCTTCCAGCATTTCTCGCTGATCTGGGCAGTCGCCACCGCCGCGCCTGCGAACGAGAGAAACGACGCCACGAAATCACATTAAAACCGAGCTCGATCGCCGTCGATCTGATGTAGGAGCAGCGACGCTCACTGGTAGCGACGATGAGCAGCACGACAAGGGCACGGCACAACGCGGGCGTCCTCCGAGCCTCCATGGCGGAAAGAATGCAGACGAATCGACCGAACGAGACGGGTCCAAGGAACGCAGCGGCTTACTGGTAGCCTCGCAGATTAATAATGCTCTGTTGGCGTGGACTTGTAGGGTATTAGCGCTCCAGAAATGGCAGAGGAACGGTGAGGTCCAGAGAGAATGTAGGCGCTGAAAAAAGAACCGAAGGTCTAGCGGGTAAACCGCCGTTCACGTACGGTAGTCATTTTCTAGCTTGTTTCAACAATAGCAGTCGGCTGCTAGATCAAGCGCAGAATGCCAGAATCGGTTCTCAGGTCATCAGGCGTCTTCGCCCTCTCGGGCTGGGTTCCACCGTGGCTAGTGGCTACTACTCCCATAAGCCATAAGCGCACTGAGCTGGACATGGCCAAAAGATGACTGCACAGTGGCACAACAGAAAATTCCCTCTTCAAGAAACAAGAAAAAAAGATTGAATCGTGCCGCTAGTGCCTAATAATCTCTGTTCTTTTTTTCTTTTTTTTTTCGAAGTAATAATCTCTGTTCATGTTGTTGGGTTCCTCCGTGTGTTGTTAGCATGCATGGTGCAAAGACCAAAATGGTATCCATATTCTTTTAAGGATTATTAAGTCCATATTTTGACCGTCAACTCTTCGTCTGTATAGTTCATCTAATTTGACCTTATTTATAGCCTTTATAGAATCATGTGAAAATAGCAACACTCCCCCCCCCCCCCTCCGCATCTTTCAAACTATTTTGTAAAATTGGCTATAATGTGATGACTTATCATGCTCACGGCTCCAGATTAATATAGCTAGAGACAATCCCTAGCGTGGCATTTACAATTTGCACAACAAGCATCTATTAGATCCTAATTTACAACATAAGATCAGACTTGAGGATATCTTATCCTATCTCTACCAGAGCTGAACTAACCGTCTTGAGTAGCTTAGCAATCCTACACGCTAGCAACAACTGTGAATAGTATGCCGAGTACAGCCTGAATATCTAGTTTCACATGCCAGATATTCCAACATGTTTAACATGGACATTTGGGCTCGGTAACGACTATTTTGTTCGACATGAAATGGGTTCGGACTACGCCACACTCCACGTCTAGCATGTGCTTGGATCAAAACACATCGCTTCCTCTCCTTCTCGTCAACTTTCCCTTCCCTGCCATTGGGAACCCTAGCTGCCGCTGCATCCTATTGCCCCTACCTCAGCCCATGTGCATCCTGTCTCTTGGCTCAAGTTTGGTCGACCAGGCCACCACATGAGTGATGCGACACTAATGAAGGTTTTGAAACTCTAAACTAAATGAGAAATGATGAACCAAGGTCAACTACATCACCACATGAGTGATGAGACTCTAATGAATGTTTTGCAATTGCAAGCTAAGTAGAAGTAACGAACCATGAAACGAAATAAAATGGATAGGAGTGAGGGACAACCGTGAAAGCAAGAAAGATTAAGTGAGTGATAATATAAGAGAGGTGGGAGTGAGGTTTGATGGATCGAGAGTCAGAGAAAGATTTTTTGGTACTTTAATATTATTATTAGTTGAGAGATATAAATATAGATTTCACCGTAAGAAGGGGGATTTTGGAAAAACTTCTTTATGTTCTCATGGCCTACCATCTTGGTATCAGTATAAACAAATATCAGTATATCAACAACGCTCATGTACTGTACAAGGGAGGAAGAAACGACGTATCCCCTTTACATTTTTTTTTTATGATAGGAGAACAAATAACAGACTAAAATGACAGTTTGTGCACATTACACTAACAGTAATAGGATTACCCACAAGACGTCACAACATATACAGTATATTCTTTATTTTTCTACTGAATCTATCAGAGTATTAGGCCATATCAAATAATAGAATGTGCGTACCCTATACATGTGCAGACTGCAGAGAATTTCTGCACTCAAGCCACCTCAGTTTCTGTTATGCTTCAGCTGCGTCAACCTTGCGGGCGTCGCCGGCGTTGACGAGAAACCACCGTGCAGCTTGCCGCTCCTGTTCTCGCTGCTAATGCTGGGGCTGCCACCGTCCGCTCCGAGCCCGATGGAGAGTTTGCTCAGAGCCTTCCGGGCGTCAGTGCAGTACTTCTTGCTCGTGTCAAGCAACGACGACACGCCCCATCGACGGCTCGGCACCTCGTCGCGGCCCCTCTTCTTTTCTCCACGCGGCTGATGCGGCATGTCGTCGCTGCTAATGGCCTGGCTATCTTCCTTAATGACATCGCGCAGGGTGGTGGTGACCCTGCGACTGTGCGAAGGCGAAGGCACCTCGGCTCCGGCGCGACGAGCCATCGTCGTCGTCGTCGCGTGCTGCGCCGCCGGGCTCCTGAAGCCAACGACCGCCGGCTTCGCGCTCCAGGGGAAGAACACCATGAGGCCACATGCTCTTGGGGTCATCTCCTCGGCGTCCGCATCCATCTTGATCCGCTGCATCAGCTGCATGGGGACGCTGTCGTTGAGGAGCCTAGGCGTCCACCGGCGGTCACAGTCCTCGTCGTCGTGACCGCGGCGCGTGCTGCTGCCCCGACGCGGTTGTTGTCTCGGATGCCTGCCCGAGGCCGACAAGGCGGTGGCCTCCGGGTCCGGGCCAGGGTGTCGGGTCCGGTCCTTGGCGAAGCTCGTGGCGCGGCCGACGAAGATGTCCTCGAAGCGCTTCGACGTGACCCGGTCGAACGAGCCGGTCCGCTCGGGCGAGGAGATCCTGTCCAGCGCGTCGGAGAAGGACCTCTCGTCGTCGTCGTCGTCGCTGCTCGCCTCGCTCGTGTTGCCGTAGTACAAGTTCCTGGAGAGGTACGGCTGCAGTAGGCGCCCGGGCGGCGGCCTCGGCGGCGGCATCATCGCCTGCGCCTTCTTGCGCATGTCCTCCCTGCCGCACGCGGTGTTCTTCGGCACGCCCGGGGAGCTCTCCCAGGAGAAGGGCACCTGCGTCCGCCGCGGCGACGCCTGGCGGCGGCAGCGCGTTCGTAACGCGTCGACAGAGGTGCACGACCGGCGAGGCGTGGGCAGCGGCGAGTCGAGCAGCGGTGGCGGCTGCCCGTCGGCGTTGCTGCGCTCGCTCTCCGCGGCGCGCTTGGTGATGATATGCTCCATGGATTACGATCGACGCGGACCAGACAGAGAAGTGTAGCTACTGTGCGTGACCATACGTCGTCGCCGGCATACCAGGTGGCGGCCGGGACGTTTAAGAGTGCACGCCAAGACTGTAGCCAGGCCGTTGAGCCGATGCCGCCGACGCATGCTTTTCGGCGAAAAGTAGAAGAGTAGAGGGGCGGTTGCGGTTGGGCTGTAGCGTCGTGGATGGTGGCGTGTCAGAGCTCCTTTGCTCACTCCCCGTGAGTGTGCTCGAGAGCTTCTTAATGGCGGAGGTTGCCGACCGAAAGGAAGGGGAAGACGAGGCGATCGTGCCAATTGGATCTCTCTCACACCGCCCTCATGGACGTTGGTGCCGTCCCCCTAGCTAGTCAGTCCTCCTCTTCTAATGTGAACAATTGTTGAAACTGTTCTTTTTTTTTAACAACTGATATTATTTGAACTTCCAACGACTGTCATGTTTAACCTTCTCCCAAATTTTTATGGCAACTTTGAATTCCAGGTTTCCAACTTTCCGTGGACTCCTCTATTTCAACCAAAAACAAATGGATGAAAATGATAAGATTCAAAGTTCTTGCCAGGGGCAGGAGAGGAGAGTTTAGTTGCTAATGGTGGTTATTTTATTTGGGGCAGTTTCATTTCCATCCTTGATTTCTTGCGTACCACAGGCCCAGGCCTGCTCTGAATTTCAGGCCATCTGGGCCGAAAATAGATGAGGCCCATAAGAAAATGCAAATGGGCCTTCTAGTAGTATAGAGTAGCAAGAACCTAAAACCCGCATTCCATCCCACTGGCGAGGAACGATTCCCTTCTCAGAATCGTACTGTTCCCCTCAAACCCCTGCTAGCCATGGCGATCGCGGCGGATTCTGCCGCCGATCAAGACCCAAACCCTTCACCCGACGAGGCGGCGGGCGAATCCGTCGAGGTACCCGCATACCCTGACCACGGGGAACCCAATGCGGATCCTGCTGACGCGGAGGATGAGGATGAAGAGGAGGAGCTGGACGGGGAGGCGGCGGAAGCCGCGAAGAGAGAGAAGGTGGAGGCGGTGTTCCGGCGGCTGTCGGAAGCCCCCGTTGGCATCCGCGTCCATGACGTCATCATCAAAGGCAACACCAAGACCCGCGACGCGCTCATCGAGGCGGAGGTCGTGGGGCTCATCCGCTCCGCCGCCACCGTGCAGGACCTGGTGCGCGCCGCCAGCATCGCCAACGCGCGGCTCAGGAGCCTCGACGTGTTCGACTCCGTCCATGTCGTCCTCGATGCTGGCCCTCCCGAGCTGCCCGGCACCACTAACGTCATAATCGAAGTCGTCGAGGCCGCTAACCCCTCGGCGGAAGCGTTGGCTGCTTCTCCAAGCCGGAGGTTAGTGAACTCTCGGAAATATTAAAGCGTATGGGTAGCCACTAAGAATTAGATGAAATTAAGAGCCTCACACTTTGTTTAGAGACAATTTGATATTGTGTTGTGCCATTGTTGATTGTTTACCAGTAGATGTAATTTGTTAGAGTACTACATTCTTCAAATTTGCAAAATGTGTGTGCTCAGCTCTTTTCATCAGCTGGTAATGTGTTGGAGAAGAAAAAAATAGTCGTGGAAAAAAAAAAAATGTAACCCACGTATCTAGGATTTCGATTCTGTACTATGCCCATGCTTCAGCTGTTGTTTTATGTACATCTTACATCTTTCGATGATTACCATATGTTGTTCTAAAACAATGACGCTTGAACTGGATATGTCACCATCCAATACATGACAGCGGTAAGTCCATGGCCCTATGCAGCTCTTTGGTAGCTGATCGGTTGGTTAGCAGTAGGGCAATTCGCTGCCACTCCACTAAGCTGCTTGATTGTGGCAGCCGAGAGCCACAGTTGTACAGTGCTCACTGCTTATGTGTTGTTCATGTTGAAGGTATATGAGTTTTAGTTGAGCGGAAAAGATTTCGAAGGCTTTTGTTGTGTCTGATTAGGATATCAAGGTCATTACAATAGACTAGTATAGTCATTTGGATAACGTTATGATCTTGAAAAGTTGAATCTGTTTTGCTTATTCATGATGTTTCTGCTGTTCTTGATTTTCCAATTAATAACCACAAGGTAGTGTTCAGAGAGAAAAAGCATGCAGTCCTGACTGCATTTAGAATTCTTTTTACATGGTCTGAGTTGATTTGATGCATCTCAACTGTTTCTATAGATTTAGGATTTATTTGCAAAGATTCACCTTTCCGTTTACAAAAGTAGGATTTATATTCATCCTATCCTTTTGCAAAAGAATCCTGCAGTTAAGTTGCTTACTATATGCTACTCTTTGTACTTCTCTCCACTGAATATAAACTTGAGGGTTTAAATTTTAGGCATTTTAAAGGACCAAATAACCTTACAGGCACAATTCCCTTCTGAATCATACATAACAATATAGCTAGCATTTTGTCTTCAAGCTAACGTCTTTTCTTTAACTAAACTTTCACAAGCACAATTCCCTTCTGAACATAACAATATAGCTGCCATTTTGACTTCAAGTTAACCTCTTTTCTTTAACTTTGCTTAAGCCTTTTATGCATGACATGCTAAAGTTGGGCATATTGGACTCGTACCATTGACAACCTAACACTGAAGGTTTGATTGAAAGGCTTGATTCTGTCTCCAGGCAAGGTCATGGACAGTTGAAGGATCAGTCAGATGGAAGAACATATTTGGTTATGGTGACATCTGGGATGCTTCAGGAGCATATGGGTGGGACCAGTCATCAGAGATAGGCATTGGGGTATCCTTGCCAAGATTTGGATCGATACCAACACCCTTGACTGCTCGGGCATCACTGCTGTCTCATGACTGGCTGAAATTCTCATCATACAAGGAACGTCTGCTTGGCCTATCATTTGGTTTGTTTTCAGACATGCACCACGATTTATCTTACAATCTGACTTGGCGTACCTTGACTGATCCTTCACAAGAGGCATCAAAATCCATAACAAGACAGTTAGGACACAAACTTCTTTCTGCATTAAGATATACATATACAATAGATCAAAGGGATTCCCATATCAGGCCAACCAAAGGATATGCATTTGTCTCAACTTCACAAGTTGGTGGTCTATGGGGCAGCAAAGGATTGAGATTCTTCCGCCAGGTTCTTTCTGAACCAGCTTTTTAATTTATATTTCTGAAAGCTTGTCTAATCCTTTGTATCCTTGCTTTTCAGTTTATGAATTTTTACTAGATATCACTTTGTCCTGTTATTTTCTATACTGTTTCTAGTGAGCTATCTGAGAAGTAAAGCAAGAAGTTGAAGGAATGCATTTTCCAGCATTATTGTTTGATCAAACTGCATTCTTAGATCAGATTATACAAGTTTCTCTATGGAGATCTTTAACACACTTGATAAGTACTTCGTGATTTTGAGAAGAGCAAGCAGTCTATTATTTAATGGGGTCAGTTGGACTAGCAATGTAGAATTGTAAATGTGTAATTAGCTATATTACCCAATACTCTAATTCTGAATCAAACCTTTTGTGTGATGATTTGGGGGTGGGGGGGGGGGTGTCATCATTAATCTTAGACCCGCATATCCTAACAGAGCCATTTCTTAACACTTAGTAGTTAGTCACTGATCCTGATATGTTCCTAATTTTGGTAGATCGTACATATGAACCATAAGATTGTTGTAATAAGTTGGGGTATTGTTAAGATTGTTTTTGTAATAAGTTGGGTATTGTTTGATTTTTTTTACTTATATCTCTACATATCTAATCCTGAGCCAAGCTCTGGCCAACGGAGCTGGCCACGTCGCCTCCATTTCTCGGCCGTCGGATAGTGCGAGTGGACGGCCGAGATCGGGCAAGACCCGGTCATTTTTCAAAAAGCCCTCCAACATCATACGAATCAACCAGCAGTCCAAAGCCTCCTTTAATCTATTTTTGCACAAAAAAACCTCGAGCTCTACTGAAATCAACCTGCAGTCCACCCAGCGACCCTCGCTACTCTTCGTCTCCGGCGAGCAGCTCCGCCACGCGGTGTCGCGGGCGCGCCGCCGCCGGCCGGCCTCACGGGTGCGGACGAGCAGGAGGCCGCGTGCAGCAGCAATCCCGGCGAGCGCGCGAGTCGTCACGCGACGCGGGAAAGGCCTCTGCCCCGGTGGCGCTCGCTCGTCCTCCCAGGCCGGCGCAGCTCCCTCTGGCTGCTCTCGTGGCGGCGCAAAGGCGCGGGCGACGGCGAGGGCGCGCCCCACTGGCCCTGGCGCGGGCGACCAGGTCCGCTGGCCGGCGGCAGCCTGGCCGCCGCCGCTGCCGCCCTGCCCGCTGCCGCAACGCCGGTGAGCGCGCTGGAGGAGTCAGCACGGGCCCCCGCCCATTCGCTGTCGTCGTGGCGGCGCAAAGGCGCGAGCGCCCCACCCCTGTGCAGCGGTAGGGGACGAGCGCGCACGCCGGCGCGACGGCGCGGGCGCGCCCCAGTGGCCCTGGCGCGGGTGACCAGGTCCGCTGGCCGGCTGCAGCCCGACCGCCGCCGTTGCCGGGCGTGAGCACGGGCCCCACGTGGCCTGGCCGCGCGGCCACCAGGTCGCCACCTCCAAGGACACGCCCTGCGGCTGGCCTCACTGCCGGAGATAAGCTCACCGAAGCTGCTACCGCCTCGGACCTCGCCATTGCCGTGACCGCCACGAAGCTAGCCATCGCTGGTGTCGAGGCCGTCGCCGTGCGCTCCATCTCCGTCTCCCTGCTCTCCTCCTCCCTCCGTCCTTCTCTCCCTCCCTTCCCTTTTCTTTCCGTCTCTCTTTCTGTGTCCAGCAAGAGGACGACGACACCGGCCACAGCACTCACCGCCACCCTGCTCTTCCCATCTCTCTCCCGCTCTCTTTCTTCCTCCCTCCCTGCTCTTTCTCTCTCGTTCTTTCTCGCTCTGACCGAGCGTACAGAGGACAGGAAGCAGCTGGATGCATCCACCGATGGCATCCAATGCCAACCCCCTGGACACGTCGCTCCACCCAATGGGGAATTGCCACGTCGCCCCCTGGGTTCCATGAACTTGGTTCACGTGAACCAGGAGCTGATCCACATCGGAGGGCAGCAGGCAGAAGCCACAGCACCTGGCCCACACCTCATACACTACGACGATAAAAATACTAGGGGTACACGGGAAACGTATACAGTAGATTAAGCTTTTCAAATTACAAACAAATTCTGAGAAAATTTCTAAATAAACTAGAGTCACTATAGATCATATCTATATATTTGCCAACACTTTCTCATTAAATAAAATGGTAGAAATAAATTGCATATATGTTTCCGTATTACGATAGATTAAACGGTAATCTTTTCAAATTACAAAGAAACTCTAAGAAAGTTCCTAAATAAACTAGAGTCACTGTTACATCATATCTATATATTTGCCACCACTTTCTCATTAAATAAACTGGTAGAAATAAATTGCATATATGTTTCCATCGCTCGAATCATACGCATACACTGGTCCAATACAAACGGACGCGCGGCAACGCCGCGCGCGTCGTTTCTAGTATTAATTCTAATGATTCATATATGACAATATGCATGGTTAAAGATTTTTAGATGGAAAAGGTTCATTCTCATGTCCATTAATATATGCAATAAAATAAAGGCTAAAGTTGCCCATCAAGATCTAAGGGTCTAATGCATGAATGGTTATTGGCATTTTAGATGATGTACATCTACTTCTAAACTTTTATTACTGATCATGTAGCTGTGCACCATTGAGCATTGTCACCTGAATCCTTTTTTTTTCTCCAGGAGTTTGATATTCGCGGGGCTGTTCCATTGGGCTTTTACAATGCTGCCCTAAATGCTGGCATCTCAGCAGGGGTGATTTTACCATTGGGTAGGGGTTTATGGAATCACCGTCATCTGTACCTGATAGATTTTTCCTGGGAGGGCATTCTTCTCCAGTAATCAGTCTTGGTAGTTTAACTTCTCTACTGGGTTTCAAAACAAGGGGAGTTGGGCCAACAGAACTACGGAGATTTGTCCCAAGTGAATCTGTTACAGATGAATCTGCAGCCTCTCCAGGATGGGATTATTTGGGAGGTGATTTTGCAGTCTCTGCATTTGCTGATCTATCCTTCAATTTGCCCTTAAAGCTATTCCAGGATGCTGGCATACATGGCCATGCCTTCCTAACTGCTGGAAATCTTGCCAAATTGTCCGATGGTGAGTTCAGAAATTTCTCATTATCCAAGTTTGGGCGCACATTTAGAAGCTCAGCTGGTGTTGGCATTATCTTACCTGCTAAGCTTCTCCGTGTAGAGGTATGTTTTTTAGGTTCTATCCTATCAAACTTCCCTATATAAAATAATCATGGATGCAACTGATCCATTCTTTTGGTCTTGTGTTTCCCAGATAAACTACTGTCATATACTGAAGCAGTTTGACCACGATCGCGGAAAGACTGGGATTCAGTTCAGTTTCTCGTCGCCAATGTAGATGTTTGTACAGCGGTTCTCACAATGCCCTGCCTAGTTCTGCTGAGCATTTCCGCTCGTTCATTTTTTTTCTGGTTGAATCGTCTTAACAAGTAGGAGTCCAGTAAATCCATATCCAGATGATTTTATCTTTTGTATCACGGTCGTCCTCGACCATTAGACCAGAAGAGTTACCTTGCTAACGGTTATTGTGAACTGTGATGGTTTTATAGTCGATGAAACAATGCGAGCTGAAGAGTAATAGATATGCAAACAGTATTCATTGAATGGTAATGGAATTGCTGTTTAAGAAAACTGTCATGGGTGATTCCTTTTCATTGTCAAGAAAATTACAGAAAATCTCTTAGTCACTCTCCATAAAACCATCTCTTCGTGCAAAACTTTTTTTTTTTTTTTTTACCTCAGAGGCTATGTATGACTAAAACCTGACAGCAGGAAAGAATGTACAGGCCAAGCATGTTGAGAGGGCAGGCCGGCGTTCATCGGGCTGCTGCGGCCTTCTCCATGTAGGTGTCCAGCATCTTGTTCTGCACTCTGCCGATGAACCTGACACAGATGGGCGGCGTGACGTCGTACCTGGCGAGCAGCGCGTACGGTATGGAGAAGAGGCCGTCCCCGCATATGAGCCCGGACGCGAGCACCGGCGCGAACACCTGCGCGTCTTCCCTGTCCGTCCTGTTCCACATGTAGAGGATCAAGCTCCCCACGCACATGTCGATGGACACGGCCGGGACCAGCAGGAACGAGACGGCCATGCCGGTGACGCTCGGGATGTAATTCTGCGCTGGCCACCTGTTGTGCGAGGCCAGCTCCCGGACCGCGCTCACGACCAGCGCCAGCACGAAGAGGGCGACGCTGATGGTGAGGCAGTGCTGGGGCAGCTCGTGGTCGCCGGTGCCCAGCACGGCGATGGCGCGGTACACCTTGGCCATGGGTGCCTCGTACACCTTCTTGGGGTTGGACTCGTAGAAGCCGTGGAAGACGGTGAAGAGGAGCGGGTTGACGACGCAGCCCATGGCGGTGCCGATCACCTGGCTCAGGAGCGTCGCCCGCGGCGAGGTGAGGGTGAGGTACCCCGTCTTGAAGTCGGACATGAAGTCGGAGGCGGTGGACACGACGGCCGACACGACGCCGCAGATGACGAGGCTCCCCACGATGCCGCCATCCCTGGCCCCCATCCACGACGCGAACAGCAGGATCACCAGCTTGTTGTACTGCGCCGAGAAGTTGGTCTCGGCGACGCCCGTGCCGTAGGCGTTGCAGAAGGCCAGGAGCGGCGCGAACGCGTACGCGGCGACCACGTGGTAGAACTGCACCTGCTTGTAGATGAGCGGGATGGCGGCGGCGGAGAGCGCCGCCAGCGCGACGTAGCCGCTGATGGCGAACGTGCTGGGTATGTGCTCCCGGAGGAACACCTGCGTCCGGCGGCGGTCGTCGAAGCTCAGGACCGGCCGCGGCATGGCGTCCACGTTGGAGAAGGACCTCAGCGTGTCAGCGGCTAGCTGGTGGTGCCGCATCGTGTGTATGGTCCTCACCGAGATCACGATAAGCTGGAAGATGCCATCGCCGAGAATCATAGCTATCGCGCCAAACACCTGTAACATAGATCCGCAGATGAGATGTGCAATTTTCTTGGTTACCAATCGCAGCCAGAGCTAATGCCTCTGGCTCGAGAGAGTAGCAGCACCTTGTAGCCGTTGAGGCCCTTTAGGCTGGTGTCCTGGAGATTGGCGTCGTACCAGATGCCTCTTTTGGTTTGGAGGTAGGGCCACATGATCCCCCAGGAGAGGATGGACCCGACGAGCATCGAGATGTTTATCAGGTAAGGGCTGATCATCCCCACGCCGACGTAAGTTCCATTCATATTGATGTAGAATCTGCAGGCATCAGAAACAGTGGAGAGCATCCGTGAATTGAATTGAATTGAAATGGAATGAAATGTGTGGATTCATTCCTGGAATCGATTTTCCGACGGGCCCTTATATATTACCCGTGTTTGTACGCGGTGAGGCCGAACGTCGGGAACGCAGTGAAGCCGCAGTTGGGTCCTCCGGTGTAGAACCACTGGAAGATGGACCAGAGCAAGCTCCCCAGGGACGACCAGACGACGAGCGACACCTGCTTCCTGTGATGAGATCAGCAGAAGCAGCGGATGCAGCAGCAACATGTATCCATCAGCTCCAAGAATTCGCCAAGAAGGTCACCCAGCAGGCTACCAATTCATGCATGTGCCACTGCCACTCACTTTGTCTGCATCACACCTTGGGGGCTGTGGAAGCTGTTGATGAGGTGCGCCGTGGCCGAGCCGCTCGGGAACGTCAGCCGGTGGCGGATGATCATGGTCTGTTCACCGGTGGGATCGGAACGATGGAGGGACGTGACGTCAGGACGTCGTACGTCTGATGGTTGGTGGTCGGTCAGGGTCAGAGCCTACGTACGTACCTTCCTCATGGGCACGATGACGAGGAGGCCGACGAAGCTGACGAGGAAGAGGAAGGCAACCATCCTGCCGAGCGTCGGCTCGCTGATGTTCCCGCCGCCGATGTTCGCGGTGCTCGTCTTCTCCGCCGTCTCCCGGTCCATGCCGAGAAGATACGACCCGAACCCGCCTGATTACATTTACACGCAGCGCATGCATGTTACCTACGCATGGCGACGCCGGCGACAATGGCAATGCCGTTGCCGAACGGGCCCGAGGCAGATCGCTTACCGCTGTACGTCATGCTGGCGCAGGCGACGACGCAGGTCTGGACGACGGCGTTCTCCTGGCGGGTGAAGGGGCGGTGCGGCACGCCCATCTGGCCGAGCAGCCCCGTCCACGCCTTGATGAGGAAGAACCCCAGCAGCGCCGCCGAGATGTTGAGCGACGGGATGATCCCCGACGTGAACACCAGGTTCATCATGACGCCGCTGAGCGCCGCGCCCAGCGCCAGGCTCGCCGCCAGGGCGCGCCCCGTCACCTGCTCCGGCCACGGCGGGATGGGCTTCACCTCGAACGCCCGCTCCGTCGACGGGCCCTCCCGCGGGTCGCCGACCGACTCCATCCTCCGATCCTCCTCCTCCCTCGTGGGCGCCGCGGCGGTGGCGCTGCCTCTGCTCCCGGTCCCGGATCCTCGGTGCGAGCCGCTGACGGACAATGCATGTACATTCGACGGCCGTGCAGCGAGCGCGGTCGATTGGAATGCTTTTGGCTTGTGCACTTACTATTATTATCGAGCTAATGCCTGTGTCAGAGATGTGTATAGTATAAATGACATGCGTACTCTCGCCGCCAGTGCTCTGAAGAGTAGTTTAATGAAACGGTAATTTCGCACTTTTGCTATGCTTTTGTTTCTGAGAGCATCTCCAAAAGCATCTATATGATCTACTTTCTAAATCATCATTTGAAGAGTCATATGAATAAAAATTATTTTGTACATCTTTATACTCTACAACAGCTCCTAGAGAGTCATCCTCGCTTTGTATGTCATGTGCCTATGAGATATAGAAAAACTGCTAGAAAATAAATTTAAAAAAAAGCGCCAAGATATATAAAGCGTTTTATGCAAATGACTCTCTAAACGATGATTTAGAGAGTAAGATTTGGAGTAAAATGAAAAGAACATTGTGCTTGTGTATGTATCTGCGGGATTTCATGACACGAAATGATACATGTAAACGCTGGTCATTGTTTCCGTTGGAGCAAATGACTCCCCAAAACAAGGAATAGCACAAATGACCCCCCAAAACAAGGATTAGGATCAGAAATGATGCATGGTACGATTCAGGAGGAGCAAACTAGTTCTATAACGCCAACATATTGATTTCCATTCTTTGCATAGGCGAGCCATGTGAGCTCGCTTACCGTAGTAGCAAAAACTGAGCAAACAGAAGACAAGCAGGCACACTGCTATCTTCATTGCCAATTGCCATAGTCATAATCAACATTTCGGTATTACAACAAGCCAGGAAATATATATTTATCATGCACTTTCTTAAATATATTGATTTCCATTCTTGTATAGGCGAGCCATGTGAGCTCGCTTGCAGCAGTAGCAAAAACTGGGCAAACAGAAGACAAGCAGGCACAACTGCTATCTTCGTTGCCAATTGCCATAGGCATCATCAACATTCAGTATTACAACAAATCAGGAAATGTTTATTTATCGTGCACTTTATTCTTCTCATACTGCTGTACACATGGATTTTCTAGGTAACTGGCAGTCATGGAGTATTATACGCAGTTGCTGAGCCAACAAATTAGCCAACTGATCCCTCAAGTTTCAGGTTCATGAGTGCGTCCACCTCCTGTGCGAATTCATAGGGAAGGTGCTCGAAAACAGATCTGCAGAATCCACCAATCATCGCGGCAACAGCCTTTTCATGATCTACCCCTCTTTGCTGGAAATAAAATAGCTGATCCTCTCCGATTTTGGAAGTGCTTGCCTCATGCTCAACACGGCCACTAGTGCAACCCACCTGTTATCAACAAAGTTTTGTCACATTGATAGGGCAGAAGGTGGAAAAAAACTTATGAAGTTATGTTCAGCATGGACACTGAATCCAGACTAGGATGAAATTCAAGGACTAATGGTACTAGAGGATGTCATGTTCTAAGTGTTTGGTTCATTAGAACGCTAGAGGAGAAACACCGCTAGCTTTGCCAGTGACAAGATAACTTGTGTTTGCCATCAAATTACATATAGTTACTCATGTAGCGCAATTCATAGGATATGAGAGAGAGAACACAAGCATCTTGTTCCATCTCCACGGTGATTTTTTTTTTTTATAACGATCTCCACAAATGATTGAACCTTCCTTAGCACTAAACTTCAAAGTTCAAACCATGCATCTTAGTTGCAATTCCATTTTCCAACCATGCATCTTAGTTGCAATTCCATTTTCCAAAAAAAAACACATATTTTTTACCACTTGCTTTTTTTAAGTGACATCAGAGAGATACTATAAGGCAATACTATAACTAAAATCTGACACTGAATCAACTGAATACAGATTCGCCCATCAAATCTAGAAGTACATGCCTTCGATACTACTGACTACAACCTCATGGTCATGTATTTCCTTGCTAGATAAGTACTACTGAAAACCATAGTGCTTCATGATTACCATCAAGTAAAAGTCATCTATTCTTGTCATTTCCACACAAACAGTATTCATGAACAACCCAGCTGTATTACTTGCCGCAGAGGCGTAAACCATATTACAACAGGACACAAGTACAATCCTTGATTTTCAAGAGTCATATCAAAGTTTGCACTATGTCCACCTAAAAGAAAGAATCTGGAGGTATGATGACAATATGACTTAAGTTACAAACATCAAAATAAATATATCCTCATTATATAGCATTTAAAATATAACATCAATTTTCCAATTAAATTTAACATCAAAGCAATATTTATGTTCCTCAGTCAACAAATGCAAACATTTCTAGCTTTCCCTTCTTTCCTTACTACTGCAAAAGTTATAAGGCTAGATCAACAGTTTGCTAGTAGGTAAAGGACCATCTTAGAAGAGGGCAGCATTAACATGGTAAATATGTGTCAACATAATCCTTGTAGAAATATAATTAAATTCAATTTAGTTCATGATAAGGTGATTACAGTACCCTTGCCTTAATCAACTTATCAGATTTTTTTTTCGCTTAGTGCCAATTTTAAGCCAAGTCTATATGCTTCATGACATATGCATGGAAGGTAACCATTTACAAGCAGAATAACACAGCATTGAAAGCTTGTCATATCAGTATAGACACTGCAATCGAACCTTACATGTCAAACCATTCAGAAGGGAAGAGTCAATTACCTGAATGGTGGGATAGGTGTTCGCAGCCGCATTATCCCCAATCAGCAATGAGTCACACTGTGAAGAATTATAAGCATTCTCCGCACTGGAGTTCATCAGGACCAAGCCACGGTAGCAATTCCTTGACTTCCCTGCAGAGATGCCCTTGGAAATAATCCGGCTGCGTGAGTTCTTCCCCTTGTGGATCATCTTCGTCCCTGTGTCTGCTTGCTGGCAATCCTTTGTAAGCGCAACCGAATAGAACTCTCCAACACTGTCATCCCCGATGAGCTCGACGCTTGGGTACTTCCATGTAATAGCAGATCCTGTCTCAACCTGCGTCCACGAGATCTTAGAACCCCGCCCTTTGCACCGTCCCCTCTTTGTCACAAAGTTATAAATGCCTCCTTTCCCCTCCTCATCACCAGAGTACCAATTCTGCACCGTGGAGTACTTAATCTCTGCCCCCCTCACACACAAGCTCCACAACCGCGGCATGGAGCTGGTTCGAGTCATATGCCGGTGCAGTACAGCCTTCCAAATAGCTAACCGTGCTTCTCTCATCGGCCACAATCAGAGTCCTCTCAAACTGGCCGGTCTCCTTGTCGTTGATCCTGAAGTAGGTCGAGATTTCCATGGGGCAGACCGTGTCCTTGGGCACGTAGCAGAAGGATCCGTCGCTGAACACCGCTGAATTGAGGGCGGCATAGTAGTTGTCGCCCGGCGGCACGACGCTGCCGAGGTAGCGCCTGACAAGGTCCGGGTACTCGCGGATGGCCTCGGAGATGGAGCAGAAGATGACGCCCTTGGCCATGAGCGCCTCGCGGTGGGTGGTGGCGATGGAGGTGGAGTCGATGACGGCGTCGACGGCGACGTTGGTGAGGCGCTTCTGCTCGGCGAGCGGGATGCCGAGGCGATCGAAGGTCTTGAGCAGCTCCGGGTCGACCTCGTCGAGGCTATTGAGCTTGGGCTTGGCTTTGGGCGCGGAGTAGTAGCAGATGGACTGCAGGTCCACGGGCGCGTACTCGTTGTCGCTCCAGGTAGGCTCGACCATGGTGAGGAAGCGGCGGTAGGCGGCGAGGCGGAGGTCCAGCATCCACGCCGGCTCCGCCTTGAGCTCCGAGATGCGGCGGACGGTGGCCTCCGACAGCCCCTTGGGGATGGAGAAGGACTCGAAGTCGGAGACGAAGCCGTACTTGTACTCCCTCTTCAGAAGCTTCTGCAGCGCGTCCGCCTCGTCCTCCGCCGCGGCGGCCTGGGACGACGACGGGGACGGCTTCTGCGGGCCCGTCTGTACGGCCACCACCGAGAGGCGGCCGCGCCGGCGCACGTTGGCGCGGCGTCCGGAGCCATACGACGCGTGCCCTGTCCCGAGCTTGGCCGTGAGGGCGCACGGCGAGAAGAGCGAGGTGGAGGCGGAGGCGGCCATGGAGCGGCGGCCGGGGAGAGGAGGGGTGGGGCGGAGCGCAAGCGAATGGGATTGGGAGCGAGACCGAGACCGGGGGAGCCGCCGAACCGGGAATTGTTGAGTGGGTGGAGTCGGTCGTGGACCTGGTGCACGATGCGCGCACGCGTGTACGGGGCGCGTGGGTGGCCGGCGTTGGTGGGCGCGGTCCGAGAAGGGCTACGCGGGGGTCGTGTGGCGGCCGAGAGGCAGAGCACGGCACTGGATGTGGTTCGTGACACGTGGCGGTCTCCCTAGAATCTCGTAGAGATTTGGGCATTTGGCTTGGCCATTTGGGGGCGAACTCGCCCAATTCTGCTCACCGGCTCACCGCAAAAGCGGCGGCGAAAGCGCCTTGATCGATCTAGAACGACCGCCCCTGCAGCGGACGGATCAGGACGGTCAACAGATGATCCGACGGCCAGCGCCATCCACGCCACTCCGATCTCTCAGGCCTGCCGCCTGCGGATCGAACGGGACCACCGGACCACCGGGCCGGCCGCCGACTGCCCACCCCCGCACCTGCCACGCACGGGCGGCGTCCAACGAAATGCGCTAGTAAAGTCGCCTCACTTCTCGCGCTTCACATGATCACATCTCGCGCCCGCCAGCCATGGCCGCCTCCTCCCTGCTCCGCTCGCTCACCCGCCACGCGCGCCGCGGCTGCGCGGGCCCGAGCGATTTCGCTTACCGCCACCACCAGCCTTGGTCGTCCTTCTCCACCACCGCCACTGCGACGGCGGCGGGCACGCGGGACGGAGCGGGGGGAAGGGGTTCCCTGGACTGGGGCCGACGGCGAAGGGGGGAGAAGGCCAGGGTGGTGGTGTTGGGGACAGGATGGGCGGGGTCTCGCCTCATGAAGGACCTCGACACGCACGGCTACGACGTGGTCTGCGTCGCCCCGCGCAACCACATGGTGTTCACGCCGCTGCTCGCCTCCACCTGCGTCGGCACGCTCGAGTTCCGCTCCGTCGCCGAGCCGGTCGCGCGCATCCAGCCCGCAGTGTCCAAGTCGCCGGGCTCCTACTTCCTCCTCGCCCGTTGCACCGGCGTCGACCCCGACGGCCACACGGTGAGATGAGATCCCCCGTTCTGCTTAGGTGTGACCGTGTGTGTCGGATGCTACCGATTGCTGATGCTTTCACACGTGTGTGTGCGGGCATCAGTGTTCCCAGATTCTTGGAGAAATGCTCAAAGGGTATTTATGCTAGTATACTCTGCATATCTGCTTTCTGCCTTTTCAGTAGATCAGTGACTGGTGGTGTGGCGTATCTGGGATTTAGTGGGTTGGGTAGAGGTCTGGAGGAATCTTAGCTTTACTCATGTGTACACCATGAGTTCATGAGCATGTTCAGCAGCCTAAAGTGGCCTTTTTGCCACAACATTTTTAACATTCAAGTACAATGTTAAGATCAATTATTTGTTCTGACTCGTTCAACATTCATAAGTTAGTGTGGATTTTTTATCTGTACTGTGCAAGCCTTGGATCGTTTCTCTTGAACCAAAAACATTATTCATGTCCTGTATGTCTGCGACGACGATCCACATTATGCTCATGCTTTATCATTTTTCTAGTTCATTTGGCACCATTAAGTAATGTCTGTGCATAGCTTCTTATTTCATTTTCAAAGAGTTGTGCAAGACATGATGTTTTACAAAGTTACCATCTACTTTGTTCTAGCATATAGATATATTCCCTGTATTATTAACTTTACATGTCTAACTTATACAGTGATGCTACATGGCCATTTGCCTACAACATTTGTTTTTCTATGTGCAGCAGTTCTCTTCTGTCTATTTATTCGCCTCCTTTTTCATTTAGATTGATTGCGAAACAGTTACAGATGGTGAGAAAGATTCCTTGAAACCATGGAAATTCAAGGTTGCTTATGACAAGTTGGTTTTTGCCTGTGGAGCTGAGGCATCAACTTTTGGGATACGTGGTGTTACCGACCATGCAATCTTTCTTCGCGAAGTTCACCATGCTCAAGAGATTCGAGACGGCTCCTCCTTAATCTGATGTTGTCTGATGTCCCTGGTATGCTTGCTGTAGCTTTACCTTTTTTGGCATACTACATATGCTAACCACTCCTCGCTGGAACAAAACTTTGAATACACACTATTTCTATTCTTTACTTTCTTAGTGATGTTCTATTTTATAACTGCCTGATTAAGTAGAATCTAGAATACAACCAGGTGGGGACTTAATTGGTTGGGTATGAAAAACCATAAAGTATCTTGTCTTTTCATACCTAAATATCCACTTGGGTATTGTTAAGCACTGATAGACCGATGCAATATGACTAAACAGGAATTTCAGAAGAAGAAAAAGCGCAGACTATTGCACTGTGTCGTTGTTGGAGGTGGTCCAACAGGGGTTGAATTTAGTGGTGAACTTAGTGATTTTATTATACGAGATGTCAAACAACGTTATTCACATGTGAAGGATTATATTCATGTGACCCTGATTGAGGTTTGTGCTGTTGTTTTTCTAGTTTACCATTTATTTTTTAACTGAGCACTCTGATATCAGTTAACTTGTCTTATCATTTCAGGCAAATGAGATATTGTCATCATTTGATGTTCGGCTCAGGCAATATGCTATAAACCAACTAATCAAGGTTAACAGTTTCTTCTCTGCATAATGTCATATCACTTTTTGCGGTTTTGCCTACAAGGCTTCAACAGACCAAGGTTTTGAAACTGTAGATTTCCAAATATAGCACAGTGACAATCACATAGCATATGGATGTGATATATCTGCTAATGGTTTAGATGCTCTTCTTTCTGATATTATTTGGCATCTGAAAGATAAGTTGTTTGTGTATGTTCACCCACCAGTCAGGTGTTAGGCTTGTGCAAGGAATTGTTAAGGATGTACAGCCCAACAAAATAATTCTTGACAATGGAGAGGAAGTTCCTTATGGTTTACTGGTATGGTCCACAGGAGTTGGTGCTTCACCATTCGTTAAGTCGTTGCCATTTCCTAAGTCACCTGGTGGAAGGTATGATTCTTTTGTGTCTGTGAGGATCATGTATTGAGTCAGTTATTCATGTTTATGTCTGCATACTCACGTTTTTTAGTAACTGTATGTCTATGTGCCATCATATACTGACTGGCCTGCAAGTTAAATAATCTGCACACAAATTATCTTGTGTGGGTATTATATGTTTGAACTTTGAAGCAAATACTGATGTCATATTACTGTCCTGTTCTAGGATCTTTACAAAGTTTTTCAATGTTGACAGGATCGGTGTCAATGAGTGGTTACGCGTCCCTTCTGTTCAGGACGTTTATGCCATTGGTGACTGCAGTGGATTTCTTGAGAGCACCGGCAAGGAAGTTCTCCCTGCTTTAGCTCAGGTAGTCTCATTGTTGGAATTTCTGATTAATTCATTATTGGGCATAGCCCTAAACCATATAGTCTCATACATGGGCCTCATGGGCTTAGCCTCATGGGCCTAATACATACATACTCAACACCCCCCCACTAGTCTGAACTACCGGGCGCAAATGGAGTTCTGATCGACATGAAAAGAAGCACATACACACGAGCCCCCCACGCACGCAACTAGCCACGGGGTGATGTTGAGGCCGGAGCGAAATTCGGTGAAGGTCGAGGGCGGGAGGCCCTTTGTGAAGATGTCGGCGAACTGGGAGGTGGTTGGTACGTGAAGGACCCGCGACCTCACCGATGGCAACCCGATCACGGACAAAGTGAAGGTCGATCTCGACATGCTTGGTCCGTTGGTGCTGAACGGGGTTGGTGGAGAGGTAGACCGCACCGACGTTGTCGCGGTAGACCCGCGTCTTTGCGGTGGAGAGGGCTGTGGAGCTCGCCAAGGAGCCGGGCGGAGCCGAGGAGGCCTCGGCCACGCCGTTGGCGGCAGCGCGGTACTCGGCCTCGGCCTTGGAGGCGGGAGGCCACCGGTTGGCGCTTGGGCGACCAGGACACCAGGTTGCCGCCCGGGAAAGACGGCGTGGCCGGAGGTGGAGCGCCCGAGTGTCCGGACGGCCGCCCCACGTCGGCGTCCGTGTAGACAACCATCTTGGTGGAGGAAGACCGCCGGTGGAGGAGCAAGCCGTAGTCAACAGTACCCACGAGGTAGCGAAGGAGGCGCTTGAGAGCGATGAGGTGGGGCTCCCGGGGATCATGCATATGGAGACATAGCCGCTGAACTGCATAGGTGATGTCCGGCCGGGTGAAGGTGAGGTACTTGAAGTGTTCCAAAGAAGACTCCGATATGCAGTGGGATCATCCTTTGGGGTTCACTCGGTCTCGGACAGCTTGCCCTGGTGTCAAGCGGAGTGGAGCGGGGTTTGTAGTCGATCATCCCAGCTCGCTCCCGAGGATATCAAGAGTGTAATCGCCCACGGGTGAAGAAGAAGCCCGGCAGGGTGAGGCTCAACAGTGACCCCGAGGAAGTGATGGAGCACACCTAGATCCTTCATGGCGAACTCCTGCTGAAGTGAGGAGATGATGCGGCGGAGTAGTGACTCATTGGAGGCCGTGAGGACAATATCATCAACATAGAGCAGCAGGTACGCGGTCTCGACTCCATAGTGATAGATAAACGGTGACGTGTCGGACTTGGCCTCCACGAACCCCAAAGGTGTCGATAGGGAAAGCAAAGAAACCGGGTGGTTCCACGCCCGGGGGCCTGCTTGAGGCCGTAGAGAGACTGTTGAGCCGGCGGACCATATCGGAGAAGAATCAACAAAACCCGTTGGTGACTCAAGTGAAACTGTCTCGGTGAGAAGACCATGCGAGAAAAAGCATTCTTCACGCCCAGTGATGCACGGGCCAGGAGCGAGTGAGAGCCAGTGAGAGCACCGTGCGGACGGTGGCCGGCTTGACCACGGGGCTGAAGGTCTCATCATAGTCGACCCCAGGGCGCTGAGTGAAGCCCCGGAGAACCCAGCGAGCCTTGTACCTCTCAAGAGTACCATCAGCCCGGCGCTTGTGTGTCCAGATCCACTTGCCGGTGACGACATTGGAGCCCGGCGGACGGGGCACCAGATCCCACGTCTGGTTGGCGAGGAGTGCCGCGTACTCCTCTTCCATCGCGCGGCGCCAATGAGGGTCGGACAAGGCCTCGCGGACGGAAGAGGGTACAGGAGAGACCTGCGAGTCCCCGGGCATCGTCGCAAGAGCCCGGGGCAGCAGGGTACCGGCCGCGTGTCGCGTCACCATATGGTGAACATGACGTGGGTGTCGGTGAAGAAGCGGTGGGTGGTACACCGGCGTCGCGACACGGGGTAGGGGCGGGGCGGCGGAGTCGGTGTCGCCGGCGGGGGAAGAGGCCGCCTGCGGTGTAGAGGACCCCGGCGAAGAAGGGGTCACGGCAGTGACGGCGACGGGCGGCGGTGGCTCGGTCCGCGGCACGACGCCGGGTAGATTTGAAGCACCGGCCGGGCGGCGCGCAGTGGCAGGGGCCGCCCCGAAGACTGGGCGGCGGCGGCGGTGGCCGTGGCACGGCCGTAAACGAGCGCCGGGGCGGGCGAAGCGCGCAGTGGAGCCGGAGTCGACGGTCCGGGACCCGCGTCGGCAAGGACGGGGGCCGGCCCGGAAGGTGAACCCTCGATGCCCGGCGAGGGAGCAGGGCTAGAGGGGTCACCGGCAGGAGCCGAGTTGGGGCACGGTCCCGTCGAAGAGCACGGTGTAGCGGTACTTGCAGGATACAACAGTAAAGGTGGCTCGACCACCGTGTCGGGGAAACAACAGGAGAGAGGTCAGAATCCGAGTAGGGTGGGTGTGGTGGGTGGTGGTGGAGTAGGGAAAGACGGACTCATCGAACACCACATGACGAGAAATGAGGACCCGACGAGAGGTAAGGTCAAAGCAGCGGTACCCCTTGTGATCCGGGGAGTACTCGAGGAAGACACAGAGAGTCGATCGGGGAGCCGCCTTTGCGGAGCAAAGGGTCGTGGTGTTAAGTAACACGCACACCCGAAGACTCGAAGGTGATCGTACCGGTGGAGGGGGCACCGAAGAGAGCGTGGTGTGGTGTGGGTGCCGGGCAAGCAAAATGGAAGGAAGACGGTTTAGAGATAGGTGGCGGTGTGTAAGCTCTCGGCCCGTAAGCGAGCGGAAGTGACGCCCGAAGCGTAAGAGTGCGCATGGTGTCATTGGTGGTGCGAATCATGCGCTCAGCCTTGCCGTTCTGAGATGAAGTATATGGGCAAGACATGCGCAACTGGACACCGTGAGAAAGGAAGAAGGCACGAGAGGCGGAGTTATCGAACTCACGGCCATTGTCGCACTGGACGGCCTTGATGGTGAGGCCGAACTGCGTGGAGACCCAAGCGAAAAAGTAGAGAATCGCGGGAAAAGCATCCGACTTGGCACGCAAAGGAAAAGTCCACGAATAATGAGAGAAATCATCAACAATCACAAGATAGTACTTATAACCAGAACTGCTGATGACAGGAGATGTCCAGAGGTCGCAATGTACAAGATCAAAAATACAGGCCGCATGAGAAGAACTATGAAAAGGAAGACGAACATGACGGCCCGTGGCACGCATGACACAAATGCTCATCGTGAGCCCGAGGACATCGAATGTCGGAACTACGACTGAGCTGCATCAGGGCATCACGTCCAGGGTGGCCGAGGCGCCGGTGCCAAGTAGTGGAAGAAGTGGTGGCGGTAAAAGCAGCTAACAAATCAGATGGTGAAGAAGGCGAGGCAGACGCCGGGAAGCGAAGAGTGTAAAGGGGCCCCGTGCTATCACATCGGAGCTTGCGAGGGACGCCGGAAGCCAAATCCTTCACAAGAAGACCGAAGAGTCAAACTCAACAGAACAGGAATTGTCAGCTGTAAATCGACGAATAGAAAAAAGGTTGTGAACCATCAAAGGTGCAACAAGAACATCAGGTAGACGAAAGGAACCATGAGTGTCGGTGGCACCCACAGAAGTGACAGGAAGACATGAACCATTTGCGACCATGATGGACGAAGGGTAAGAGGAAGAAGGAGGGTGAATGGACGACAGTATACCGGGGTTGGGAGTGGTGTGGTACGTAGCCCCCGAGTCCGCGATCCACTCTGGGCCGACAGGAGGTGTCAGGCCCATAGTGCTGAAGGAGTGTGCCAAGTCCGCCTGGCTCCAACCGGGAGGCACGGGCGAGGTGCCGGAGAGCGCGGGGTGGAACCCGGGAGGAGCACCAAAGAGCATGGCGGCCGGGCGGGCGAGGCACACCACCGGGAGCTTGAAGGGCCACATGGAGATGCGCCCGACCATGGGTTGTGGAAGGATGGCCGGGGAGCGCCTCGTGGTGGCGGTGGAGCCGGTGAAGCCGATTGGCCCCACCACCCCCCCCACCCGCCCGCGGCCCCCGCGACGACGACCACCACGGGCGGCCTGGCGGGCGTCGTGGCGCCCGGCCACGAGAGGCCCACGAAGAAGAAGAAGGGAGGGAGGGAAGCAGTGTAGTAGGGGTAGGCCGGAGGGGGGGAGGAGGCCGCCGGCCGGCCATGGCGGCGGCGCCGCAGTGGGCGGGCCGGCGGCCGGGGAGGGAGGGAGGGAGGGAGGAGAGAGGAAACCCTAACCCTAGCTTGATACCATGTTGGAATTTCTGATTATTCATTATTGGGCATAGCCCTAAACCATATAGTCTCATACATGGGCCTCATGGGCTTAGCCTCATGGGCCTAATACATACATACTCCAACACTCATGCTTCTTGCTGCAGTACAAGTCACGCACAGAACATTTGCATGCTACTATGATAGTGTGGCCATCCTGCATTGGTTTCTGAAGCACTGGGAAAACAGATTTGGAAAGGAAATGAATGAAGGGATATATACATGAAAAATTGAGTTGCAGATATTTCTGTTCCACTTCCATTCCACTTCTATGATTCAGTTGTTTACATTAAGAAATGCCGTTGAGCAAGATTTTTTTCCCACTCGCCCTTGTGTGATTCCTTTATTTTGTTTCAGAAGAAATGTTGTTAAATAAGATAAGTCCTCTACTTTTACCTATGAGTAGGTTGCAGAACGACAAGGCAAGTACCTGGCAAGCCTGCTCAATCATGTAATGAAAGCTGGAGGAGGGCATGCAAACTCTGAGGCTGAAGCAGATCTGGGTCCACCCTTTGTGTACAAGCATCTGGGCAGCATGGCAACTGTTGGAAGATACAAAGCTCTAGTTGATCTGAGGCAAAGCAAGGTCACCTATTGGTTCCATGTTCTCAATTTGCAAGCTTTGGCAGTTTACTAGCTGGTCATGGGTTTACTGAAACAAATTTATTTTTCCATCGGCAGGAGTCAAGAGGGATATCTCTTGCAGGATTTGTGAGCTGGTTCATCTGGCGCTCGGCGTACTTAACCCGTGTTGTTAGCTGGAGGAATAGGTTCTATGTGGCTATCAATTGGCTGACCACTCTCTTATTTGGCCGGGACATAAGCAGAATCTAGTGTGTCCCTGTAGATGTCCGAACAACAAATAAGATCGATATAGAGCTACACGCCACGGTCACTTGCTCGCCACACACTACCTCCCTTTTTTTTTTTTTTTTTTTTTTTTTGCGGTCCTCTTCTACCACTGGCACTATTAGCCGTGAATGTAATTCACAGGTAAACTATGAATAAATCTGAGGATGCTGCAGTTACGTACATGTGCTGTGAATGTTTAGTGCTCTTAGAAAAGTTTAAATGTCTTGGAACGGAGGGAATACTCGTGTAATCCTTGTCAGATATGAGTTTTGATTTGAGGAAGAATCTCTGGTAAAATAGACATTTCATGGCAGTATATAGGCTGTTGGACGAGGAGAAAAAAAAAATACTGAAAAAGTCCAGAGTGCAATCTTTAAATAAAGAAGTGTTTGAACTCCATTCCCAGTCTTTGCTGTTGCTGATGGGTCTCAACTTGTCAATGAACTGTTTGTTAAAAAATAGTTATGCCTACCAAAGGTAGTCCAAAGACTGATTAATAGGAGTATCACAAGTTGTAGCCTGTAGGACACCATTTCCTTACACCCCACCTTCAGTAACAATTGAACTGAATCATATTATTATATATGATGAAAATAACTTTAAGAACTTAACTGAATCATATATTATAATAAAACATAACTTAATAGATGGACCCTGAAACCCAAAAAAGGAAATACCTGTATCTGGCAAACGACATTTCCAAGATTTCATATATTTCACTGTATATACACAATATGTACTTCGTCCCATTATCTAAAAAAATATACACTATGTTTAAAGATCTCCTTTGTGGCTTAGAATCAGTGGACCATAACACCTCCAGTTCAATGCCTCAGTTGTCAAAATGGTGTTGTAAAAATGCACAATGGAGCATTCAATTTAAACACGAAAATTCTTTCCAACAAAACAGTTAAACTTCCTCTGTATCAAGAACTCATTCTGAAACTGGTGGGGCCACATGCTACAGAGCAAACTGAACAAGGAACTGTTTCATTTAAACCTAGTGAACAGATAAAAGATGAAACTACAACATGCTACAATGCAGCTGATATCAATGGAAGTCATGAAATACAACAACTGAAATCAGCGAAGGAGGCCAGGTGTGATTTGGAACAGACACAGATATCAAGAGGATTCAGTTCATTCTGCGTCTCTTGTTCCGTTGGAGGCATCCACCATCCACATCCAATGAACCTAAGGTATTGCTCCTCCCTCTCCTCCTCAAGGATCTCGAAGTGCCTGCATTGCTAGGCTCTCCTGCACTCTCAGACATACCAGCATCCCCTTGTATCACTGCAACAGTGCTCGAATTAGATGCTTGGTCTGCAGAAGGTGCTCCTGGAACGCGAGCTCCATTAACTGCTGGCTCATTATTTTGAGGATTTGACGATGAAGCAGATCCTCCATATTGGCTTGGTGAGGCAATTCTTCTAAGGTCACTCATCGCACTAAATAGTCTTTCTGTGCTGCCAGAACCAATACGTTCCAACAAGTCAAGTCCATCTGATACACGTGGTGTTGAGCCACGTCTTGATGATTCTGATGCATCGTTTCCTACCAGAGATTCTGATGCATTGTTTCCGGTCAGACCATTATCAGGGCTAGTGGAAGAACCATCAGGCCGGCTCTCGGCTTCTATTTGCATCCGCCTTGCTCTCCTTGTGGTCAATGCCAATCTGCTTATGCGAGCACGTTGATGGATGTCATTTACTTCTTGCGCAGCTGATTCAGACAGCCCTTCAAACCTACTCACGCTGCTCAGAATCTGCTGATCCAGAAGACGCCTCCACGCGTCACCAAGCCTTCTTGAGATAGGTCGCATATGGAATTGCTGCCTGAAGCTTTCAAGGCGATTTCCATGTGGCCTCGGTGGGATTGTAGTTCCTGGTGGCTTCCCATCCTCCAGAGTCTTCTCTGCACCTGAATTCCCTCTACCATATATAGGAGTAATATTTGCCTCGGTCACCTCGCCTTTGCAGACTGGGCATTCCTTGTGGTTGGAGTAAACATTCAACCACTGATACAAGCACGGCCAGCAGAAGAGATGTCCACAAGAAGTGACAACCGGCTCACTAGCCATCTCAAAACATATGTTACACTCAAATGCGGCAGCAGTCTTGCCGCGTTCCTCAGAGGAATCCTGAGGGGCACCTAATTCTGAGCCATTGGCGGCCACCTTGTTTAATTCATTAGTATCAGCTGCAGGCTCGTGCTGGGGCACCGGCTCGGCGGCGTCCTGCACAGAGGGGCGAGCCTCGGAGCTGAGGGGTGGAAGGTCAGACCTGAACCGCCTCGGGCGAAGCCACCGGTTTCCAGTCTGGTCGAGCAGCCGCCTGTACCGGGCGGCAGTGTCTGGTAAGAAAGATGAAGAGGCCGTTGACGAGGAAGGCCGGTCCTCCCAACCCAGCAGTTCGCTGGCCCGCACCAGCGGGGGCGGGGGCGCCTGATGGAGGACGTACCGAAGTTCCCGAAGTCTGTCTCGGAGCCCCCTGATAGCAAGCGCTTCTCCTGCAGGTGACAAGTTCCGCATCACGGGCATGCGCGGTTCCGGAACCCGCACGTACGACAGATGCGCCTCCGGAACAGGCGAGTCTTCGGGGTTGTAGGGGGAGTACACCTCCGGCGGCGGAGGGGAGAGGTCGGCGCGGGAGGGGGAGTACGGCGGGTGCAGGGGCTCCGGCGGCGGTGGCGGCGCGTCGACGGACGCGGCGGAGGACGAAGGGGAGGAGGGCATCGGGGTGCTGAGGGCGAGATCGGAGCCGAGGTCAGAGCGGCGTGGGCGCGGGGCGCGGGGGAGGCCTAGGTAAAGGTTCAGATCCATCCTCCTGCTGCTCCCCGCGGCCTCATCGGCGTCCATCCGACGGCGAGCCGCGCCTGACAAGCGACAGCCCCACCCCCCCCCCGCCGCCTTGCCGTCCCACCTCACCGAGGCCGGGGGCCGCGAGGAGCAAACCCCTATCTCGGCGCGCGGACGCGGCGCCAGGGTCCGGGTCATGGGCGGAGGATCTGAGGCGCCCTAGCTGCCGCTGTCGCGAGAGATTACCAAGCGGCAGGGTGCGGCGCCGGCGACGAGGGGAGCGGTGGCGGCGAATTTTGGGTAGCGGACGCGCGGCCAGGGAGGTGTGCGCAAGCGGTCGGAACAGGGTGGCCGGGTGGGCGTGTTTATATCGGCTATATTCTGCTCTGTGCTCTGTGCTGTCGCGGAGAAAAACGTGACCGTGTTGCAGGCCAGAAACCAAACCGATTGCTATCCTTTTTCACCTGCTGTTTATATCGGCTCCTGTGGGGGTGTTTCTGCATTTCCAACGGTTTTTTCTTTTTAAAAAATCAGCCCACGGTACTACAAGAGTAAAGCTCGTACTACTATACTCCCTGTCCTAAAATGTAATTGGTTAAAGTTTACCTCTTTGATTGATGCGATAAATATTAATATTCTTTTGTATACTTTTTTGGTTAAATTTATCTTAGCTTGTTTTAGGATAAATTTTGATTCCTTATACGACAATAAGAGCATCTCCAAGAGACTAGGTAAAATAGAACTCTAAAAATCAAGATTTAGAAGCTCTCTAAATAAAAATAGCTCTCCAAATACTAAAGCACCACAGCAGCCTCTCTATCTTTCACTATCCAGCCAGCCAGCATAGCATGGCGCGCAATCCAGAGGTCTTGCATGTGACTGGTTGAGCCCTAGAGCCGTCCTGCAGCGCTGCATGTCATGACGTGCCCCAGCTGCCGCAATTCACGCAAGCTTGGCGAGCGAGTCTCGCTCGCTATGTATGCCGAGCAAAAAACATGGAATAGCTCGCGGCTATATTTAGATAATGAGATGCAGAGCCTGTTGGAGACAATTTTTTACTCAGAATAGCTATATTTACATTTACAAAATGATTTACCTAGTCTTTTGGAGATGCTCTAAGAAGGTAGTAGTATTATAAAATGCAGTCAGTTGTATTATAAAATTCAGTTAGCTCTTGGCCTGCTTTCTAAAGAGGGACACGGTGGTTTATCCCTAATCTGATAGCGAGGGGACAGAAGCGGTTCAACTTGGAAAGCCCGTCCATAACCCTAGGCTAGTGAGGGCGCTACCTAGACCCTAATCTAAAATTCAGAGAAAAAAAAATTGTGCCTTTGCAATTTTAGATTCTAACGGCACGTTTTTTAAATCAGAAACAAGATATTCAAAAGTAAATGTTAAAAAACAAGTACCACGAGACACGCAATGATCGTTCCAATTAGCTCGTGTCAAACCATATTGTGGAAATATGGCTGCTATATTGGTCAATGGAAGCATCATCTTCTCGTCAAGATTCAGTAGTCAGTGTAGAGCGCTGTCTATATACTACACTAAAATACAGCTACGATAATCGACATTCTGAAGTGAAATGCATAATGCAACCACAGAAGAAATATCTACTTTGGCAACAGAGATTTTTCAGCAACCGTAATTTCCTTTCACCAGGCGACACAATATGTGTTCTAAAGTCTGCCCCATCATGGAAAAACAGGCCAGTGATGTGTTCTAAAGTCGACCCCATCATGGAAGAACAGGCGAGTCAAGATGTGTTCTAAAGTCTACCCCATCATGGAAAAACAGGCGACTCAAGATGTGTTCTAAAGTCTACCCCATCCTGTTAAAAGATAAACAGAGATGAGCTCTTCCAGTACTCCACTTTCGCTTGTTTGCCTGGATGCTTCTATTTACTCCAGCATCAAAATCCCACCAAACAGGGCAGACGATTATTCTTGTGGGCTGACAATGTCAAGAATCTGCAATACAGGAGTTCAATGGTTGAAAGATAGATATATGATGTGTAGAATCACAATGGAAACAATAAGATCAAAGGCAGAGGCAAACTGAGATGGCTTAAGACCTCATCAGCAAACTGGCGAAAAGCTTGAACTTCCATCACTTTCTCCAATTCCTACAGACAAATTAATGTAGAAACAATGAAAAAAAAATAAAACTACGTAAAATTCAAGAAATATAAGCCAGGATCTCGCATAGGCTTTATTTGGAGCTTATCAACCACTCAAAAGGATACCCAAGTCATGACAAAGGATAAGAAATTGAGGTGATGTACACTATTCCCATGGGGGAAAAATGCAGCTGTATTCAACTTGAGTGTTTACATTGAATCAAATGCAGTTATGGTAGGTACGTTGAGTGCTATTTGGTCAGCTGGCACAAGTATGAATCTAAACACATGTCGAACTTAGCAAATGTAGCAAGCGAATGAAGATACCTTTTCTGGTTCGGAAGACCCGTCAATTTTAAGTATCATTTTTTGCAGTTCAGGATCCCTGAGAGCATCTTGGATCCCTTTCAGTTCCGCTGTGAAGGGTACAAAGTTCAGGTAAAAAACACTCAGAAAGAAAGCTGCACTCAGACTACTTTGGCATTCATGAATTGAGAACTAGCATACTTCTATCAATCCAAGTGACAACAGTAATTACCTCGACATCTTAAAGGGCGAATAAAGTGACTTTTTGGAAGGCGAAACAAATAAACAACAGCCACACATGATGCATGAAGGATCAGAACTTATTTAAACATGAAAACTCTAAGGTATGTCTATATATTTTTTTTGCAGAATACGCAGGAGAGCTGTGTATCATTGCATTAAGGTATATCTATATCAATATAAGTTTCCCTGTATTAGCTGCACTAAGTCATTCATTAATGATTTCCCTACATGTTATAAACCGCAAGTGAAGATGTGCATGTTGGTTATAAAATGGAATAATGGATGTTTATGACGGAAGTATGAGTAAACTGTAAGCATAAGTGATGTTGGAGGGGCATACTAATATGATGCTAATATCCCTTTTTTTAAGTAACTGACCTACATCACAACACTGTTACACAATATGAAGTGCCTAGAAATGTAGCCAAGCTTGGTGCCTTGGTGGTAAGCTAGGCCATACACCCATACCTAAAGACCTTAATCTATTGTTGTCAACAAGCCAGCTTGGGTCCTCAACTTCAAGAGCTTTTGTAGGGCACGCTGTATTTGGAGATTTTGTAGTGCATGCCACGTTCAGTGCTGCTGAAAACAGGGAAATTACAGTTAAACAATTTATAGGCAGTCATAAACACATAATGAAGCAACAAGAGCATTTGTATGACACTTTAGGTAACCATTTTACAAGATAGTTCCACTGTATACAATCCGAGGTGGTTGTGGCGATGTGGGTGGTTACTTTAAAAGTTCATAGTGGGTATATCAGTATACAGTTATAATAGTACAGGATATTACCCAGAGCCCCATGCTGCAAAGTGCAAACAATTTTAAAAAAATTGCCATAGATTCATATAGTTTGCTAACAAATCATTCAAACTAATACAAAACACCTTCAAGCAATACTGCATGAACTGATATACAGAACACAATTGGTTCAACCACTTTTATTTGGGTAAAAAAGTGTCACAGACATTTTGGACACCAATAGTAAGAAAGTTTTCTTCCTATAACAAAATAAATTACCTTTGAAGCAAGGTATTAACACTATGGTTAGCAAGAATAAAATTAAAGGTATTAACAATATGGTTAGCAAGAATAAAATTAAGTCCCTAATAAGAACATCTGTACCTTATTGCTTTAGGAACTAACAAAGTTGATATCTTCACTCATGGAAATTACCAAAGTATGTAACAATTAAGGACAAGCATGAGCAAATAACAGCCGGGATTTACACCCCATACCCTGTTGTAACTGGAACGAGTCCCTGCTTCCCAGTGCCCCAGTATGTTAAGAAAGCATTACATTTTAATAATTTTATCCCCAGAAGCTAGAGGACTCACTAACTTCCTCCTGCAGTGGTGACTTGCTAATTTCTTCCTGAGGCAATGTCTTTTGGCAAGATTCCTCTGAAAAGAACAAAAGAGAAGCAACATTTAGCACCAAATAACAACCAATTCCTATAAAGGAACTGGATCTCATATAATTGATTGGTACAGCTTGTAAGCATGTGTCTACTGCTCCCAGGACAAGAGAAACAATCTAAGTTGGAGATCACAGTATAAAAGCATTCCAATCTACTCTTAAGTCCTGTAAGAATATATTAAATCATTGAAGAAATTTAAGGTTGACAAACTGCAAGGTTGGGATAGAAGTACCTTTGTGCTTTTTAAAGCATGTGACAGAGCAACTGCAAGGAATAATGAAACAGCAAATTATGAACTAATAAAAAAAATTGAGAGCTAATACATTTAGTCAATCTGTAGCATATATGATATATCAAGCACCAAAATATTTAGTATGAACACTAATTTAGATTTTGCAGGCATAATCTTGAATGATCCCAAAGCAATTACAAGGATTGAGTGACTTGATTTAATTAACAGACGATAAACTTAGAAACACGATACAGTAGAGCAGGTTAAGAAAGCCTAATTGCATTGAAGGCTGCAATGTTTAGTGGTATCCTTATGTTACAATTCTAAATAAATGCTACCCATCGTTACAAAATAATGATAATATGGTAGAAACACAAGCAGAAGACAATTTTTTTAAAAGGACTCGGTGGCTAAACTTTATATCTCCTCTAGGTAATAGCAACCTTAGTCCTTATGTACACCCTACATTCATTTAGGAAAATTTGCTGCATTCGGTTTTTGGATTAATGCAGCATTTCTCAGTTATATGACCCACTAATCTACTTCAAATCTCTACCAAAGATAAACATGAAACACAGCACTATGTTTAATGCTAGAATTGTAGCGACATTACTTTCTTAATTAACTGATTGAATCTGAAGTCAGAGGTTTCAAGCAAATTTCAGGTGCCCATAATCCAGACGTGCCCAATCAATCACTTTGTTCTATGAACCCTAGTCAATCCGTCCTCTCCTCAAAGAAGAAATTACCTAAATACAATCACCTGGGCATAAATTCACGCCAGTTAACACAACACAGATAGCCCCCCGCCCCCGCTACTCTACTGACAAAGAAACCACGCCTCAACGTTACGCTTGGCGAGAGCACATGCAACCACGCACAACGGCACATAACGGCAGATAAGGCTTGTGGCAGGACTCACTAGGGCGTGCGGCAGGAAGGGCACTTGTACTTGGGCGGCGCCTCCTTGCAGACGCAGCAGCGACCGCTACCCATCTCCCGACCAAAATCGAGACCGTTCCCACGGGTTTTCAGGGGAAGCGGGAGCGTAGCAGGGAAGACAGCTGGGGGTCGGCGGCGGCGGCGGCGGCGGCGTCGGCGGCGGCGGCGGCGGCGGCGTCGGCGTCGGCGTCGGGCGAGCGGTGGTGGCGGGGACGGGGAGCGGATTTCTGTCTTCTTTTTTTAAACTCTGGCTCTGGCCTCTGGGGCCGGTGAGTTTTTTTAAAAAAACTGGGGGCCGGCGTTTACGAGAGGAGGAACGGCGGCCTGGCCCAGCGTTGGCTAGGCAGGCCCGAGTCCGCTAGGTTAATGGATGACTTCGGTTGGGCCGGGAATGACCGGAACTACGGCCCGAACCCCGTGGATCACCTCAGCGTGGAAAGAATGCCGGCCCATGAGAAACTAAGTTCCTAAACCTCTCAACTCAATCCAACATTCCTCTGTTCTTCCACAAAATAAATCCTCCAATTGATTTCCCTTTTAGCCTCTAGATTTCCTCCCATTTTTCTTTATCGTTACAATAAGCACATCCTTGTCCTTGATCGTGCATTTATCCTCATGAGATTTCCGTCGTTTCCAGCCCATGAGAAACACTTGCGCGGTTTGTCAAGCTCTTCTCTAGCCCCTCTTCTTAACCTTCTGTGAGTACTGAGGTGTATATTGATTGCGATGCCAAAATCAATCTATTACCTAATAATAAAGAGGCAAAATTTCAGCCCATTATTTTTGGTCCATCCATTTTTTTCGTCCACCTTACACCGACTAACTCTGTGACCATGAAAATCGGCTTTGTTTGTCAATCTATAGCTCTGCTAATTTATATGATAGGTTTCGGATAGTTACGAGTCCAAATTCAAATAGATAGATCTCTGCCATATAAAATAAGCTGGATAGGAGTCCTAATCTCCATCTAATATAATACAAAGTTCTAATAGGACACTGATTCCTTTTCCAACTCATGGTCACATATCAAACTGTGTTCATCTTTATATATAAAATAACAGCAATACTATTTTACAAGGCACTCCAGATCTCGCTTGTTACAAGTGCAAAAACCGTCGACTCCAAAAGCAAAACAAATCAACCAATCGTCCTTGGTGATTTGGCCTAGTTGTATATATTCATGATAAAAAAAAATCTTCTAATGGCCAACAGACGCAGATGATATACGTGGAATAAAGAAACAAAATTGGATGGGGTAAAAAAAATCGGCCTTCTAATGGCCAACAGGAGCAGATGATACTTGGAATAAAGAAAGAAAGTTGGCTTGATGAAAAAATTCGGCCAATGGCCAATCGATTCCATTGTTGGCTCATGAGGAAAAAAAGTGCCGATAGCCAATCGGACATGTATAGAAAATGGACGCCGAACATATAATCTATATACCTATACCTATCTTCTTTTCTTTTCTTTTTTTAATAATAATAAAGAGGCAAAAGAATCTGTTCATATTTTTTAGCCCATCTCTCTAATTATCGGAAAATAGAAAGTTTTTTTCAACCAACCCATGCCCAAAATAGTTAGAATAGCTCTTATCTAGCACAACACAGAGTCCAATTCCAAAATATATTGGGTTGTGCGTGTCAGAGAGACTCATAAATCTATATCTATGCATAGTTCGATTCGCCGTAAATGTGAAGACAATTAGGAATCTAATCAAAATTCAAAATAGATATCTTTAATCCTGAGTAATCTAAATAGAAATCTTGATCCAATAGAAAAAACTTCTATAAAAGTATAAATATGGCCAATCGATTCCATTGTTGGCTCATGAGGAAAAAAAGTGCCGATAGCCAATCGGACATGTATAGAAAATGGACGCCGAACATATAATCTATATACCTATACCTATCTTCTTTTCTTTTCTTTTTTCTAATAATAAAGAGGCAAAAGAATCTGTTCATATTTTTTAGCCCATCTCTCTAACTATCGGAAAATAGAAAGTTTTTTTCAACCAACCCATGCCCAAAATAGTTAGAATAGCTCTTATCTAGCACAACACAGAGTCCAATTCCAAAATATATTGGGTTGTGCGTGTCGAGGGACTTATAAATCTATATCTATGCATAGTTCGATTCGCCGTAAAATGTGAAGACAATTAGGAATCTAATCAAAATTCAAAATAGATATCTTTAATCCTGAGTAATCTAAATAGAAATCTTGATCCAATAGAAAAAACTTCTATAAAAGTATAAATATATATTTTATTTTATCTTCTTGGTTTCGGTTCTTTTTCTTTTGATTCAATTTTTATTGTTTATTAGTCCGGCTTTGATTCACGGCCCCGCAAGGGTGTGCATGTCCGTTTGGTTTCTGATCCCGTTGCTCTCCATCGTGTGTTGCTTTTTTAGGTCACGTCCTTTTAAGGTTTGTTTTTGGACTGATCTGTTTCTTCCCCTGATTTCTATTTCACTATTCTCTACTTTAATAATAAAACATCAAAATTTCAGTCCATATATTTTCATCCATCCATTTTTTTAAAATTCTATCAATTTTTTTGGTCTGTCTCCCTCCAACTACTAGACATCGTGCTTATACAAGGCCCGTGTCTAGCATGATATGGATATAAGGTTCTAAAACAGATTGGTTCAGATATGTACTCGAACTCATCAGAGTCCTAAACTATATAAACAAAAAAGATACAAGTAGAAATAGAAATTAGTTTAAAAACCTAAATAGAAAAGGATACAATCAAAAATTAAATTAAAAGAATAAAATCTTATCCTACTACTGATTGCCATGAGTTGAAGTCCAACGCGGACTTGCCAAAAGAAATCTATATGTATCTATTCCTCCCTTTCTAATCATATTTTCTAATAAATAATACCATGAGGAGTTTATTTGGTTTACCAAGGGTATTCGATATGGAGTCCAACTATAGCTCATTGAAGCTAGCTCATGAAAAAATTAAAGAAGGAAGCAAAGAAAAAGGAAGGAATAAATATGCCAAATATAAAAAGGAAAGTGCAAGACATTAAATCTTTTTTTCACAAATGTTTGTTAGTTTTTTTTCCCGTTGCAACGCACGGGCATATTTGCTAGTTTGAATAACATTTGTATGGCTCCCCATCGTTGCAAACGCCCTGTGATTTTGTCAAGACATGGTCATAACCGCACCTACCTCTTAGATGCCTCACTGCTCAGGCGATCCATCCACCGTAGCTATTAGGAAACCTGCTAGTAGTTACGGTTGATCACATGAGAAAACACTAATAACAATAAATATAAATTATTCTCTTTTGATTTTTTTTTAATTGTGTTTATATCATACAAAGACTTTTGTCCTTGTCTCTGTAAATTATTAACTGTCTCTGTGCCAACATAGATCAGATTCTTTTTCTTATCTAACTATAGAGACAATTATAATTTGTTATAATTGTCTTCGTGCCAACATAGATCATATTTTTGTTTCTTGTCTCCCAAAAAGGAGGATGACCACAAAAAATGAACACATGCCTGGTGATCTAAAGAAGAGATTTCATGAAATAGCAATCCTCCGCATTTGTTTTTGATACCAGGTGATTCCCTGTTTTTATTCATGGAACGAAATACAAGTAGTTTAGTAGAGATTGAGAGGTTGAAGAGAATACATCATGGCTCAGTTCGTTCCTCCATTGGGTTCACTTCGAGAATTAATCCCATGCAAAACCTAAAATCATTCCCGTTGCTCAAACCGTGACCTAAATTAGTGAATTATTCCTACATGAAATCATTCCAGGTGCTCAAACCCTAGGAACCCAACAGCCCCCAGGAAGACAACACAAGTTCAATAAAAGACATAAAAGACCCACCCATCTGAGACCCTCACAAAGACCCAAAGACACCGTCATCTGACCAGCTGTATCACTATAGGAAAAGCCCCACTACTTGGTCTGATCTTCATCTGTGCCTCCAAATTGTCTTCAACGGTTGACAACTTCGGCTTTGTTCAGACGCCAGGATGTCCAATTGTCCATAGCCACCTTCTGACCGCCCTTCCCGAAACAGTCAGCACGTTCTCGAAAAAAAAAAGACTGACCTTCCCGCATGGCCTCATATAGCAAGAGTCCGAGACATTTGAGAGGGAAACATTGTTGCTGTTATGTCCTTGAGCACCTCCTCAAGCTTTAAATCCTCACATTTCATTGCTGCCACTAGGGATTTTTGAAAGTTTGTGTACAAAGTAGAATCCTATTGCTTGTCCGAACCGCTCATAATTTGAGCAAATGATGACCCGATTGATAAAAAATCTGACGCGTCAGCGACATACATTGAAACCCAAGGCGAGCTGTTCTACCCGTAGTTTACTCCTCAAACCACTCCGAAGCCAGATAGTATAGATCACAACACGAAATCACACATGAGTTGCATATTGGCACACCAACGAAAAAAAACAGAAAGCACTATAGGTCATCGTGGCAAAATATCATATCCGATACCGGACCAATGGATCCTTGAACTGAAGCCGCTGGTTGTACACCCTCCACGCATAGTCCTCCAGTAGGAAAGAGTGAAACCTCCATTCATCCTCATCGTCGGCTCCGGCACCACTTGCCTCGTCCTCGCGGCCTTCTCCGGCCGCATTGGAGAGCGGGACCAAGGGCGAGATGGTGTTGTCCAAAGACAGAGTGATCAGGACCGTCAGAGACAGACGGTCAGTCTCGCCATGCTGCGTCTCCATGGGCGCGGATGTGGGGCGAGCCATCCCTCTCACTTTCTTCAACTTGCCATTGCTCCACACCTAGCACGCGAGTCAAAAGGAATCATGGCAACAAAAGATGAGTGCCGCTGCTGCCGTCTGAAGAGTGAAGAACAGCTCATGTGACACAATGGCGTTTTTGTGTGTGTGTATGAAAAGCAGAGATGTTTGACTCTCCTCTTTTTTTTTTTTTTTTTTCTTTTGTCTTTTTACGTGTTCCAAGCTGGGCGATGATCATTGATAAGTGAGTGATAGACACCAGCTGATGCTGACATGGGACCTGATTGCCTAACTGGGTCAAAAATAAAAAATTGAGTGGTGATGCTGAATTGCTGATGTGCAGCCTACTTTAGAATTTGATGCCGCTGGCCGCTGCATAAACAAAACGGATGCTCGCCATCTCTGCCGCTGGTTCCTGTACGTTCTGTTGTAGTGGCACTACCGCCTCTAGCGTGTACTAGAGCACTAAATAAATGGTCTCTGAATTTTGACTAGATAAAGACGATATATAAGAATAATCACGGTGCTTATGTAATCTCTGCTTTCTTTCTGGAAGATGTTATTGCAAATTTCAGTTACTGATGGTCATGAGATATCTGAGAGATTTGCACATAATTAAGTACCTGGGCAATGTCGCCGATGGTAACAAGGATCGCGCCGTCGCGGGCGCCCACTGCCGTCCACTCGCCGCCGTCGTTCATGACCCAGCTCCGCGGTGCCTCTTCCTGCCCGGACGCCTCCCACTGGCAGTGAAGCGCCACGACGTACGGGTACGCCTTCACCTTCCCGACGGCCGGAGGCGCCGTATCGGCGGTGGAGACCCGGGAGGCCCATACCAGGCACCGCGCCTTCCTCCTCCCCTCCTCGAAGGGCTCCTCCCGGAAGCCCGTGTCGGGGCACCCGGAGAGAAGCGCCACAACCCGCATGCCCACGTCCCTCATCCGACGCGCGTACTCCGCCGCAGCCGGGAGCGCGTCCATGTCCCTCTCGGAGGCATCGAACACCACGGCGGGATCATCGGCGCCGCCGTCTGCACCCTGCACTTCGCCCTCCTCCTCCTCCTCGGAGAAGCCGAGCGTGCGGAGATTCGACTCAAGGCGCGTGGACGCGTCGATTTGAGACAGCTCGGCGAGCGCGGAGGACGGTAGCTCGGGAGGGAGGCCGTGGCCGGCGAGGTGGAAGTAGCCCACGTCGGCGGCGTCGCGGAGCGCGCGCTGATCGGGGGACTCGAGCGAGACGAGGGGCGGAAGCGAGGGCGACGCCTGCGACCGAGCCGCGAGTGGCGACCGTAGCTGCGGCGCCGGGGACGAGAGGAGGAGGCGGTGCAGGAAAGCAGAGAGCGAGGCGTCGGCCCCAGCGGCCGCGGAGGACGGCGCCGCGTTGTGGTTCGACGGCGTCGGCGGAGGAGGGCCTGGGAGCGCGCTCCCTCCGGCGGTGGTCCTGGACGTGGCTGTGGCGGCCTCGGAGGACGAAGCGGCCATGGAGACGGCCGGAGCGGCGGGATCGCAGCGTGCAGGGGTGCTTTTGGTTGGAAACGTGTACCGGGGTTGTTGGGCGGCGTTTGCTGTCTCTCCTGCGAGGAGGGCGGCCTTTATCCGGCTCGTGTTGGTCTGGTTTTGTGGACCCACCTGCTGGCCCAGTGGTGGCCCACTTTTGCGAATTGCGGCGACCTGGACCGGTGAAGCTGGCAAGTGGGCCGGTGTAGGGAGCACGACTTACTGGCCCTACTTCCAACAAGGCAACAGCTCCCGCCAAATCAGAATTCTGCTGCAAATTATTCAAAATCAAAAATATAAAAAAGAAGAAAGAAATAATTCTGCTGCTCTGCTTCATTCTGCAATAGTAGTTTTCTTTCAGAAATCTGGAGGGGCCTTGTTGGCCCCTGCACTTATGTAGGATTAACGCAAGCTTTGACACTGCTGAATGATCTGAATAGACATGCGTCATGGCATCTGATAAGTGAGAGGAATAACTGCGTGAAAGCATCCGTTTGTGTGACCCGTCGAGACCTGACCTCAGTGATGACTTCAGATTTATGTCGCCGTGCTGCGCCGGGAACGATCTTAGTTGCTGCATTTGCTGGCTCGCGTTAATAGGGAAAACAGAGAGGATTAGCTGCTAAAACCATTGGAAGAACTCGCACTGAACCATTAGTTTTCGGTATCATTTTTGCTCCGTGTCTCCATCCATCAGCACTCGTGGATCGCTTGGTGGCTTCCGTTGAACGGAGGGCGCACGAGCCATGGAAATTTGGCTGCGTTCCGTGTGCACGTACTCGACTTACAAGTTACGACACGGCAGCCCGGCAAGCTTCTGTGGCGTTTCGATTAATAAATAAATATAAATAAATTACTTACTCTGTGATGGGAGTTAGGACAGGGGCATGGCACTCGCCGACGCTTGCCGAAGATGACGACAGAGATGCAGAGAAAGCCGATCAAGCATCTGAAGATGCCACCCAAAAATTCAATCATAGGGACGGGGGCTCGCCTTTTGTGTTTTCTTTTTTTGTGGCGACCATCATGCTTAGAATATGGATACGTGTGCCTGGGGCATGTCAACCTAGTAGTGCGAAAAACCCTTCGAGCCTCGGCGTCGCCTCCTCCGGGGGCGACCGAGGCCCCGCCGCCTCAAAGAGGCCAAATTCACCCCCCCCTCACCCCCCCCCCCCCCCCCCCCCCCCCCCCCCCCCCCCCCGTCCCCGCCCCCCGCGCCCCCCCCCCCAAAGAGGCCCTCCCCCCCCCCCCCCCGATCCTCGGGTCGCGGCCCCCCCCCCCCCCCCTCCCCCCCCCCCTCCCCCCCCCCCCCCCCCCCCGGCAGCCCCCCCCCCCCCCGGGGTCGCCTTCCCCCCCCCCCCCCCTAGGCCCCCGGATCCACGCTTCCCCCCCCCCCCCCCCCCCCCCCCCCCCCCCCCCCCCCCCCCCCCCCCCCCCCCCCCCCCCCCCCCCCCCCCCCCCCCCCCCCCCCCCCCCCCCCCCCCCCCCCCCCCCCCCCCCCCCCCCCCCCCCCCCCCCCCCCCCCTCCGCCCTTGCGGCGCGCGGACGGCGGCGGCCAGACCGGGATGTAGCGCGCCGACGCCCGGCGGATCTCCGGCCCGGCGCTGGACGGCGGCGTCGCCGGCGCCTCCTCTCGAGGCGCTTGTCGCTGGCCTCAAGGTGCCTCCCCGCCCCCTCCTCCCTGTGAGACCGAGACTGCAGGACATGCCGGGACCGGGCTCGGCCCCGGCGGCCCCCCGCCCCCGCGCTAGATCCGCCTGCCTCGGCGAGCGGCGACGCCACCCCTCCCCCTTCTTCTTGACCGGGGCGGTGACCGGGTCGGGGGGTCGCTCGGGATGGGCCGGCCCCCTGCGTCGGGCCTGCGTCTCCAAAGAACGTCCGCCGAGCTTCGTGGTGGCGGTGTCTCCCTCCAATCCCCTCCCCCATCAACGAACGACGGCAGGGGTCGGTCGAGGGGATTTGTGCCGGGCCGGGCCTAGGTTTATGGGCGGGCTGCCCGCCTTTGCCCCCACCCTACCTCCCACCGGAGGTGACGATCGCACTGGCGGCGCGCGCGCCACCCCTGCCGCCTCCCGCCCCACGCCTATCCTTCATGGGGTTGAGGCGGCCGGGCCGCCACCGTCTCGCGTCTAGCAAGGTTCAGAGGCGCCGGTCGGATGTGCCAGACAATCGCCGCCCCTCCCCTCCCGCACTCACACCACCCGCCTCCGCGCCTTTTGTAGTCGGGGCACATGGATTCGCTCCGCGCCCCAACGCCCCTCGGCTCTGGGTGGGGGGCGGCACGTGTCTCGGTCTGCATCGGTTTCATATCACGCACTCTCGGCCCCTGAGGCGGGGCCTCAAGCAGGCTCGCTAGTCAGGGTTGCCGCCGGTCAGAATTCCGGCCAGCCAGGCGTTTGGCGGCGGGACGGGCCCCCCGCAAGAACCGTCCTTTGTGCCTACGCCCGGCGCGGCGGCCCGGCCTCGCCGACAACACTCCACGCGGCGTAGTCGGTCTTTGGGAGGTCTGCCCCGGCGGAGGAGGCCGGCCCCAACTCCCCCGTGGCGCCCATGGCCGAGGCCTGCCGCACCACGACGACGTTGTCACCACCATTATCCACGGCTGCCCCGACACACCCCACGCCATGCGCACCCTCGGCCTCGAGAGTGCTCGGGCCGGGGTGGTTGCAGCGGGAGGCCACCGCTCAACTCGTGTGTCGGCAGGCAAGGCCGGGGCGGCCTCGCATGCTTCAACTCCTCTTCGTATTGGTTCTTCGGCAGCAACTCCACCGTGTGAAGCCCCCAGCCCGTTGTTCGCTCGATGCTTCTTCGGCGTGCCGCCCGCCCGGCCTTGAGGTGGTGGACCTCGGCCGGGCCGAGGGGCGCGGGCCACAGCACGGGCCGGGTGGCCGGCCGGCCAAAGGCGGGCTCCAACTCCCTCAACGGGGCCGATCGTCCCCCACCGGGTGGTGGGTGGGACGAACGGCCGCCACGCCGCACGGCGGCCTACCTACCCCGTGACGGCATTCGCGGCTTCGTGGGCGGTCGGGCTCCTCCCACCACCGGGCCGTTGGAGGACCCCTCGCACGACGGCATGGTGAAAACCAAACTTCGGGCATGCCCGGAGCCGGCGACGGTGGCGCCCCGTCATCCCCTTCCTCAAGGCGTCGTCGGCCGCCGTCCGTCACCCGGCAACTCGCGGGCTCGGGAACGGAAGGTTCCGGTGGATACCTCTAGGAGTTGGCGTCCCGAGGACGTCATACCCTTCCCGGAGGCTCCGATGAGGCCGCTACGAGCTCCCGCTCCGCCTACCGCCACCGCCTCGGCTTCGTCACCGTAGGCTTGCTCGCTCACTTGGGATTAGTGTTCCGTGGTTGCTTTGCTCCACGTGTCCTAGGGCAAGGAGACCGTGTGGTTGGTGGTTCCTGTTTCTTTTACTTCTTGTTGTTTGACCGGAGGTGGCAGTGCTTGTTTCAAAATTTGTTTCCACCCCGGTTTCGTTGTATTACATTTGCATTTGCATTCTTCTTCTTAAATACAAAGATGCGCAAGTCTTTTGCGTATTCGAGAAAAAAAACTTAGTAGTGCCTTGAATGGGATCAAGTTCAGTGATGTCGAGTGCTTTATTATTGGACAGAGGACAGTCCATGTGTGCCTATCGTCTAATTCGACGCCTAAAGACGACGACGGGGGAAAAAAAAAGGGTTTCTGAGTGTCCTTTGCGTGATTAGATGAGAGATTTTTTCCAGAATCGCGTAGCCGGTCGCGATCCTGACGGATTTCCAAGCTTCGAATCGAAAGCAATGGCAAACAGGAAAAAGAAAAGGAAAACCGGTTCCGCCACCTGAAACATCATCCAGGAAACAAGCTTGTCTGTAGCTGTAGCGATCAATGTGGAATTCCAGTTTGTTAAAAAGAAAAAAAGAACAATTGCGTGTATGGTTGGAGCTAGTAGACGGCGAGCATCTCAGATTCTCAGTATTTGCACTCGTCGGTACTGTCGTGCGATAAGTGAGGGGTACATCTAACCGGCTAATACTTTTTCAAACTTTCAATTAACGAAATACTCTCTTCGTTTTAAATTATTTTTTTTATCTATATAATAATATGTCTAGATATATAATAAAAAATAGATAAACTAAAAAAAAAGTAAAGCGACTTATAAGTATATTCTTTCTCGGAGTATAGTTGTCGGTAAAAATGAGGCCGTCCGCTATGCGGTGTGCTTCTGCATCCACAAGACCACAACACACTCCCCGAGTCTCCAAAGATGGACGACGCTCTGCATCGAGTATCAGTGAGAACTACGATGCGGCTATTATACTATTCTTACAATTACTCTGGGCTCAAATTTCGTTAGGAAAGGAAGCCCAAAAACATCTCACATGCTGTCCTTAGTGAACAAGTTCGGTTCCTTAATAGTGAGTACCAGGGCCCAAAGATGTATTGGAGTTCGGGGTCCAGACTCCAGAAACACGAGAGTTAGTCCAAGACGAATTAAGCCTTAGACTGGGCTCAGAAGTCTGGACCAAGGCCTGTACGGCCCAAGTACGAGTCAAGCATTCAGGCTAAGCTACAGACTAAATGGAACTCTGTTTCCATTTGTGACGTTGTTTCTCATTTGTCTGATCACGTATTTCTCCCTTTTTTTTCACCCAATAATACTTTATCTTAGAATTTAGGAGTAAACAAATGGAGCTTTCACGTTAAATCTCAATGTCTAGAAATTATCACATTAGTCACAGAAAAAAAAAATGTCCATATCAACATATTGATAAATTAGCCACCACTGTCATTATAAAAAAATATTAACCTGAAATGCTATCTATCTATTTTCTCCATCTCAAAATAAATAAATTTCTAAAAAATAAGAAAATAATTAACCCAAAATGCTATCTAACTACTTCCTATTCCTCCATCCAAAAATAAATAAATTTCTGAAAACTTTTAGATAAATTAAGCACGCTGGCAGAAGAGTCATGTGCCCTCATCTCCTTTTCTTTCTGTTTCCTCTCTCAAATTAGAAGTTATTCTAAAAATTTGAGAGAGTCAAAGTTTTTTAAGTTTAACCAAATGTATCTACTTGTTGTATGGGAATTGGGGATCACATCCTCACTGGATGCTAGAAAAGGTAAACTAGATGCATCAATGAGCAGTGAACGAAGGACAGGAAAATTGGCCACGCACGGCTGTTGCCCCAGCTTGGAATGCTTCATGACCTTGATGTTTGATCCACGCACGCATATTCGCATGGGAATGATGGAGACCACGGACCAGAACTTCACGTGCACCCAAAGTACCAAACCGCGCATGAGGCTGCTGAACTGAACCTGAAGCCAGCACCAACTGGCAACTGCGCACCAACGGCAACGGGACCGGACAAATCGCAGCAAGCCTGCTGCTACCCGCAAAACCTACTCCGGCAGACAAACAAAAGTGTCTGCTGAAACGTGAAACCTGTGAAAGGCTGAAACTGAGACGAGAACCCGTCTACTATTATTCTTGCATTCTTCTGGCGGATGATGAAGGCTACTAATCATGGACAAGCTTCGTGCATCCAGGCCCCCTGGGCCGTCGTGGTCCAGGGCGGGGCGGCTTGCCGCCCGCATGGCGGCGGAGGCGGCCGCGTCGCCTGCCGAAGCAGGACGCGCGAACCACCGCGATTTGTGTGTGTGTTGTGGTGGTGGTGGTGGGGGTCCACGATCAGGCTTCAGCCGGAAAGCAACAAGCGAAGGTATCCAGTTCCGGCACCGGCTGCGTCCGTCCACGGCCGGTCCATCGTCGTGAGGTCGCTATTTGCCGGCCTCAGGCTCTGCTTTGTGCCGTGATGGCTACATGAAGTTATCCGGCAACAAGGAAGATTGGAAGTCCCTGTTGTCCTGCGCGGAATCTTCTTGACTGAGCAATTTGTTCTCACGCTCGGTTGGATCAAACATCCGAGACAAGTCTGCACGTACGTACACAGAATGGTCTTTGATACGGTAGTAGTAGTCCACTACCGCTCCACAACCATAAACAGCTGCGAAACGCTCGTAACATAGTAGATTCAGGTTAAGCTGAGAAAAAAATATATATACCAGACCAAGAAGAAGAAAAAATGGGAGAAGCAATGAAGATTCCTCACGATTCCATTTGATTAGTGGTGTTTGCTGCCGCAGTCGCTCTCTGATTTGAACCGAGCCAACCAACTCTGCAGGTTGCGTCCACAGGCAAAGGCAGCCCCCAATCAACGACCGAAACCAAACCATCTGAATTCTGAAAGCAGGCCGGGCTTCCAAGACAAGCTGGATCGTCCAAAACCAAATAAAGCACCACTTCCGTTGCAGGAAACGTCGCTGTTATAGGAACAGGAGGCACGAAATGAGTAGGAGTATGTCAAGCCTCTTTGGTGAGAGTGATCACCTGCAACGCAACAGGCTTGTCATTGCGTTGGGGGAGAGGGTGTCCTGCTGTACTACACTGTGAGCCTGTGAGGCAAGCCAATGAGATTTGACAGGAGTTCAGCTACCAATGGATGATGGCGTTAGATCATCGATGCGTTGCGGTCCAATGAAACGTACTAGGCGTGGAATTTCCAACAGCGAGATCTCGTTACTGTCGGTTCAGAGTGTTCGATCAGCTAGCTGCTACTCCCTGTGCTACTAGTCTACTACTGCCTCTCCTTCTAGTCCGTTATTTTTGTCTGCAACTGCAAATTCCATATGAATTACCTGAAGTACTGAACCGAACGAAGACCAATCAGTCTATCAGAAACCACGGAACGGAACAAGACGAGCAGAAGCAGAGGAAAAAATGCTCATTGCTTAGGCCACATCCCTTTCCGTTTCTCCGGCACCACACACAGCCAAAGCGACGCCCCATGGCTAGGCCAATGGCCTATGTGTGTGTGTGGTGCTGCCTTGCTGTCGAAAAGGATGCCGCAACCGCGGCCTTCGATTTCAGCTAATGTCGCACGAGTCCAGTCGCGATTCGCGAATGAATATGAGGAATCCTACGTCGCTCGCATGCTGTTTGCCCCCCACGAATTCGCTTTCTTATGGCATTTTGCGTAGCCAGCCTGCGCGGCGAAGCACCCGCGAGATGGTCGTGCAATGCAACGACGACGAGCCAATGGCCGTGCTCTGGAATCTGGACCGACATGGCGTTTCTTCGCTGAACTGAAGCATGGCCCGGGTTTCAGGCCTGACGAGCGAACACGTTTCCTGATGCGAACAGGGAACAAATGGAGATTATTGGCACATAGAGAGCACTACTGCTCGCAGCATATACTAATGTACGGTTACATGATTGGACAGCAGCCCCTCTTTGGGGATTAATTGGCACTTGGTGGTGGTAGATGATGGCTCAATGGTATCTTCCATGCCTCGCAAGAGTAGCGACAGCGCAGCGGGGAATTATTAGCAATTCTCGTTCCATTGTCGCTTACGACTTGGTGGCAATACCTTAGTTGCAGAAATGTCGTGAAGTGAAGCACAATAGGACATATTACTACAAAAGTTGAAGCAACTGTGAAATGCCAATCGGTGTGGTGTGACTTCTCTTCTGCCAAATGGAGTGCTAGCTCCCGTGGTCATGTAAGCAGGACTGAAGTGAACTTGTCATGTATATTAACATCTAGGATACCTAGTAGGATCAAGAATCAGGGGTTCAATTTACAGTGAGCGTATAACAGAGTAGTAAACGACACATTTTTTTTTATTGCAAACGGTGAAGTAAAAGAATGATGGTCAAAGTGAAAGGGAATCCATGAGCCCTTCACTTCTCAATCCTCACTTCCAAAATGGTGAAGTTAAGACTAGGCCAAGGTCTTAGCCATCCGTGATCTCAATTCCAAAATTTAGTTTTTATCTACATCTATGTATCTATATCCGTGTATATATATCTATATCTATATCTCTTATAAATCCAATCCTCACTACAAATCCATCTCAACATACAAGCCATTCACACCATCCTCCACTAGCTATCCACATTGTTTCCCACTAATAGTCAAGTCATTCCACTAACTTTCAACCTCTTAATCGCAAGCTATTCACAAGCTCATCCCCACTACAAGTCTACCTTAACAGGCAAGCCATTCACGTCATCCTCCACTAACTATGCACATCATCTTCCACAAATAGTTATGTCATCTCACTCAACCTTTTAATTGCAAGCTATTCACAACATCTCCACTTAACTTCATTTCAAATTTTCTGCAAACCCCGTAACAACGTGCGGTTAATCTTAGTATCTTACAGTTTTTATCCCCACTAGCATTCTCTCTCGCCATGTCCTTTCAAGCTATCCACATCAAAAAGCCACATATTCACATCATCGTTCTATATTCCTCCACTAACATTCTAATTTTATTTTAAATCATATGTGATTTCTGCAGCAGCGCGGAGTTATGTTTATAGCTCATTTTAGCTTGGTCTTGAATAAAACTTTTGAAATTAACAAATCTCATCCAACAAGACTGTAATTATATGGCTATCTGTCTAATAAAACCTCCCACTTTGCTCAAAAGAATATCTAATAATTGTATTACTACTACTAGTACGATAGACTTAATAAAAACTAATTTTATATTATAGATATTTGTTGATTTTGCAACTTCGTTAAGCTTGAGAAGTATGACTTAGCATAAACTAAAATGACATTTTAAAATGAAGGGATTAGAATTTACTTTCACCATTTTAAATTATAAAATGTTTCATTTTTTAACTCTAAGTTTGATCACTGTCTTGTTCAAAAAAAATTTGTACAAATATGGTCAAATTTAAGTTATTTTTTAAAAAAATTATTAATAATAAAGGAAGTCACCACAAAAAAAAATAATATTTTGTACAAATTTTTAATAAAACAAATGGTCAAACTTAGAATAAAAAAGTCAAACATTTTATAATTTAGAACGAAGGAAGTACATGGTGAGACAGTAATGGCTTCCAAAATTGTCCATAGGGACACAGTATCCTCTGTATATGGCTTCCAAAATTGTCCATAGGGACACAGTGTCCTCTGTACTTCTATATACAACATTTTAGTACAAAAATTTGACATTCCTTCGCCACAGAAAACTGACCTACTGTGCTGGACTAGACTCTGCTAATCCAGATCGTACACGTGGGAAATGTTTCCTCTGAAAACTTATCATTCCCTTCACTGACAAGCCTGCCTGATGCACAAATCCAGGAGCAGTGATCCAGATCCGCCGTCACCAATACAAAGAAAGTCTCCAGACTCCAGTGTCACCCTGTACTTGAATAATCAACGGTCACGTCGATGCAACTCTATCATTTCCAGAATTCTCAAACCGGGCGGTTGCAGCTGTTAGCTGTACCTCTACATGCGCTAGCACATACACAGAACGTTAGCTGGAACGTCACGCATTATTCTACTCTAGCAAATTAAGCGTCGAAAACAATGGGAGAAATCCAACGAAATCCCGTCTGCGTTCTCCAAAACATCCTCATGAACATGATATGTCTACATGTGGCGCACGCGCACGTTCTTCTCCTCTTTTCCGAGAGGAAATGCGTGTTCATGTTGTTCACAGCATCTCCTCGTCGTATCATGCATCGTCATATTGTCATATTTCGAAAACAGGCTGTCCATGTATACGTATAGAATGGAGTTACCGCGTTGACCACACATGCATCATCAGGTCATGAAAGATGAAATCGTTGAATCATGTGGCCATTTTCTGGTAGCTCATCGTCCAAGCTAGCTCGGTCCCCTTTTTGTTAACGCGTATAAATTAATTCGTTCTAAAATAACAGCTCGATCGGTTACCGATCTTTTTTCCGATCTTCCTCACTAATGTTTGTATAGCTTCTCGTACAGTATTTAATACGGTCCTGTATATACGAAGTAGTGGTTGAAATTAAATTAAGCTAGTCCAAATATGTCAGTGACGTGCTGTACCACGTTTGTCCATGCCTCGTCTCGTCTGGCCAGGTCGCGGCGACTAATGGAAATTTGTCAAGGAATGAAAACGAATCCGTCCGTTCCATCCATCTACCTGTTGCTTGCACTTGCCCGTTCAACGCCTGCCCCCAGCCAGCCCAGGAGAGGAGAAGAGGAGGGAGGGAGAAGCATCAGGAGATGGCATCCCCTCACCAAATCCGCAGCCCCCGGTGCTGACTCCCCGCCCGGGCTAGCCACTCGCCAGCCAATCCATAAAGACCCCGCGCGCGGCCACCTCCGCTAGCTAGCGCGGACGACGATCCGGCCGGCCTCCACCACTTTCTGAATTCTGATCGCCGTCGGGGCCGACGCACAGGGAGATCGGGAGAGAGAGGGAGGAGTAGGATCAGCCAGCCCAGCAGCGGGCGCCATGAGTTTGGCGGGGCGGCGCAAGTCGTCGTCGCTCACGGGCGCGGGAGCGGGCGCCGGGGCCGACGCGTTCGGCGCCAAGCACGCCCCGACGTCGCTGCGCAAGGGCGGGCGGCTGCCGGTGTACGTGGCGAGCGTCTTCTTCGTCCTCTGCGTCATCGTCATGTACGGCGAGGACATCCGGTCGCTCACGATCGAGCCGCTGACGCGCGCGCCAACGGTGGTGCCGGCGGCCACCACGGGTGGTGGTGGTGTCCCGCAGGTGGTGGTGCCTCGGCGAGACATCTCCGCTTCTGAGAAGCCCGCCGCCGCGTTGCACCACAGCGAGCAGGAGAAGCCGAAGCAGCACGCGGTGACGACGACGACGACGACGGAGCCGGCGCCGGTTGCTGTGGTCGAGAAGCCGGCGCCGCAGAATAAGGAGGACACCACCAAGAGCAAGAGCAAGAAGAAGAAGAAGAAGGCGAAGAAGAATCCGCACAGCAGCAGCAGCAGGCAGCGCGCGGCGAAGAAGACGGTGGTGCCCCCGGCGCTGGGCGTGCCGGAGACGTGCGACCTGTCCAAGGGGCGGTGGGTGTTCGACAACACGAGCTACCCGCTGTACCGGGAGGAGGAGTGCGAGTTCCTGACGTCGCAGGTGACGTGCATGAAGAACGGCCGCCGCGACGACACCTACCAGAAGTGGCGGTGGCAGCCCAAGGACTGCTCCATGCCCAGGTACGTACGCCGCCGTACGCCGTACGCGGCGCGCGTGCACCCGCCCGCCCGCCCGCCCGCCCGCCGTCCCGCCGCAATTCAGTCGAGAGAGACGACAAACGGCAAGGCTTCCATTTAATCCCATTGCTGCGCGCAGGTTCGACGCGAAGCTGTTCATGGAGAGGCTCCGCGGCAAGCGGTTCATGTTCGTGGGAGACTCGCTGAACCGCAACCAGTGGGAGTCCATGGTGTGCCTGGTGCAGTCGGCGGCCTCGCCGGGGAAGAAGTATGTCACGTGGGAGGGCCAGCGCGTCGTCTTCCACGCCTGGGTGCGTCTCTGTCTCCGTCCCCCCGCTCCCTTTCTGCCTTTAGGATTCGTGCCGTCCAGGATTAACCGTGGACAGCTAGTAGCCGGGCCCACGGGTGCCCTAGAGTATACTGCAATTCGTTCAAGTCTCCACGCCACGCAGACGCAGGCTGCCTGCCTGCCGTTTGTTTTCAACCGTGGTGACGCGTGCCCGTTGGTGACGGCTAGCTAGGCTAGGTGCACCAACCAACCTCGCGTTTCCTCCCTGGACTGGACATTGGACGGGGCCGGCCGGCGCTGAACAGGCCGCCGCCCGGCCAGCAGCCCTGCGTCTTTGTGACTGTTTCCTCGAACCGAAATAAACTGACGAACGAACCGGTCGACGGCGCATGCATGCATTTTGCAGGAGTTCAACGCGACGGTGGAGTTCTACTGGGCGCCGTTCCTGGTGGAGTCCAACTCGGACGACCCCAAGATCCACAGCATCCAGCACCGGATCATCAGGGCGGACACGATCGGGAAGCACGCCGAGAACTGGCGCGGCGTCGACTACCTCGTCTTCAACACCTACATCTGGTGGATGAACACGCTCGACATGAAAGTCATGTACGTACAGTGCCTGCTACGTTTTCCCGTGTCCCGGCCTGCCGCGGTCTCCGCACGCGCGCGGACACGAAACAAAACGCGACACGGTGGAGCGCGCCCACGGAACGAAAGGGGATTGACTTGGCCGTCTCGTATATACGTGCAGGAGACCGGGCGCCAAGAGCTGGGAGGAGCATGACGAGGTGGTGCGGATCGAGGCGTACCGGAAGGTGCTCACGACGTGGGCCAACTGGGTGAACGACAACGTCGACCCGGCGCGCACGTCCGTTTTCTTCATGAGCATGTCGCCTCTCCATATCAGGTACATATATATTTCTATGCTATTTATATTTGTTCCCAACCGAATTTTCGATGCTTTTTTTGTCATTCTCATGCGTATGCGTAGTACTTATTAAATTCCAGTCCGTTTCATAGTACAGTACTCCCCCCACTTCCTACCTACTTTAAGCTTGATGAACAAAGAACAAGTACGCACGAACTCGATCGGATCAAAGGGCAAGGCACGTACATACACAGTGCACGCTCAACTGGCCAGCAGTGCAGAAGCGTACTAGTAGTTATTAGCCTGTAGTAGTAACTCTTACAGTAACTAACGTCGCGACGCGTCACGCGTGTGGGGGACGACCCCAGAGCCTCTGTTCGTTTCGCAGCACAACAAAAGCCACAAAGGGCAGCAAGGTACAGTACATGGCTGGGGCTGCGCGTGCGTGCGTGCTGCGTGGTGGTGCCGATGCGCCGGATGGAGCCTGAGTGAGATCCCGTGCGTCCCGGTGGAGAGACCATGCCTGCTGCCGATCCTATTCCTACTTTGGTTTGGTGGCGGAGTGGGAGCGGGGCGACTGCCGCGGTCGGCTCTCGTCATGCCGTTGCCGTGGGCGAAACGGCCAGCACCCGCAGCGCGCTCGCGTCGCGCGGGGTCTCTGTCTACCTGTCGAGTCCCAGACGAGGGAAAAGGACCGGTCGTTATCCTGCAGGGACGGGCTTGGAAATGCCAGAGTCAGAAAGTCCGTTTGGGGTATCATCAGGGTATGGGCGTACGGCTCCACTACCCCTACTAGGTGAGTGGTGACTAGGCGTGAAGTGGTGGTGACCGGGCGACGCGAGTCTATTTGGCCGTTTTTGTGGGTTGATTGATGAACAAGATACGAGTCTGGGATCTTGTTGCCCGTCGGTGTGTTTAACCGCGTGTGGCGTGGTCCTAACACACCGTATAGTGGTACCGGTAGCCGGTTTGTTTAACCGAGTTATTATTTATTAGATGTTGCTATATACTTATAGCAAGGGTTTGACATTTCAGCCCACGTGTAATAGTGGCAGTTGGTCACATGTGGAGTACCGATCCCAATGACGAGCACAGTACTAGACGCCTTGTTTCACTTCACTGCTACTGTACTCCAGTACGTACACCTTTTAAGCACGGTATAAAGTGATGGCAAACGCGACTTTTTAGACGTTACTTGGATCAGCACCTTCCCTGCCCTCCTCCCGGTTACCAATAATATATGCGCGCGGTTCAAGACACTTGCGTCACAAAACTGTCACGGACTCACGGTCCGCTAGAAGAATCAAGAATCCAATCAATTGGGATTCCCATGGGGCGACTATTATAGCAGTATTGTTCTTTATACTATTGTATTGAAATAAAAAAATTATATGAGTATACTGTACTCAGCTGGCTGTCCGTGCACGTTGCGATTACAGTACGTCCTGTGGCAGCAGAACCCCGGGATGCACACAGTTGTGCGTACCTGTCTAATCACATGGGCGATCGAATTATTCGCATGAACCGAACCAACCGGATGTGCCGAAGCTTCCAATCGATTCTCCCTTGGCCGCCGGCGGCTGCGATCCGTGCGTGATTAACCCCATGATGCTCCAATGATCATCGTCATGATCGGCTAGCGACGTATCGTAGTTAGCTGTTGCATCACGGGGGGTTAGAAATGCTCTGCAGTGCCGTCGGTAGGCGCATCGCCCTGAGAAATATACTAGTATACTCGTGGCCGGAATTTTAGGATCTTATTACAGGGAACAGTTTTTAAGTCGGTCGAGTAATCAAACCTATTCTGTCTGTGAGACTGTCATCACGTTGCAGCCTGAATTCTGGGGGGGTGGATGAGATGAAAGTCGCCTCATCTGACGATATAATCCTGCTACTTGCATCTGACGCTTTGCTTTTTGTAGTTGCGTAGCTCAGGCTCAAACCTCGATCCTCTCTCGAGAGTCAGCACCCATGTGTTCTTAATTAGTAACCCAAGTGTTCTTAGTTAGCATACGAAATGCCAGTGCTCGCTTAATTATTGCCTTGCTGCCCGCATCACACACACTGACAAACGAATGGCCACACGCCGATCGGCTACTAGTAGTAGGATCAGACGGGAGGTTGCGTTGGTTACCTATCGCAACGGACAATCCGTTGACAACGATCTGGCCAGTTGGCCGCCCGGCCGGGCCCGGGGATGACGCCTTATGAAAGCTGCTCACCTAAAGCATCCATCTATAGGAACAAAAAGAAAATTAAGGAGGGTGTGGGGGACCTACCAGGGAAGTTGATAGATGTTTAGGTTCCGTGAAGCAAACCACTTTGAATTGCCAGAGCTGTATACCCTACACCTTTTTTAGTCAGAGATTCTCCATTTGTCTTTGGTTCTTGTTTTATGCAAGAAGGTATGGAGTAGCTAGCCAGAAGCACTGTAGAGAGGTTCGGTTCGCATGTGTTGTCACTAGCCGGCTACCGGCGGCTACAGAGCAGAGGTGTGCTGCTTGAGTCTTTTGGTCCTTTGATGAAGTGGAAAGATCAAAGGACGAACCATTTGGCGTGCGCGTGCCTAGCCTCGCTGCATCGAAATCATGGACTGTTTCATTCGCGATTGCGTCCACGGGCGGAGCTCTTACCTAGCCTGGAGTAGTTGGAGGCATGTCACGTCGAAAGATATATAGTTGAGGCTCCACGAACCAGAGAAGAGAACAAATGACGATTGCGGCCAAGACTCATTAGCTATACCGCACAATGCATGTTTTGCGATCCAAAATTCACATCACGCGTAGAAATCCGGACCATTTTTTTTACCGGCCGGTTGCATTTTCTTTTGAAGGGTGCTCGATATCTTTTATGCACTGAAGTACAGTAGCAAATTTACAAATTCAGCGTACTTCAAAAGTCAAAGCTCAAAACTGACGATGTTTTATTCTTCTTGTGCAGCCCGCAGGTATGGGGCAACCCGGACGGGATCCGGTGCGCCAAGGAGACGATGCCGCTGCTGGACTGGCACGGCCCATTGTGGCTGGGCATGGACTGGGACATGTTCCACCAGGCCAAGAACGTCTCCCGCCGGGCGTCGCCGCGGGTGCCCATCACGTTCCTCGACATCACCACCATGTCGGAGCGGCGGAAGGACGGGCACACCTCGGTGCACACCATCCGGCAAGGGAAGGTGTTGGGCCCTGAGGAGCAGGCGGATCCGGGCACCTATGCCGACTGCATCCACTGGTGCCTCCCTGGCGTGCCCGACATCTGGAACCTCATGCTCTACACGCGGATACTGTCCAGGCCTGCACTCCAGTTCGAGTGAAACTGGTGGAGTAGATGCAGAGGACGGATCGCCAATTCGATTCATAGGTTCGGATGGCATGGGTGGTTGATTACACACACAATCATCATCCTTTTCTTCACATTCTCTCTGGCCATTTTCCATTGTGGAAAGATGCCTTTGTTTGTTTGTTTGTTTCTTTCTTTCTTACATAGGGGTGGTATAGGTCAGTCAAGTAAAAAGAGACTGTAAATGGGCGGGCTGTGAGACTAATTACCCCAGATCGATCGAAATGTACATTCGGGGTAACAAAAGTTGGAATGAAAGAGATGAACAAATATGGTTTACACAGAAACGGGGGCACTCGCATGTGTCCCAACCCCTGCAGCAGAGTCCTGCCCTCGTGGGGGACGCCTTTCTGCTTGCAGGTTTGTGTGGATGTCGTGTCGTCGCGCACTCCTCCTTTTACACGGACGAACACGGGAGGCAGATCGAAAGGTGATGGAGTTGGAGTCCCTTTTAGCAGGTGGCCGTCCTGCCTGGCTGCCTCATCGTTTTGTTGTATGGCAGCTGAACTCACTCAACTGCGAAGGCCGAGCGAACGAGCGATGAGAACGAGAAACGGACACGGGAGGGGTGCGGGTGCGGGGGTGGGCATCATGTCGTTGCTGGAGCGTGCGCTTGATGGGCTGGACTCGATTCGGAAAGGTTCTGCGCTGCTTTTAGCGTTCGCTGTGGCACTGAAACTCCCCCGTATCTCCTTTTCCCTGAACGGATGGACCTAGCAGACTGAAGCCTGAGACAATTTCAGTACTGACGCGAGGCCGGCGAGGGTAGTAAGACTAGTAGTAGAAAGCAACGAACGCTGTAGAGGCAGTGCAAGGCCGTTATTAATCACTCCGTCTTAATATGAATTCTAGTAGTACAAAACACGGAGTCACATTATTTTAGATTCAATCACATTTGTAAAAAGAATATAGATGTTTATTATACTAAACTTGTGTTTCACAGTATACATATTTTGTGTTACAAATACAGAATTTTTTTATAATATTTTTCAAACTTTAGAAAAAGATTGACTAAGAATAGAGCTAGAATTGCATCATCATATTTAAACAAAATTTCCAAAGCTTAGTCAGGTTTATAGAAAAAAATATATCAATGCCTATACCACAAAAGGGTTATAACTGTATTTATTCACAAATCTAAACAATTAGTTAACATCATAAATATTGATACTTTTAGTTTTATATGAATTTAACCAAACTTGAAATAATTTTAACTTAATATCTTAGCAATACTGTAATTTTTCAGACAGAAGTAGTACTAATGGGCGTCCACACGAGCAGTGCAGCTGACTTTTGCTATGGGTATGGGATGTCACAGCATGTACTTTCAGGAGCGGCTAACCCACCCCGAGGCCCCGAGTACAGAGTAGTAGTACATGCTCGTGCGGCGGTACTATCGTACGTTGGCCGTTTAGCATTCATCAATGTCGGGCTCAGGGCACGAGCTAGTGTGCAACGGAGGGAGCGAGGGATGTAAATGGTATGAATATTTTTGTTTGTATTTAAATTTAAATATACTCCAACCGTCCCCTAATATAACGCAATCTGACTTAGTGTGCTTTTTAAGAATATAGTTTAATGTAAATTTCTCTGATAATATATGATTTATATGAGCAAAAGTTTGATCATTACAAAGTACTCACTCCATTCAAAATTCTAAGACGTTTTGACTTTTCTAGATACATTGTTTTCACTATGCATCCGGACTAGTGTATATTTAAGTGGATAACAAAATCATAAATCCAAAAAAAAACCAAAACATCTTACAAATTGGAATGGATTGAGTATTTCTAAATACAAATCTAATATGAATACTTATTAATCATTACTAAAAAATAACAAAGTTTAAATTTTGAAATATGTACATGTCTTATACTCGGGGATGAAGGGAGTATCCAGAGAGATAAATTTGTCTATACCTGAGCTTGGATATATGGTATTAATAGCATATCCATACTCAAAATACTTAAAAATTGCTTATATTTGATATCGGTATTTATTTTGATATTTATATTTTATTTATACAACTGGCTTTATCCGGCCTCATTTATAAAAGTTAAAAACTGTGGCCTGTTAACTATCTAGCCCATATACACGAAGAATGTTATATGGGCTTGATTGATGCACAGCCGTCTGGTTCAATGGCTAAGCCCGGCCCGCACTCGGGGCAAGCAGTCAAGCACTCGGTTAACCTAGGGTAGGCGCCCCGCGGCTTCCCCTCGCCGCCGCCGCCGGTCGCTCTATAAAATTCTGATTTGCTTGAAAAATCCCCCCGAATCCTAGCTGCATACGGGCCTAACCTTCGTCTTCAACTCATCTTCTGATGCGTTCGTTCGGGCGTTTCTTTGGTTCCATTGGGCGTTGTCCGTGCTCCGAGTAGCTAGCTGCTGTTGGTGACTGCGTTTTTTCTGTATCTGAATTGTCGGCATGGGGCGAAGCGTTGTTTCGTTTTCTTGGCTGTAAAATTCGCCTTGTGCTTGCGGCGTGCATTGTTGCTTCTGTTTTTAGCGGCAACTTTATCGAGAGGGGCCAGAGATTTGTGAATTGGTATCCTTCTTTTTGCGGTTGCCCACATTAAAACCGGCCGAAGTTGCAGTAGAGGCAGGATCTGTTTTCTTGTTCTGCTCCTGTTCAATCCTGGAACTAGCTTTCCATGGCCGGAAATTTCAGAGTCTAGACTGACTCGGGAGGATGGAAATTTCCGAGGTAGACTCGGGAGTCCCTGACCTGAAGTCAACCTCTTCTGCGTTTGGTCTGTAGCCTTAGTTTTAGGTAGTGTACTGCAAATTTCCAAACAGCATGCCCTTAGTTTGTTTTCTCACCGCTTTATTACCACACCAACCCCGCCCCAAAAATGTATATTGGGCAATTCTCGATTCTTTGAGAGCCAAACAAATTTTAGAGTACTATAAAGATTACTAAATATTTAGTTATATGGAATAAGTACCATTAGATTAATCATAAAATCTATTTCTATTGAATATATAAATGTTAATGCTATCTATAAATTTTGTTGAAATATAAAAAGTTGAGTCGGTTCAAACTAGTTGCATCTTTTTAAATGGAGAGAGTATAACCGTGCAAGTATTTTAATTCTTGAGCCCGCATTGGATTTGTTTTCCGGCCTTGTTGATCAGTTGAAGCCCAACCGAAGCAGAATCACATCGCTTCGACTTCAAATTTTAGCTGGGCCAGTGCCGCTGTGCAGGCCGTCGGCCCTCCCAAAAGGCCGAAAGCAGTCTTCGGACTAGCTCGGCTGCATTGCTGAACAGTAGTTGTGCTTCTGAGCAGGCCTTCGTTTTTTTTTTTTTGGCTGGCCTACAAACCCTCTTCACGTGGGTGGGTTCAATCCAAAGGCCAGCTGGACAAACCAACTACTAGCCGAGACGTCTAGAACTCTCGCATGAAAATCTCGGATCGGGGCAGAGACCGAGCCCGGCTGTCCAGGTGCGAGTGTGACGCGTGTCCCCCCTGCAGATGGGCCGTATCGATCGTACGACGACGCCCACAGAGCGTCAAGTGCATCGAGCCACCACCATGTTCGACGTTTTCTTGCCTCATCTGCGACTGAACGCGAAAGTGTCGCCCCAGCAATGGCAGCGCTTTCCTTGATGCTACTGGACTGTAACGAAAGAACGCCATTGCCATGGAAAGACACAGCCTTGCTAGTACTTCTACTGGAGTGGGCGAAGAAACCGCCACAATGCCACATTGCAAAGATTTTACAGTGTCAGTTGCAAATTGGAAAAGAAACGACAAGTGCCCGTCTGCCCGCGCGGCCAGAAGAGTGAACACCTCTCCGACTCCGAGTCCAATGGCGGGTGTCGGCACGGCACGGCATGGGCACCATCCATTCTGTTCTGCTGCGCACGGCCGCCCGCCCGCCGCGATGGAATGGAATGATCAGACTCAGACAGCTTCGGTTCCGACGGCGGCGGCGAGCAGCGCGTCCCGGCACAGCGGACAGCTTGCGCGAGCCCGCAGCCACGCGTCCACGCATTCCGGGTGGAACCCGTGCCCGCACCGCGGCAGCGCCTTCACCTTGTCGCCGTCCTGGAACTCGCCGAGGCAGATGGAGCAGCTCTGCTGCGCCGCTGCCGCGTCGTCGTCCGCCGCAGCACGCGCACCGGCGCCGCCGCCACCAGGGCGGTACAGCGTCACGGCCAGGCCCGCGATCGCGGCGTCGTCGAGGCCCGCCGCTGGGAAACAGGCGGGCGCCGCGGCCGCGGCCGCCGCCGCCACCGCGATGAGGCGGCGGTGGCACGCCCATCGGAGGTAGAGGCAGACTGCGACGAAGCAGACGAGGACGCCCAAGAGCGCCGCGAGGACCGGCACGCCGCGCCCGCGCACGGCGAAGTTGCCGTCGTCCACGTCGCCGTAGCGCCACCGGAGCGCCTCCTCCGCTGCCATGCGGCTCTCTCAGTCTCGCTATCTCCCTCGTGGTCTGGAACTCGGTTTTTTTCCTTGCCTTGCCGAAATCCCGTAAACAAAAAGGAAGGGCTCGTGCCGTCGTGCGTGTCGCGCTGGTGTCTCGTGGCTTCCGTGGGCTGGGCGGCCACTGGCCCCAGCGCCAGCGCCAGCGCGCGCTTCAAATGGGCGGCCTGGACGGCGTCCGCGACCGAGGCGTTGCTCTCAGATGTTTTGGGCACCCGATTTGCAGCGCCCGTTCGCTATGAATTCCTTACGTTGTAAAGGTTTGACGAGCGCAGAGCGCTCCTAGACCATGAAACGTGCTAATGCCTGCTCGCTCCATCACGTTCGTGTAGAGTGGTGGGACACGAAAGGATAAGGGGTTCTATGCGAGTTACGGGTCTTGTCGACCACCTGCACTTGCTCTCCGAGGTCCGGACTCCGGAGTCCAGATGCAGCTGCGAATGCCTGGGATTTTTTTGCCGGTCTCTCTGCATTTCAGCTGGAAGCATCAAACTATTCGGGCCTGTTCGGCTGGCTGGAGCCGGCCCATTTCGCTGCAAATGCCAAATGGGTGGCCCTGTTAGGTTGCGTTAATCAAATGATATTCATGCTGGTCGAATGCCGGACGGGCTACTGAAAATCGGCCGTTGGCACCATGGAAGGTCAGAAATTGCTAGCGGTCGATGTAAGCATCGATCCGGATTAACGGTGTGTCAGTGAGTCGTTCTGAGTCTCTTCTGAACATAAACCGTGGATCTTGCTGGTGCTGCGGTCTGGAAACTTCTGAAAGAATCGGATTATTGGTACTACTATGCCGGTACCACGTTGATCAGTGGGCGCAGTCTGTACGTACTCCGTACACTTCTCGCTCGATCTTTACCCTGTCTTTCTAACTCCGATCCTTATCTGGAAAAAAGTACCGGGTTTTTTTTACCTTTCAACAATTATTTCACGCTCAAAGGCCAAAGCAGGCAGGGGATATTGAAAGAAAGATTTTTTCTTGCTCGGGGCTGGGAAGTGGGACGTGGGAAGTGATAATGGTCTGCTGACTTTGGTCTGATGCAGCGTGATTAGCTCCTTGGTAAAGTAGACGGCAACAGCTACACTAGTGCCAAGAGAGAACGATGCGGTGCCTTTTAGAGGACAGAACGATCGCTCACAGCCACACACGTCAAGACTGTTGCTATGTACCAGTGGTGATAGTCTAATAGATCGTGCAAAGATCTATAGTGTTTAAGGAGTACTCCCTCCATTCCCTTTTGTTTGTCGCTCGGGAATTGGGAATGTGAGGGGAGCGTGGTTCCCGAGCGACACTGATACCGGAACAGAGGGAGTACATCTTTCTCCTCCTGCGTGCTACTGTGATATGCCTCGGCTCTAGGTGCTTCGTATCTTGTCAAGAGTTGAAAAGGGATACCAATACGTCGAGTTGTCGACCATGAACATAGCTTTTACCATATTCCTCGTTCGATTCTCCAATCATTCCTTCACAGCCGAGTCAATGATGGCGTCACTGACTGAATGTAGTTATTTAAAAAGAACGAGGCCACTAAGGTCAAGGGACCTGATACAGAACATTGAATCCAACCATCGGCATTCACAAGAAAGAGAAAGAACTAGGTTCAAAGAATCGCTTTAGTCTAAATGCGAGTCTTCCGAGATCATGTCTGTCTATGTGAAGAGCTTAAACCTACCGAAAAAGATTTTGCTTTCACAACCGTAAAAAATACCGATACATTACTTGCCCAATGACTTATTGAAAATTTTCTCTTATCATTGTTTAGTAACACTTTACCAACCCTTACTTTACACCTAAGGTAAGACATATGATTTGGATACACTTTCACTAAGAGAGATATTTGCACAGCACAACAATACTCAGCAAAACTTAAGAACGGACGGTACAATGGATCCGGCCAGCAGTGGTGGAGGCATAGGTCCAATGCGAGGGAGGCGTTAATCGGTGGTGGTGAAGTGGGGCGAATCCGAGTGGACAGTACTGCTCGTCATTCGCGTGTCTATAGATAATATAAGAATGCATAAAAAAGAACATATAAGACAATGTTTGCTAGGGGTCACAACTTACATGTAGGATCTATCTTTGACCACGGCTGATAGAGTTAAAAAAATGAGATCATCTCATTCTTTATCTTTAGATCTATCTACTTATAAACAAATAAAAGATAGAAGAAACCAGGACCATCCTACAGTAAATGAGACAATCTTGTTTCCAAAATCAGGACACGACCATCCTGGCGGTCACTCCGGCCACAGCGGCACACAGCCCTGGCCGGCCGGCCCCCTGCCACATACGGAGTAGCCAGCGGCACGGCTGCGGGTGCAGGGCAACCCGTGCGCTGCCAAGGAACCGCGTGCGCGCGCGCGCACACAAAACACTGCCGCTAGCTGAAGGCTGTCTCGTCGACCGAGACACACAGAGAGACACATGCACATATTTTGTGATAGGTTGCCTACTAGCTGGCGTACGAGCATGTGTCTTTGCCTAGGCATATTTTAACGCCCTACAACTTCACGTCTGCCGCTACATAACAAAGGGCTGGTCCTGCCAAAATCTTTTTCTCTGATCACACAATTCACACGGCCACACGGGTGGATGGACGTCGCCGTCCTCATCAATGAAACCAAGCCTTTATTCCCGCACAGTCCAGGCACACTGCACGCAGATGCGGCCTGCGGGGATCACCTGGCGCGTGAACTTGGGCACCGTGCATGTAGATGGAGCCATGGACCCAACCTCGCCTCCGGCCGGCCGGCCGGCGAGCTTATCAGCATCGCTGAAACTTAGGCAAGATTAGACCTGAAATCTTTCCTATACTAACAAAAACATATAAATTAAATAGCAATTCCGGTCAAGAACTTAGCTGGAAGCTATTCTTGGTGAAACAAATGGGGCATAAAGCTGATGGAGACCGTCCTTAATTAGAAGGGTGCTTAAAGCATGTATGAAAACATACAAATCAAGCACTTTATGGTCAGGTTGCGATCATGAAGTGCTTAAAGCATGTATGGACTTATATTTGTAACCGTGACGTATGTGGGAACCTTTTTTTTTGTGACCTACGTATGTGGGAACTTTAAGCACCCTCCTAAAGAGCTGAAAACTAGTGATCTTGTTGTGACTTTTTTTTTCTTTCTAATGAGTTGAGCTAGCATTTTAGCTTGTTACTATTATAGGTTAATTAGTCAGGTTGCGATCTAAACAAATCAAGCACTTCATGGTCCAACATTAAGAATAAAGTGACAATTAGATGAGTTAGCATTTGTGGTTTGCTTACACTATAATTAATGATTTGGTATGCAATAGTTAAACGAGCCAACCTGATCTGGAGCTTTAGCATGTTTCCTTGACAGGCTATGTTTAAACCGCTTTGGTTATAGTTCCAAATTTTTCTCTAAAAATACCTTTTATTAACTGTTGCAGACTAATAGTTTGAGTTTTTTCTAGATACATAACTTTTTATCTATATATAATGTATATCTAGATGCACGCATACTAAAAAGCTATGAACCTAGAAAAGCTAGAACGACATATAATTTGATATGGAGGGAACTGGTAGTTAACAAATATACAAAGATCTCTTACCAATAGGAAATTAACCTCTCAATGTTTTTTTTTTTGGATAAATTTGAATTTGCTTTCCCGTTTCAGCTTGCCCTAGGTTCTCATTGTCTCATGAGTTGCAGCTTGCCCTAGTTTCTCATTGTCTCATGAGTTGGATATCTACTACTTCAAATTGAAGGGTAAACATGGTGAATCATTTCATGTTTAGCCTTAATTCGAGTGACAAAATATTAAGTAATGATCTTTCGACAAATTATTAAATAATTTGCATTTTGGATGGGAGGTGTGTATGATTCTTTTGCATATCATCTACACGCAGATGCAATTAATGTAGGACTGCAGGCAGTGCTATTTTTAAGTTTTTAACTCTTGAGCGCAAGCCTATATAATAAGACAATCAGGATCACGCGGCATATCATTATTGCTTAAACTGAGTAAAAACTGCAGCATGCACGCAAATGCCGAAGAACATCTAAAGTGGTGTTCTGTTATGTAAAACCTGATCGAAGCAAGAGAAGAAAAAAAGAGAAATTGGCAATTTGCAAATGATACCTAAGAAGAACGACTCCCTGTTCTCCAAAGAGGTAGCAATTAATTCTCACTTTTTGCGGCGTACAAACAGATTTAAATTTGACCAAATTAGTTCATAAAAAGGTAAGTTGGTTCAAATCTAGGATTACGTTGGTTCTTTCTGGGACTGAAGGAGTAATTAATAAGCAAACAAGAATGTTCGCAGTACCATCTAGCTAGATCAGATTCTTGATCGATACGAGAAAAAAAAATACATGCGACTGCATACGGTCTATCATCTGCGCACAGCGGAGTAATAGAAGTACAGAGCCCATGCACATGCAGATCCATCTTATACGTACTATATATGACTCTGAGAGACTAATCGACGACTGACAGGCAATTGATCGAATACTAGCTAAACTTTGCTAATTAGACGTACTATAGCGTCTACTAGCAGACAAACACACGGGATGATGCCTTATTAAGTAACTACTCCAAACTACCACTGCTACTATGCTGCTGCTACTACTACACTAGTAAGAGCCGGGCAGACCAGTCTCCCCGTCGTCGAGGTCACAGACGGAGTAGCATGCGTCTGCAGGCTCGTCGACGAAGATGCAAGAAGCAGGCAACGGTGGCAGCTCGTGCCCACCACTCAGCTGCCTGGCATCGAGCCCGTACGGCTGGTGGGCAGCAACAACACCATAACTCAAAGCTTCCTCCGCCGCCGGCACCTGGAGCTGACGCATCATCTCATCGCATGCGCCGCCGGGACGACCATGGGACGCGAGTGTCACCTCGCCGTCACCGGCCGCCGCCACCGCCGCGGAGTAGGCGGCGGCGAGCTCAGCATGGCACCCTTCCTCGTGCTGCATCAACGCGGCCTGGTGCATGCTGATCTGCGCCTTGAGGAACTTGACGTAGTGGATGGCTTGCTCGAGCATGGACACCGTGTCCATCTTGCTGCCGCCGGGGACGAGGCTGCGGAGCACGCGGAAGCGGTCGCTGATGCGGTGCCGCCGCTCGCGCGCCGCCACGCTCTGCGGGTCCGTGGAGAGCTTGGCGCCAGGACGCCGCCGCACGCCGCCGCCGACACAGCCGCCGGCGCCGCGCACCCTGCTGTCGCTGAGGGCGCCGGGCACCGGGTGGTGGAGGTATGGTGGCTGCGGGTCGATGATGGGGAAGCCGCGTGGGTCATACATGGTTTGGTACTGATATGGATCCATAGCTAGCTAGGACGATCGACGCGCGGACGCCTAGGTGCAACTACTACACTGTGCTGTGCTGTTGGCTTTGCTGGTTTCAGCCCTAGAGCAGCTATGGTTTGGGAGGAGCCCATGGCGGGTATATATTATACTCAGCTTATGCCATTGCATGGAAGCTAGCGTATGAGCAGTTAATGAGCACTTGCAGAATTGCATTTTCGCTGTATGAAAATTTTCGCTGTATGAAATTGGTGAAATGCATGAGATTAATTTTTCACTCTGCGGGCGCTAATAATTAAAGCAGTAGTATTAATGAAAGCATGAAGCTAATAATTGTAAAAATATCTACAACTGCAGAGTGACTAATTCGGCAGATAGCAGAAAATGCAGTCATCTGAACAAAAGAGATCAAATACAAACACACAGTAAAGAAAATTTTCAATGACGCCCGGGCGATCTTATATTACTATTACGAATATGAAGATCATTCTTAACCATTACGCTAATAATAGCTTAAAAGGAGGGGTACATTTTTTTTGTAGTGGTCACACACCGAAATGTCAACTCTATCACTTCGAAATAAAGTTTAAAAAATCATGCATTAAAAGAAAGAATCAAGGAAAGAACTGATTTGATACAAAAGAAAGGGTGAATAAGACTAAAAAGGACGGAATTTACTTGCAGCCAAGAAAGAAATTGGATTCTTTGGTCATTATTGCTTGGGACGACTACGGTAATATATAGCCATCTCTCTAAAGGAGCCAGAGCTATTTTGGATTGTGGCGCTCCTCCAAAACAGTTCTGACTTCTCTATTTTTCTTTTACTAAAAAAAGATTCCAAACGGCTCCTCCTTCTGGCCATTTGGTAGGGCTCCTTCGCTGGAGCTGGTGAGGAGCTCTACCAAACAGGGGTTTGATCTTTTGAAAAGTTCAAATGATATACATATTTTATTCGAAAAAAGGAATGTGCTAAGGTCCATCTCAGTGAGATTTCATGTCTAAGTTTTCTCATAAAAACTCTCTCTACACTTATCAAACTTTTGTCATCTCTCTTCATCAATACAGTGCCATCTCAGCATACTCAATGCTCATAAAACTATCATCAAACCCTATTGAGATTGGCTTTGAAAATCAAGCGCTAGGTTTTTCAGTCAATGTGAGTTCTCTCGTCCAATTAAAGATTAACGGCCCAAGACTTGTCGTCTTCATTATTTCCTCTTCCTTTTTGATGCCAAACTACTCTCTCTCACCCATTTGTTCCACACGGTCACCACCGTCCTGCGCACGCACCCTATACCACCTGGCTCTGGTGACTTTCTCGCCATTGAAGCCACTGCAAACCCCTGCCATCAAATCACTTGTTTTTGTGCTACAGCCAAATTATGGCCAGTGACATCCCTATCGTCACACGCCACCCCGCAATCCCTCCCTCTACCACTATGATAGCACGTATGGTCTCATTCTCGGGAACCCCTAACACTAACAACTACCCTAGGGACACAACTAATTGTTCATCGTCTTAAAACTACTCCCTGATCCCAAAAATAATTCATTAGATTTTTTCCCTAATTAAGCCAAACCATCCTAATTTTGAAAGAAATATAGAGAAATGTGTCAATATATATGACACTAACACCAAATAAGCATACTAGAAAATATGTTAGTGAATCTAATAATTCTTACATGAATCATAATAAATATTGGTAACTGTTGGACATAGTGGAATTTAAGCTTATTTGATTTAAACAAAAACTAGAATGGCTTTCTTTTTAAAAAGAAGGAATACCCTAGTTTCAGGCACTTGTAAAAAGCAGGAGGAGCATCGAAGAAGTCTTGTAATATTCTTATAAGTGTATGCATATTTCACAATTTCGGACTCAGAAGGTTCATGCGAGAAAGTGTTTTCCCTCAGAGTTCAAATTTGTTTGAGCAGAAACTTCTTTTTTTTCCCCATTTGTTTCAAAGAGGGGGCGCGGCACAGAAACCTGTGTGACAACAGTTTGAGCATATGGTGTATATGTGCGCAAGTCCACTTGTACGTAAAATATGATTGACGCAGGCAATCATGTACAGGCCATCATCACAAACGCGACGACCTTGGTCATGCATTGCACTGGACATGCAGTACGCCAAATGGATTGCTATAATAATAGCTATCCCTCTTTCCAGCAACCACGCATAGAGTAGTGAATGGTCGAAAGGTCTCTATCTAGGGCATTGGTGAAATGAGATGGCCTAGCTAGGGTTGCAGGAAACAGTACAATCTTTTTTATCATGTGCCCATACGAAAAACAATTACAGGATCACATGATTTGGTACCGGTGTCACATCCACCTTGTACATATGACCACCCGAGAGGCAACACAACCCCGGAGATGGAGGCAAAGAGACAGCATAAAATAATACTACCCATTTATTCGTCTCCGTCGTCCGGGTACCTTCACGGCTTCACCTCGGGTCTCTTCCACATCTTGTTTGGATTCCTGGAATTTGCGTAGCTCTGTGGCGATGATGATTTGTTGAATACAGTGATGTATTCAGTTGGATTGCATTATTATTTTTTATGCCATATAAATAGCATATACATGTTTTAAGTGACCGATCACCTTCGCATGCTAGTTTAGTTTAACGCTATATAGTACCACCATCTATCCCAAATTATAGCCCGTTTTGGATTTTTAATAGTAGTTTTTATATGCATATAGATATATGATATGTCTAGATATATAGAAGTTGTGTATGCAGAAAAGCTGAAATAACACATAAATTAGAACAGAGGAAGGAATGTATCTACTTACAACTAATGTTTTGTACCAACAGTGGAGCTTAAATTAATAAAGATTCAGCAGGGGCCAAAATCATCAACTAACTATGAATTATGTGAGAAAGATTGGTATTTTTTTTGCCTGAAGCTCTGATATATAGCATAATATATTTGGGTGGCTTCTATTTATACTAAGGATCGATGGTAACCATAATTTGTTTTGGTATATGCTAACCTTATACTGATTAAAATTATCATACGTCTCTTTTGGAGACCTTCTCCAATAATATGGTCTCATTTTCGTTTTCATTTTCAATTTGTTGACTTGGGGTTCTGTTCTTGCCCTATACTAGTAGCTCACTACTCACAAAGTCACCAAAGATGCTAGGCATGCATGGCATACTATTTGACATGCATAGTATGTTCCAAACTTGGTTGAATGGAAATGCTGCATGCATGGACATGTTGCAATTCCAAGCAATCTCTCGGTGCAACCTCTATCGTGTGTACGTGCGCGGGAGTACAGGTCCTTGGAAATGGAAGCCCGTGCGTGCATGACATACTACTATGCATGCGGTACGTACGTACGTGCGTCGTACTTGCATTGGTTCTATTCTAGCACTACGATAGTATAAGTATATAGCCCTGAACAGTGTCCAGCCGCGTAGTGGGCTCTACCGATATGAATTGAATGCATGAGTACCTTGGCGTATCTTTGCCTCTGTCCTGGCCGGACGAGAGAGAAGAGAGCGCGCTCGTCTCGGGACAGCTACACGCCAGAGCGTGCCTTGCCTTGGCGATCGAGCAGAAAGTAGAGGTGGTAGGCTAGGCATGTCATCTCAAGGTAAACAAAAGCAAGCTACAGGCAGAGCGGAGCTACAGTTACTACTACTCCAGTTGAAATGACGGTGAAAGAAAATGGTCTCCGTACCGGCGCGACGCATGCATCCAGGCGTGACTCGTCGTCGTCGTCGTCGTCGTTGTCTTTGGGAGATTTTCTTGCCCGCATTGCATTGCATTGCATTGCAAACGTACTTGCTGGACTGCATGGGCATTTGTGCTGACCTATCAGTTCTGTTCGGTTGTGCACGAGCTCAAGGTTTTGTTTCACCTGCTGTGAGCTGGGTGATCAGTCGAGCCGAGCGAGCTGATCGTTGGTTGGGACTTGCATTGGAGTGGAAACCCGTGCGCTGCTGCGAGGGATTCTGTGGATTGTCCAGCGAGAATTAGCGTGGTCCGTCGCTGTGGCAAGCTCGGGATTGCCAATCATGAACACCGCGCCGGCCGGCCTGCGCGAATACCTACCCGCACCGAACTTGTACCGGCCGTACGTGACGTTCCTGGCAACTTGAACAGTGTGCGTGAACGGTCAGTGGCGCTAGCTGCTGCTGGCGCGCGACGGATGGACCGAGCTCTGTGCAGTGCCTCTGCCCAGCGCAGTCGCCATCTGGCTCCCGGCCAGCGACCGAGAACCCGGGACCGTACGCGTACGGAGGCCTCGCGCGCTCGGCGTCGCGTCGTGAGGTGAACAGGGAGGTCGTCCGCCATGTGACATTCCTGTCCTGTGTTGGTACCTGGCAGGGCTTCCCTAGGGATGCATGCGTTGCGTGAGTAGGGTGCGTCGCTCGTCTGCACGCGTGACTGTGGGACGTGACGTGGCCGGCCGCCCGGGACGCACTCGGCTGACGGTTCAGCAGTGATCGAGTGGAGATCGACGGAGCAGGAGAGCACACAGCACACTGTGGCACTGCACAGCGATGGATGGATCGTATCGCCCCCTACCTGCTCCCGGCCAGGCCTGCAGTGCCGTTTCAGATCTGAGCAGCAGTGGGCATCCTCCTCCTCATGAGCTCATGATAGGAAGGGCCGGTCACCGCGAGGGGGCCGCGCGCGGGGCCGGGGGACCCAGGCGCGTACGTGCCCGTCCCGTCCGTGTCGTCGCGTCACCACCCCGTACAGTACGTACTCCGCGTCTCGTGTCTCCTCCACCTCCAGTCCTCCAAAAGGACCAGACTCTCCTCTCGATCTCTTGGCGCCTGCACGCTGCACGCTCATCACCCCGGTCGTGCTGGTCTCCTGCTGCCGTGTGCCGTGTGCCGTGAGCGAGCAGTGCGTGCGTGCGTGTGCGTCTGCTCGCGGACGGCGCGCCGGCAAGATTTTGCTCCAGTCTCTGTCTGGCCACCGTGCGACACGGTGCCCAACGCTCATGGCGCGGTACGGCCGCCCGCCAATCCCGACAACCTCCATCCATCGCCCATCGCGTCGCACGCTCACCCGGCCGGACCCGGCCGGCCGGTTGCTCGCCGCCCGGCGGGCCACGCGGCCTCCAGCGGGCCGAGCCGCGCAGGTGTAAAAGGCCTTCTCATTCGCGCTATCCACGACTTTGGCCCACGTTGTGGTAATGTTAATCTCTCTCTTTTTTTTTAAAAAAAAAGGAGTGAAATCAAGCCAGGAACCAGATCAAGATCCAATTAATTAATCCAAAGAGTGAATCAAGGAACCAGACCATGATCCAATTGCAACTGCAAACAAGTGGAACAGAGGAGGGTCCATGGAAGGAGGAAGATCGAAACATTTTTGTTGATCGACCTGTTCAGAGCCCACGAGCTAGGCGTGGTAGCCCTGGTTTTTCTATGGTGCTACGCAGCCTACGCTCTCATCTCAATGTTTTTCTAGTCGATCTGCCACCGCCCACCGGCACTTGCCGTCCCGCAAGACTGCAACACGCCAACCACTGCACACGTGACCTTCCGATGGAACCCATCCCTAGTCCACTGATCTCACTAGCTACTACAAGTATATTTTATTCGAGTCTAGCGCTAGCGCTATCTCTATCCACATAAGAATGGAATTATATCAATATATATTTAGAGAGAATTACTTTCTTGATATGAAAAAAACGTCGCACTTTCTTTCGTGCTCCATATAGTTTTAAAGTTACCTACTTGATCCAGAATACAACTTATTTCCTTATATAGACCTTCTACTTAGATTTGTCCGCTAACAGTGTTAAGTGGGGCATGATGAATTTTCTTTTTAGTCCCACAGGCGAGATAGGGAACAATGTAAAGTTTAGTTTTAATATATTTCATTTTATCCTATTTGATATATAAGCTAAACTATATTAAAATTGAACTCTACACTCCTACCTATCTCGCCTAAGGGGGGTAAAGGTCAATTCACGCCTCAACACACAAGTGACCAGATCTAGTGGAACGGCCTATAAGAAAGCAAAGTTGTATTTAGAAAAAATAGGTGACTTCAGACTAAAAAAGCTAAGGAAAAAATTGTTCGACAAGACTTATAAACCGGGCGATAAGTCAAAATGTTGTAGAAATAATTAATTTTCTATAAAAAGAAAATACTGTTGGCTTATAAAGAACTTTTCATTAAAGCGAACAAGCTAATAACTTCAAACTAAAAGGTTTATAAGAAATATCAGCAACATTCTATCTTTAAATAAGTTTATTATGAAAATAGATTCAACAATCTATTTAATAATACTAATTATGTACTATAAATATTAATATTTTCTTGCATATATTTAGTTAAAGTTTAAAACGTTTTTATTACTCAGAAAATGAGAGTGACAATTATTTTGAGACAAAGAGAGTATATAGTGCACTCGAGTCTTGTGCGCATTCTTTTGTAGAATTTCTTTTCCGTCACTAACTTTGTTGAGTGATCGGGAGGCTTTTGCCCCACAGTTTTTGCTAAAAAAAAAAAAACTCTGTTGAATGATGATCAGACAAACATCTTCCAAGAGGCAGGCACCTTGAGCTCACTGCCTCACTATTAGAGGGTCTGTGTTTGTATCTCTGCAAGACTGCAACCGGTAGTTTTTGTTAGCAAGTAAGCAATCAAGTTTTGAGTCTAATAAAGTCGTGGGCAGAGACAGTACTGTAGTAGTTGTACCAAACACACGATTGGAGTTGACGAGTACCGTGCTTCACACGCACATGTTCCCCGTTTTATTAGAAATTATATTATTATATTAAAAGATAATCGTGTCTTTTTTTGATAGAGTGTAGACATGTGTTTTTCATAAAGCAGAGGCCATATGCAGGTACGTAATGTATACTTTTGCTGTTTAAAAACAGCATGAATCGTCTAAGAAGCGTGTCTAATAATTTTGCATGTTGTTGATTACTCTCTCAGTCTCGCAAAGAATATTATTCTTATTTTTTTAAGAAGTTAAAAACATTTTAACTATAATAATAATAATAATAATAATAATACATAATAAATATTGTTAAATTAGTTATTGAATATATATTGTATAACAAATTTTGACATACAAATGTTGATAATCTATAAACTAGCCAATATAAAAAATAGACTTGCACAAAATTCTATGTAAATTTTTTTTAAGGAGCGAGGGAGTACATGGCTATATGCTACTATGCAAAGAATTTTACTCCCTCGGTTCCAAAATGTCTGTCGCTTTTCCCCGAAAACAACTGCCGATAATTTTTATAAATATTAAATATCATCAATTAGTATCATTAGAAAGATCTTTGAATCTAATTTTTTAATAAATTTATTTAGAGAATATTGCATATTTTTTTATAAATCTAGTTAAACTTGTGGCACGAAAAAACTGAAAACAATAAATATTTTAAAACGGAGGGACTAGGTCAAACTGTGGCAGCAGATGCTACTATGTGTGCAATAATGAAAGTGCTATTAGATCAACCAGTTATAGGCTGTATGGTTGGAAGCCTCCAAATCTGGATGCCTGATATTCATGTCTGGAGTAGACAGTTTTTGTCCGGACTCAAACCAAATAGGTCATCATCTGACCGAAAGTTTACAGCTTGCTTATCCTCTCTCAATTTCTTCCATCTCAGTACTTAAATTTGATGTGGAACAATTTATACAAGCTAATAAGTATGGTACCTTGTAGTTGTAGTATAAAGGCTGTGTTCGCTGGTCTGGATCCGTCTGGACCAGACGTGCGGAACCAGCCGGCGGGAAACTACCGCCGAAAGGAATTGGCTGAAAAACCAGCCGATCGAACACAGCTTAATTTTTACTTCCGTTAGACCGTTACTATATATACTAGTATAATGCCCGTGCTAACGCTACGGTATGATTTTAGGGATGCACATTCATATAAAAGGTTCCGTCGTTGATATTCTTTTCATCTCTACTATAATGGAATACTTAAATTAATTCTAGGCCATCTGGAATCCCAACTACTGAAACAAAAAAGACACCTATGGGACATAGATACATCTCATATTTTATTTATATAATAGCCTTTTATGAGTTCTCATGATTTACACTACATATTCCCTCACCCACCCACTCTGCATAGAAGACACTGTCTGTGTACATTGCAAATAAAATTGTAAAAGATCAATATGTATGTACATCAACACAATGAACGAACAACACAATTTTAACGATGATACCGAAACCACACAAATACAAAAGGTTCCGCCAGTAGCGGCCAAGGCTCGGATATCATACTACAATAATGATCATATTCAGATTCTATTGTCCCATATTTCCATGAAGTCGCTCCTTTGCAGCATGAACATTTCCGGCGGTAGTGACAAGGCTAGGATGTTCTCCTGTTAGTGGAACTGCAGGATTAATTTTTCCATTCACCTATGTACTAACCATTAGGAGCATTTGGAACACCTAGGCCACCACCGGCACTAAGGCCGCTGAACGTGTCCATCAAAGGTGTTAATATTGACATGCCTAGGATTCAAGCATTCCAAAAGTTGATAAATAAGCAAGGGTATATGTAAATCCACTTAGAAAGGCAGTCAACTGTCTAAACAAGTTCCATTAAATCAACTTCTGTCTAAGTCCTGGGACCCCAACAGAGTTGAATTAGCTCAAAAAATCAGGGAAACACAGGCTTGCTCGTAGTCATTTCTCATTTGGTCAAAGAATATTACTATTATCATGTGGAAATTTTCACTCAGATAAAAATATTTAAATGGCCTTTGGAAACAATGCTCAAAGTGATCCATAGAGAAGGTAAAGAAACAAACAACAATAATAAGTCCTAGTGTAAATAAGTTCTGGGTAAGTCTATTCGAAACTGCAGATAGTAAATTCAGGAGATTTCTGCACTATAGCCTGATTAAATGAAATCATGTGTTTCCTTAGACCAAAGCCACAATCTAATCAAGCTCACCATTTTACAGCACCACTTGTATAAAAAAAAAAATACGTGCCCATCAAGACCGACATGACACTTCTTAGGTACTGAAAAATAGCAATCGTCAGGTTTTTGCACAAGCTACTTCATAATAGGGTGGATCAGAACTCAGATTTATGTTAAACTCCAATTAGAACAAGGCAACAACCTTTATCAAAAAATGTATATTCCTTCCATTTATCAAAAAATGTATATTCCTTCCATTTATAAAAAATATATATTCCTTCCATATGAGTGCATACGTCTTTGAATGTCAAATAGGCTATCCTTCTTGGTGCCAAGCTGTCACTGCAACCAGCAACCACAGAAAAAAAAAAAATCGCAATTCAACTTACATGTTGAAAGGAGAATTAATCAAAATAACCTGGCAATGAAATCAAGGGGTCCTCACAGTTGAATGGTTCAGTTTCACTGGCAAAGGAGGACAGCCCTTGCACCTCCTACATTGCCAGAACTGAGATGTTCTGCACCCGCTCCTATAAGTAAAAAAGCAGCTGCCAAAATAACCATCAAAATACTTCACCGACAAAACTAATTAGTAGTGTGCAAGTTATAAGCAGTTACCAGTCTAATGTTGTTGGGACCCACGCTGGCCAATATACAACAACATATATAAACATTGTCATTCTATTTAGGCCTTGTATCCACATCAATCATATGGACAGAAAGGAAAATCATAAGAATGAGTAAGTTTACCTTGGTTTTGAAATCTGCATGCATGATGGGATTCCTCCATGAATCCTTCTGCAGCCACCAAACTACTGCGGCAAACAAGATGAGTGATAAGTGAGTAAAAATTTCACAACTTCCTTTTGTGTACAAGCAAAAGCATGTCTAGTTACTGCTATACTTAGCATCTATAAGACACAAAAGATTAAAAAAACATTCAGAATCTTCGACCCATGCAATATGCTCTCTCACTACCTCTTCTAAGTGAATATGATCTGAATAAATGAAGGAATAATATTAAAATTTATATAGTTTTTATGCACATAATTATATAGTTTCAGTAATGAACTTGCTACTTCAATATGCCATAGTCAAGCCTTCCTGGACAACATGATTTCAAATTAAACCAATCAGCAAATACTGTCATAGGCCCAAGAAAATTTAATTCGAGGTCATACAGAAACCTCGATGCATACCTCTTATGCAGGCGTTCCTTGTACAATAATCTAAAAAAGGTTCAAGATTCCATGAAAAAGTATGGAAACATACTCTTCTCTCAAAAGTATCTAAATATACTCTTCTATATCTAGTATGAAAACATACTCTTCTCTCAAAAAAGTATTCAACGATACTCTTAACTAAAACCATATGCAGGGATGCTATATATTTTGCAAAGGAAAATTAAATGCAGTATCTATGAGACATATACCTGAATATTAAAAACAGAACACATCAATATTCACTGATTATGTCTCCATCCTTGTGCGATTACCACCCACGAATTCATGCTTGATGCCAATAGAGTGGAGAAGCAGCTGGCAGATACACAAAAAACATCAAGAGATCCTTTTCCTGTGAAATACTACGGATCAGCAATAAATTTCAAGAACTCAAAGCTACAGGAAGAAGATAAATCTGGGATTTAAGATATGAATCCCATTTCAATAAACAAATGTTCTGGACACATATAAATTCCCTATGACAGGTGTGCGATGAAGTGGGGAAACTTCAAAATCTATTAGAATTATAACAATTTCAGGTGTAGAGTGGGATCAGAGATCTTTGTACCTAGTGATCCATCGAGAGATGAACATTCAATCGATGCCTCCGCCATCCGTCGCACGTGGATCTGCCCGCCGCCACCGGTGGGGGAAGAAGAAGCCGCCACTGGTGGGGAAGGGACCCGTGATGCCGCCACCACCATGGATCTTGGGAGGATGCGCCCATTGCTGGTGGTGCCGCCGCCGCCGCGTGATGCCGCCGTCGCCGATGTAGATCGATGTCGCAATTGGAGCCCGAGGGCGCCATTGCTGGGAGGGGTGCGGGAGGCATGCCATCGGTGGGATGTGAGAGTAGTACTGTGCACCGGGGAAGGGAAGAGGCCGAAAAGAGCATGGTCGCCGCCACCGCCGCCATCTCAAGGCCCCAACAGTGGAAGGGAAAATTGAAATACATATTAGGTCGTATGGCGGCCCCGCACGGAAGGAGCGGCGTTTTTTTTTTTTTTTTGATGACCGTGAGAAGTCGGCGTGGAAACGGAGGCGCCGGCCGCCAAGGCGTCGCCAGGCTTCAGCCTTGGCCCGAATCGATCCTGGCCATCCGATTTGTTTGAAGGTTCGTGGGATGTTTCAGAGCCTTTTGATTTTAATAGAGACTAATTCTAATTGGGTTTTTTGTGGGGTGTCAATGGTTAGAGGCCCACGGGGGGCGTATTCTCGAGTGGATGGAGATAATTTAAGTATTCCATTATAGTAGAGACTATGCTCCAAAAGATCGGAACGGCGTACCAAAGCCGTTATTATGGATTTATCTCAACCAGTTTGTTGCTATTTATATTTAATAACCAGTTTGTTGCTATTTATATTTAATAATAAGGCCTGGCCGGCACATGGACATTTCGGAAACCAATATAGAACAAGCAAAGGGCCCTACACTGGAATTGACGAATCGTCTGTACCGGACCGGGATAGCTAGCTACTCATGACTTTGGGCCCCGTTGCAAACGCAAAAATTTCACTTCACGTGATCATCCGGGTGGGCGCGGCCGTGAAGTGTCGGCTCGGCGCTTGATCCGCCGCCCACCGCGTCGACTCGAACAACCGACTCCGAACGCCGCAGCCCCAGCACCTCTCCACCGAGTTCACGAACATGCCACGAGGCCGTCTGAGGTCGGCCCCAACAGCCTGAGAGAGCCCAAGGCCAAGGGAGGCCCGGCCCTACCGACCCCACAATCTCTTGCTCTCTCGTGGGGACCGTCCTATCCACGGCGGGCACGGCGAGTCAGCACAGCACAGCAGCACACGACATCCACCCCCAGCCGAGCCGGCCACTTCTGCCGTCCATCCATCGTCTCGTCTCGTTCGTCCCCCGCCCGCCTGCTGCACCTCCCTCGCGAGCATCCAAAGCTGTACTTGCCGCAAAGCTCTCGCAAAATCCTTACTCCCACCGCCGACTCGTACCTCCCCCCAATCCGCCATCTTCCTTCCACCCTTCTTCCCTTGCTTCTCCGGGAGGGAAGGCACCGCCCCGCCCCGCCACCCATCGCAAAAGCCACGCGCCACCAAACCTTTTTTCCCTCGCCCGGTCGCTTTCGCCTTCAGCGCGAGCCGAGCCGAGCCGGTGGGTCGGTCGGTCGGTCGCTGCAGGCAGGCGGAGGAGCCATAAAGGCGTCGGCGACGTCGGCAGGATGATGAGCGGGAGCGGCAGATCGGGCGGGAGGGACGCCGAGGGCGAGTGGGAGGTCCGGCCCGGCGGGATGCTGGTGCAGCGCAGGGACGGCGAGGCGCCCGGCCCCGTCGTCAGGATCAGGGTCTCCCACGGCGCCACCTTCCGCGAGGTCGTCGTGCCGGCGCAGGCTACCTTCGGTACGCTACCCATCCCTGTTCGTTTACTGATCTCTTCCCCCCATTCTGTCGCATATTCGTATCGTATTGGTGATGAGGAGGCAGAGAAGGAATTCGGTTTTGGATCTCGACTGGTCACTGACAATCTAGTGGATTTTATTTAAGTCAATCAGCACGATTCTTCCGTTCGTTCTCCCAGCTATTGATTTTAGATTAACCAGACGAGTCTAGACGAAGAACATAGAGTTCTCGAATATATTCATGTTCATATTATGATGAAAAGTGCTTACGTACTTGATGAATCGACCATGGCCCCGCTCCGGTACTTTACCTAACTGTTACCCGTTAGCTTTTTGTACTAATCCTTTTTTTGACCATCTGTCTCTATGTTATAATAGTAGTACTTCTTATGCCATCCATTGATCCATAACTACTAGTTGTTGTTCTTGTTAAAAAATAATACCCGTGTTTAAATTTTGCATTAATAGCTCCTTGCCAGTTGTGATGATCATATCAATTGGAACCAGCCTTACGTTCAATGGTACAAATCATTACATCACCTAGTAGGTCTTTACATGCGTGGGGACTGGGGAGCATTTCTGTCAGTCAATCCGTGTACAGTTTATCATTAGAAAGAAGCAGATGCAATCACCTTTCCCTCCAAAATAATCAATTGACCTGCATACATGATTGTTGCTTCTGCATTGGTTGCTTGAAGGTGCTGATTTACAAATATTCTAAATAGGCGCTTTGTAATTTGTATATGAAGGTGAGTTGAAGAGGATCCTTGTTCAGACTACTGGCTTGGAACCTGAGAGGCAGAGGCTCTTCTTCCGTGGGAAGGAGAAGAGTGACAGAGAGTTCCTGCACGCAGCAGGTGTTAAGGATGGAGCAAAATTGCTTCTGCTTGAGAAGCCTGCCCCTGCCAACATGGAGCAGAAGGTTGAGCCTGTGATTATGGATGCGAGCATGATGAAGGCATGTGAGGCTGTTGCTAGTGTTAGAGCTGAAGTTGATAAGCTGTCTGCTAAGGTGAAGGAACTTTCCATCTGCCTTCCTTATCTGTTGAAGCATTCATGTATCATATTATTTCTGGTGCTCACGCTGTTCCTTTTGTAGGTGTGTGACTTGGAGAAGAATGTGCTTGAGGGAGAAAGGTTGAGGATAAAGAATTTGTTGTCTTGACAGAGCTGCTAATGATGCAACTGCTGAAACTCGATGGCATAGAAGCTGAAGGAGAAAGCAAGGGCACAGAGGAAGGCTGAGGTACACAACTAAAACACTTGCTGCTGCTATTTTCACATGTGCTACATGTTCAATGAGAATGCATGACAGCAACTGAAACATTTATGATGTAACACCTCAGGATAAATTATATTCAAGTTGGAGATATTCCATGAAATGATTGTAAATCCTAACAGATTAACTTAGCATCTTGTGGTGATACTTATCATATGAACCTTGAAATTTTCCATTAAGTAGATTTTCCAGCCAGTAGTTTGTTTCAGGAGCAATTGTGTTTTTAGTTTAAACACGCCCTCCCATGACCCTTTTTTCGCACTCTGTGTGGTGGTGTAGGGAACTAGTGCCTCTTCGTCTGGCTTATTCTGTAGAGAGGTATCACTTTATTAAGGCTCCTAGTTGAATAAATTATTAATGGCCAGGTTTTGCTAGTCTGACCTTGTCTGTTGACCCTCTTCTGGAAAAGACTATCTGACTCTATGTTGGCTGCTCTGTCCTAGCTTTACTTCTACACAAACTTTGCTGTATAAGGGCAAACAAACCGTTGATCTAATGTTTCATAAACACTTAGAATATTCCAGTTACCATCAAATGCACACCATTAGTTTCAAAATTGTGCAAAGGTGAAAAAAGGTACATCTAGAACCTATCCAATCCCTTCTCACATTCTTATTTCCTGGCTTAATTTAATCTATAAGAACACATATGATATGAAAAGCTTAATTGATTTAACAGATTATGCATTTGCAAGAATCATAAGGGATTGTTCTGAGTTATTTTTGGTACTGTACTTCTTAAACACAAATTGCTGGTTAATTATGTTATATGGTTATTAGTAGGTTATATTCACGTGCACCATGTTTGATAGTCGACACTTATGATGTTATTAGTGTTGTTCTCTAAGGGCAAATGGTTTAACTATATAGTCAAGAAAATACATACTCATCTTACATAAATGATGCATTTAGACCAGGTAAACCAGTTGACTGATATAGCTTTATGTTCAATACTTCAACATCTCAGGTGCGCCGAGTTCAGTCCCTTGTGGAGACCTTGGATAAGCTGAAAGCAAGAAATGCAAACCCCCTCAGTGATCATAACAAAGCTGTTTCAGTGACAACGCAGTGGGAGACGTTTGACAACGGCATGGGCAGCTTGAGCGCTCCTCCGCCCCGTGTTTCTTCTACGCAAATTAACACTGACTGGGAGCAGTTCGACTAGGCTCAGATGAAGCTATTGATGTATCATGAAATTTCTGAGATCGGTATGGACATTCCTTTCCCAGGCAGCGAGGTGTTGTGTATATGCGCCACGTTTGTATATGCACCACGTTTGATGCCTTCGGTGTCCCAACTGCCTGTGAATGTTACCAGATCATACCATACTACCATGTGAATTGCGTCGTTCATTGAGGCTGGTCATATTTCAATATGCTCCTGCTAATGCCATTCGCATGATATTTGTTGGTTAGGTTCAGCAAGGTTGATAATAACATCCCTAGCCAGATCCTTTACAGCACTAGCTCATTCGTGAATGCAATTGTACCATGTACAAGCTGACGCTGTAGCTGTTCCGAAACTTTACCAATAATAGGTTTCCTGAATTCACTGTAAATCAAAGCATAGTGAAGAGTACCTGTCTGGCCAAATGCAAAATGAAGTGACGAGAGAGTTTATCAAAGCATCAAAGGTTACCTGTCTGGCCAAATTTTGTATATCTCTATTTCTCTACGACTAAAAAGATGCAAGTGCTATCGTATCCGTAAACTAATCGGCCTGCCTTCGCCTAATCACCTTCAGCGCGATTCGCCCCGCCTCGCACGATCTACCGTGCAACCGCCGCCCGCCCAGGTGCCCACGACGCCAAGCTCCGCAGATCGCCCCACGGGCCACGGCCATCTATCCTTCCCTCCCACCTGGCTGCTTCTGTTTCACGTACGCCTCCCACGTCTCCGAGAGACGGGAAAGAATCCGTCTGCCCCGTGAGGCCACTTTCCCGGCGGCGGAGGTGGCGCGGCGTCCCGGCGAAGGTAGAACGGCGTCCTAGCGGCGGTGGCGGAGCGGCGTCCTGCGCCATCGCCCTCTCCAGCTCCTCCACTCCCTCACCGTCCTCGCTGCCTGCCTCGGTGCGGCGCCACCAGGGCGGACACGCTCCTCGTACGGGGCGCCAACTCCAAGGCGGCCGACGGGGATGCTGCCGTGGACCTAGACGCGTCCAACTTCAACGCCTTCTTCCAGGCCTCACAGGAGTCGTTCGCGGTCGTTGAGTTCTTCGCCGGTCGGCCCCTCGTCTCTGACTTGATTGATTCGTTTTATTTTTGTCCTTTTGGTTCCCGTTGATTCAATTGCCTATGCTGGCTTTTTTGCGCGATTAGCAGGACAAAGGAGATCGTTGGGTGCCAGCCACTGTCGCTGCCGCCGCCTCTTTTTTGCCATGATTTCCCCTTGCGTTGGAAGGGTAGATGGCAGTAGTTGTTGTCGGGGAGTGTTGATGGTTACAGAGGGGAATCCTGGCCGCCGCCGGTGCCGCATTGGGCGGGACCAAGGAGGCAGCCAGCCCCAGCACCACCGTGGTCTCGCCGGCACATATGGTCCCTGCCGACCGGCAGCGCTTGGCTTCCATCCACAACGGCCGTTTCTGTTGCTGCACACGACAATGGCGTAGGTGGCGATGCAGGTGGCATTCGGGGCACTGAACTCAATGGTGTTGACCCTAGCCATAGAGGCATTCCTGATCCCCACGAACACCGAGGAGATCGCCACACACAGCTGCTAGCATAGAGACGGCCTAAGGCAAGCATGGGCGTTGGCGTCTCTACTGCCATGGACACGGCCAACCATGAAGGTAACAAGTCTGATTTGCTGGTTTTATATGCTACAAGCAAAGTGTTTGAGATTTTCTCTCGTTCATGATTAAAAGAGTTTGACATGTTCAGTGTAAACGCATTAGGGGAATGCATTTTTCCAAGGATGAGCTGGTGAGCTTGCTGTAGATACAGGCAGACATAGACATCACCTTGAAGGCACTGCAGGTCAATCTTTTTATTTATTGCAAATATTGAGAAATAGGAGTCTTTTGTGTATTTTGTATTGCTCCGTTTAGAAGAAACAGGTTCTTCTAATTTGTATTGCAGGTCAAGCTTCTAATTTGTATATGCAATAGTTGCTATGAAACATATTGCAGTGGCCTGCTCCAGGTACAAACTTTTACCTATGAATAAATGAAGCAGACTCTAACCTGAAAGCTATCCCCAGATGTAAGTACCGCTGAAGCTGACTCTTGGCCTATGAAAATCATTTATATATAGCACTTGATGCTGCAGTAGTATCCTTTGAGAAAACCTGGGACTTTGTATGTAACATTAAATTAAATGTCCCATAAGTGCTTTGAGAAAAGAAAACCAGGAACATTAAATTAAATGTCCCATAAGTGCTTTGAGAAAAGAAAACCAGGACAAGGTTCTTTCATTTGTTATTTCAGCTAATAACACTATAATATCCTTTCAGATAACTGAAGAACTGGATTACATGAAAGTGACCAAGGGAATCTTTGCATTGCTAATGTTGTCCTTTGAGATGTAATCTGATTGTGTGCTTGTAGTTACTTATGTTTAGTACTTTGGAAGGGAAAAAAAAATTATGTGGCGGTGCGGCACCATACTCTCTGTGCAACACCATCCTCTCCAGTATTTTGTTTCCGCTCAACGGCGTTATTTTGTTTGTTCAAGGTTCAGTTGTAGCCTTCTGCTACAGCGTGAGTGCTGCTCATTCAGCAATGGAGAGTATGTCAAGGCTGGGTTGGATGAGTTACAGCATTGGTGCTTTTTGTTGATTGAAGACACGATGGCATGTCCAGACTGCTTCAACAAACCTTTGACAAAGCAGTTGCTAACCTCCGTAACCTATAACTGTAAAACAGTATGCAGGACCTGTAATTGTAAACAGTAGGCAGGGTCTGCCTGGGATGAGCTGAAGCATACCAGGCAAGCAGTTGCCCTCTTTGATACTTGATGACAAGCATAGACGGAGTCTTGCAGAGATCATAGGAGACTTCTGTGGAGTAAGTTTCTGAACCTTGCAAACTACTACTCGTTTTGAAGTTTTGATACCATCAAGTTAATGACAAATTGAGCGTCTATGGTACCGATAGGCATCGAGCATGCAGCAACTGTATCGGATTAGTATGTTGTACTGTGACAAGTATGGATTATATGGAAACCTGGGCATTCCATGAGAAGTGAGTGATCCCAGCACATTCCTGTCAAGAACATTCAGGATTCGACTTGTTCACCTTTTTGATTGAATTCTGTCTCTCTGTCTCTCTAAACCGCAGGTCATCTAGAGCATGCGGGCGAAAAAGATCGAGAGTTCGAGAAGTCCATTAGCTCATGAAGACATCAACTTATTGGAATGGATGTGTTAGTAGGTTTCTCCTCCTAAATTGGATGGTTTGGTTGTGTAAAATAAGGTTCCACAGAGATCTATATATAATTGGTTCCTTTGGAGAAAGATTTGTGTCTATATCAGAGAACATTTGTGGTTGCCTGTTTTTTCTTGAATTTATTGTGCATTTAGGTTTGGAACTTTAGATGCCTGTGATCCTTTTTGTTTTACAGGGATGAGATGAAATGTCTTAAAGAGATCATGTGGTCAAGGATTCCTGATTTTAGTGTTGAAGACTAGAGACCTTAGTATCTACAAAAGAAGGTTTGGAAACAACATCATTTTCAATGCCCACCAAACTGATTGAGCCTCAGACATCTTGGGGGCTTGATTGAAGTTGTAAAAGCTTTTGTGGGAGCACAGACCTCAGCTTCTATATATGACAAAAGCGGAAATTCAGAGCTTCGAGTCAAGGAGTTCAATTCGACACCAAAATTTTTCTGACAATAACTACTGATCTTCTATATGCTGGCCTTGTTCAGTTGTTAGAGGTTATCCCAATTATCTTACACCATAAAGTAATAAAGGAAATACTACCTCACCTCTTTCTTACAATAGCTCTTTTTTTTTTTTTTTGAAGATCTACTAAGGTTATCTATTGGCTTTCTTTGCATTTGATTTCTGTTCTAAGCCGTACAATGTCTCTTATTTGTCACTAGATGTGTCTATCACTACGTACTAGCTTTCAGATATCACCTTTGGAAGCTCAAAATGCTTATTTGATCTGTATACAGAGCAGCAGGCATTGTGATACGTATAATAATGGACAGAATTTTCCACTATATTTTCTATCGGAGGTAAGGTACTAGCTGGTTGGCCGTCTGTTGCAATGGATTTTCATTATGAGTATTCAAAATTCGTCTAATAATCCAGAAAAAACCGTATAGGTACAATGTGGAGGAAGACCATCTATCGCATTATTTGCACAGCTATGTTTATGTATGCACACATCAGTTAACAGTATATGATCCTTGTGACCTACACCAACAATTGTTTTTTTATAGAAGAAAATATAAATTTGATGTATTTTACATGTTATGGGAGTTTTATATATGTTTTACCTGGGTAGCTTACACCCGTAGCAACGCACGGGCACTCAACTAGTACGACTAAAAAGGTGCAAGTGCTATCGTATCCGTAATTTAATCGGCCTGCCTCCGCCTAATCGCCAAACTAATTGGCCTGCCTCCGCCTAATCGCCTCGGGAAAAAAACCTCCGAACAAAAAAAAAAAATCTCTATACGACTAAAAAGGTGTAAGTGCTATCGTATCCGTAATTTAATCGGCCTGCCTCCGCCTAATCGCCAAACTAATTGGCCAAAAAAAAAAAAAAAAAAAAAAACACCACGTCTTCCCCCCGCGATCCCACGACGCCGGCCTCACCCCGACGCTGCATCCCGCCGACGCCCGGCGACGCCGGGCGACGCCGGCCTCACCCAGCGAGGCCGCGACGCCGCAGCCGCATCTTCTCCACGGCGTCGGCGTCGGCGGCTGCACAACCGCTGAGGCCGGTCGCGGGACCTCGCTGCGTCGTCGCCTCGCCAGGTCGCGCAGCCGCCCACTGCGCCCGTCTCCCTGCCGCCGACGCACGGACGTCGACGCCGCGCTGCCGCCCACTGCGCCGTTTTCCCCCGCGCCGACGCACGCCGCCCGGCTCCTAATCACCCTGCCCCGCTCGTTTCCCCGCCCGGCTTTCCTTCGTGCAACCGACACACGAACCTCGGCGCCAAGACCTCGTGAGCTCGTAGCCCACCACTCCCCACGACCTCGCCGCGACGCTGACCCTGCTGCACCAGCCTTCCTAGCACCCGGCCGCCTCCTACCGCGCTGCGAAGGCGCGCCCCGACACTAACGCTGACGCCGACGCCGACGGTGAAGCCGACGGCCGTGACGCTAACTCCGGCACCCGGTCTCCTCCGCGCAGATCCGCCACCCGGCCTTCTCCTCCCCGACTGCAACCGCTCCCAGGCCGCGGAAGGTGAAGACCTCGTCGGCTGCAACGCTCCTGTCGTCCTCGTCGTCGCACGTCGTGGCCTCCCTTGCCCGTCGCATGTCACCGGTAAGTCCTCCACTACCTATGCTGTAATCCAGGTGTGTGGACCGCTTCTCATCCCTTCCTGCTGTGTGAAACCAAGCACCCAACCCTAAGCTTGTTTTCCGATCAGATCCAATTAGTAGTTTCCTTTTCCTAAAACATTCACATTTTTTTATTTTCATTCAGCAAAAGGAACTTAGTTGGAGGAAAGAAAAGTAGCAGTAGAAACCTGAACACGTCTGTTTTCATTCAGCAAAAGGAACTTGGTTGGAGGAAAGAAAAGTAGCAGCAGAAACCTGAACCCTGACAGGCACAAACTCTGTTTTTTGTTCCGTTGTCTTTGTTGAAACCTGGTGCCATACAGAGCAGACTTAAATTTCCACATGCTAAACGATTCTGCAGTGTATCTAATCTAATTTTGAAAAGAGATCCATCTCAGAATTCAAATGTTGAGTACCAATGCTAAAAAAACTGAAAAAACTAATCCTGATCCTATTCAGATATCAATTTTCAAGTTCCATGGTAACTACCCCTCCGAAGTATCTGAAGGTGTGTTAATGTTAATAGCTTTATCCCAATTCATATGTATGTTCTGGCTCTTCTTCATTTCTGGCTCTTCTTCAAATGGGCAAGATCCGTTGATTGTTTCCTGCAGGGGGAGAGAGAAAGAGAGCTTAACTTGTGTCAGTACCTGTTGGTGCTACTTGAAGAAATTAAAAAATTGCTCCGTCATAACAAGTGCACTGCAATTAGAAGTTGGTTTGAAAATTTGTTCGTAAGCCTGCACCAATTCTTTTTGGCATAGTCTCTGACAAACTTTGTTATCGTTCCTGCTCCGAAGGATCATTGGACTGCGTTGTGTTATCCTGATCCTCAGTGGACATTGTCAGTTAAATCAAAAGGCAATTTTGTTTGCAAGAACCTGAGTGGATTCTTGCTTACACTATATGGAATTTATGACATTAATTGGATTAAACTCTCTTAGCTGTTGGTTGTTAATGCAATACAGAGTCGGCCCCTGCCGCCCCTGCCCCGTAACACCGACTACGACGACAACACAACAATGATGGTGCAGCAGCAGCAATAAGTTCTGGAACCAAGTTTCGATTCATAAGGGCAATTGAATTTGGAACGTGATCAGGATCAGGATTCAACATTGCCATAGTGATTTGAAAATTTTGTTTGGTAGTCTGAAAGGTTTTAGTTCCATGCTAGCGCCATCCACATGAAATTAAAACATGATTAAATTTTGAATCCTTTACAAGTTTATATAATTGCTGAGTTGATGTGCTGAAAAAAATTAAAGAATCTGCATGAAGATACAATATTGGATTAGTAACCATGTTTTCTGATTTCTTATGTGCAGTGCAAAGCTACATCAGCTCTGAAGGGGTCAATATCACTGAATCAGCTCTGAAGGGGTCAATGTCAATATCACTGAATCAGGAAGCAAGCATGGAGTTTCAATTTCTACTCTGATTGTCCAAAATATTCAGGCAAGTAGTTAGAGCAAGCACAAGTACTATTTGAGTTAGCATCAGCATCGTTTCTGGTATGAGCACATTCCACTTTCCGCATTGGCGTAATTTATGCATTGGTGTCAAACACCTGATGAATTCTGTGTCATGCAAGATATTCTGCATTAGCATTTACCTTCACTCATGGATTTTCTGTCATCTATCTCATGTCATCTATCTTATGGAACCGATCAGCATTAGTATCTAATTTTGTAGCGTGCTTGCTGTCATCTATCTCATGTGTCATTTGTTTTTACAGCAGAGCTGAAGTCAATTAAGATATCTACTGCATGACAATGTGTCATTTGTTTTTACTGCAGAGCTGCAGGCAGTGACTTTATGGGGGAGGGTTGAAGTCAATTAAGATATCTACTGCATGACAATTTGCACAGGGGCTGGGCTGCCACTAATTGTACTAAGTTGTGCGTTAATGCAGACGACTCCTGGTGTGTATGCTTGTTCAATCTTGCTCGACAAGAAGGCCTCAGTGGCGACAACTCGGGCGGCGGAATTGGCCTGCTATCGTGGAAGTTCAGGGTCGACGCCACCCAGCGTGCTTGACGTCGTTAATCTAAGTGTAATCGCCATCATCCTTTTGTTTTTAGTTCTCAGACTAAAAAGGATTTCTGTTATAGTTCAGAACATCCAATCAGTCTTACCCTATGTGCATGAACCCCAAATTTTCTTTAAATGAAACTTGAATCATGAATTGATCATTTGTTTACTCCATTCCCTGTCTCCCTGCTATTGGTTCTGCATACCAGATTGTCTTTGAATGAAACTGTATTTGGATCATGTGGCTGCTGCTATTTATCCAATACAAAAATCATACAACTTGTAATCTGCTACAGCTTGAATGAAAACTGTAGAGAGCAAGCCGGTGGTGGTCAAAAGAAATTCCCAGGCTATGTGTATTATTGGAACTGAACATTTGTGAAGATTCAGAGTTCCATAATATTCTGAGAAGATAGTGTTAAGCTTGAACTTTGGTTAGGATTTGTACCAAGCTGAACATCTGTTGTCTTGATATACCTATTTGCACTGTGAATATTCTTCTCTGTACATTATTTGTACATTATGTACCCATGTTCACCTCAAGATATTTTTTAACTATATGTGTATAAAAATATGGCAGAATGCATTTGAAGTGAGGAAACACATTTTGCTACACCTACTCACGTACACGGGAAACCAAAATGAAGCCAACATACCTGAAGGTGTACGAGGATATCTTCAAAGCTATAAGTCTTAAAAAAAAAGAATTAATGTTTACTTCTTTCCTGTCTAAGTGAAGTCAGTCAACAATATCATATTAGTTTTATTATTTCCAAAAAATTTGAATTATGTGTTTTAATGTTAATTATTTATGAATGGGATTTTACATATATGCTTGTCTGATTTGTATGTCATAAGTTGTTTGTATTTCCGTAGCAACGCACGGGCACTCAACTAGTAGTATGGTAAAAGGGCAAAATTTATCTATTGGCAAATAATAGATTTGAGTTCCTGTTTATGTTACATTTAATTTAGAGAAAATGGTGATTCATACAGTTTAGCGACAGCTAGCAATGGCGTATGTGGACGCCTTGGAAGGTACTAATCTGTGCTATAAACCTACAAGACTAAAACTGGATGGTGATGCCTCTGGCTCCCATTCCGGGCAGCCGATGCTCCGCACGCCGTCGCCCCAGTAGGGTTCCTGAGCTGGTCATCGGTCATGCGCAGTGGCACGAAGGGGCCAACGCCAAGGAGGATGCCCGTGGTGACCACGACGTCAAACCTTTCGCCGTTGCCCCAGTAGGGTTCCGTGTGGCGAAGAACCAACGACAACCGTGGTGACCACGACATTCCAGGCGATGATGAACTGATGAAGAGGGGCGCCGCCGAGCTGCTTGCGGTCTTGGCCACATGCACGATGCCGCCGCCGTAGAAGGGGCAGCGCGCACCCCGGAAAGCCCATGAGGTCCGGTGTGGCTGTGGCGAGGAGGCCCGTGAGGACGTCGCCGAGGAGCCCGGCGACAGCGTGCGTGTGGAAGACAGAGAGGGTGTCGTCCACCTTCTGTAGGAGCGCGGACTATTATTGCGTTGTGTGCACCACGGCACCCTGCTGGCGCAGACGCCCACCGGTACGGCAGACCATGTGTGCGCCGGTCCTGCATGTGTGTGGTGTGTCATTCAGGACAGTGTAATTTTGTAGGGAAATACTTAAAGCAGCGCGTGCAGGCGTGCACGTGTCCACCCGCACACCCGCCTCCCCCACGCGGCTGCTCCCTCGCGTCCGCCCGCCTTCCCTCGTGTCCACCGCCGCCCCCCGTGGCTGGTCCTCTCCCTCCCCTCCCGGCGGGGGCGGCGCCAGCCCCCACCCCCCCGCTCGCTCCCGCGTCCCCAACAGCCCAGGCTCGCGCCGGCCATGGCGCCCCCCGCATCCATGCTGCGCCCAGCGGCGGCGGATCCAGCGGCGGCGGCAGCGGATCCACCGGATCCCAATCCGGTAGCGGCCTCCTCGAGATCCGCCCAGGTAGGCCTCTCTCCTCTCTCCACTCCTCCAACTCCGGCGAGCACCCCCTTCTTCTCCAACTCCGGAGGGTGTAGAATGGCCGGCCTTTGGGGGGAGGAAGGGAAGACAGCGGCGGGATGCAAAGGGCGGTTTAGTGGTCCCGCGGCGGGGGACGGCGGCGGTCGGGCCAAGTCTACGGCGGGGGAGCTCACCGGAGCTGCTCGCCGGAGTTGGAGAAGATGGCAGGGGGAGGCGGGGGAGGGAAGAGAGGCGGCCGCCGGCCCGCCGGGGGGTTTGCGGAGCTCCGGCAAACCCCAGCGCCGGTGGCGGGCGGTGGCGGCAGCCCGGGGGGCACCTTGGCGGCGGAGTGTACGCTGGTAAGTCTAACGCGCGTCTTGGCAGCGCGCGTTAGCAGCGTCCAATTTTGTAAGTGCCAAAATCTTATATGTACAAGCTACTAAAAAAAATTAGATAGCCAATTCAACTATAAGCTCTGGAGCATCAGGCTGGTCTCAATGATGAGTTTTCTGTCATTGTTACCAACACTCTCATGTTAGCCTGTTTCTATGATCTCTCTACATAATTAACGTGTCAAGTCATCAAATCTATGGATGTATTATAATATTATTTGCAAATGAAAAACTCACCTTAAAACCAACTCGACAGGTTTAATCTTTTAGGACGTGAAGTTTAGCTTTAACTGCGTTGCATGAAAATTTTTAATGTAGTTTTCCGATTGGACGAATCACAATTCGAGCAGGAGAACATGCTGCCTGAATACAGACAAGCGTGATGTTCTCCCGCACCGAACATCACCCTATCGATTGGTTAACTGTTGTGTACCACACAAAATTCATGTTGTACCAAGTGCCAAGAAAAAAAATAATTTCTTGTTGATTAACGTTGGCTTGGATGTGACAGTGATCTACCACTGACTGCATGCTCCCGCGTTCGGCCGTCGTACCTACTCTTTTCCGTGACCAACGACGAAGTCACCACAAGATGTAACGAAATTAAGATGACGGAATTGATGAAACCGCGGTCCGTCGCACGGCATCGCCTGACGTCCGCGTACTCTAGTACGGTACCAGTAGGCGGTGGTGAAGCCGGCCACAGCGACATGAACGCCATCCACGCTCTACCAGCGTGATGGCGGCAGCGACACCTCTGGGTAGTGCGCACGGCTTTGTGCTCGACTCCACATTTTTGTGCGCCAACAACGCGCTGTTGCGGGGAAAGGCCCACGCACGTCAAGGAAACCCTCCGCCACCGCCAGCACATTGGCGATGGATACCCGAAACCCGAGTGTCCGACGGTACCAGAAGAAATTCTCTACCTGTCGGGTACACGAGTGCGGGTGTATACCACCCATACCCGTCTACCCGTGGATAATAAATACCCGCATATATATACATTGAATTACTGTTAATCTATGTAAGATTTGCTTTTGTGCACATATATTGAATTAATTCTTAATAAATGTTTGAATTAATAAAATAAATTCCATGTCATGTTTTCGGGTACAGGTTACCTGACGGGTACGGGTATGGAAGGATTTTCCTACCTGCATGCGGATACGGGTAACTCGACGCCGGGTAAAAATTTATCTAATGGTATGGGTATAGGTGGCCACTACCCATCGGGTATGTACCCATTGCCATCTTGAGACTGCATGCCTACGAGCGTCGTCGGACATTTTTGTAATTTTGTGTCGGCGCTAGAACTGGTGGCCCTAGCACCAACGAGTGAATTTGTGGTGCGTGCTCCCTACTTCCGGATGGTGTGCAAGATGAACACAAGGATTTATACTGGTTCGGGCAAGAGAAGGCCCTACGTCCAGTGGGGGAGAGGTGTTCTTGTATTATCCTGCACCGAAGTGCTCGTAGGTAGGGTGTACAAGCAATGAGAGAGGGACCAGGGTCCCAAGTCTCGTGGATGATTGAGTGAAGTGCCAATATCAGGCGTGTGTGTCGCTTGTGTGTCGCCCGTGTGTATGGGCGCCCGTCTTCCCCTTTTATAGCCGTAAGGGGAGGACCGGGCCTTACAAGAGGTGGTCGTGTTCGTAGCAAAGTCATGGGCTTCCGTGTGTCCTCGTCCGAGACTCCGGAGTGGGCAGGTTGTCCGCGAACGTGACGGGGCCATGCTGCGTCGCCTCTCTGGCCCTGTTGGCCGGAATGACGGGCGTCCCTGCTCGGAATTGGTGGAGCGTGATGAAGGGGGTGTCCGGACCCTGTAGCTTGCTGTAGCTTTGACCCGCCTGGGATCTGAGGCTCGGGGAGCCTCGGAGCGTGGTGTCGTACGGGGAGTGGATGGAACAGCCGTGGATGGTCACCGGCGCTGTAACCGTCCATCCTGGGCTCAGGAGCTCACGGGGCGGGACTGTTTGCTAACCGAGGGCGTCGATCCCACCCCGTCATCGGGGGTGACGTCGGCGGTCGTCGCTCCGGCATGGTGGACGGCGTTCCAGGACTTCGGCGACGTGACCTGGCAGCGAGGTTAGGCAGCACAGCGTCCCACAGTGGCGGGCGTGGCCTTCACTGTGGAGATCGCGTCAGCGTGAGCGCCGGCATGGGTCGTGACGGGACGGTGTCCATCCCCTGCCGGGGCATGGGATGCCCCTGACACAGGGTATGGACGAGTGGCGGTGGATATGCGTCAAGTCAATGGTACGGCTTTGACCTGGAGCGTCCCGTCCGAGCCCTGGTTGCCGGGGCTCGGGCGGGACGGAAATTGGAGGTTCGTCCGAGGCCCTAGCGCGGAAGCCTCGGGCGCGGCGGAGAATCGGCACCCGCCCGAGGCCCCTGCGGGGAGGGTTCGGACGAGGTGGAGGCTAGGAGCCCTCCCTGCTGCTTTGGGGCCGTGGCCCGGATTTGCGCAATGAGCGGCCTGCTGGGCCTAGTTTTGCGTTTGTTGGGTTTTCCCAAAGGGGCCCTTATTTTGGTCCCAGACAGTAGCCCCCGAACCTCTGAATGAGTGTGTGTACTTGTTCAGAGGTTGAGGTCGCGCCTCCTCGGTCACCTTCGGAGTTTTTTTTTTTTTGCGCGCGAGCCACCCGACGGGTGTAGCCCCTGAGGCCTCGGAGGAGTCTTGAGACTCCTCCGAGGGCTTGTATTTGCCCGGGGCGTGTTTTGTTTCTGTCTCGGCCGTATGGCCGGGCGGGGCGCGCGAGCGCACCCGCCGGGTGTAGCTTCACGAGGCCTCGGAGGAGTGTGTGCACTCATCCGAGGGCTTGTGCGTGCTCTCGTGAGCAAGTCATTTTGTGGTGCCGAGGCCCCGGGCCATTCGACTCGTTCGAGGGTTCGGCTAGATTTGCGACGTTTTCGCGAGTCGGTCCTCGTGTTGGGGAAGCCCCCGAGCCCTCGTGATGACGAGGGGATCCGATCGGTACTCGGTCGCTAGTTTTTACGCACCTCGCGCCCCTTCCGCAGGGGAGGAGGGTGGATTTCGTCGTGCTATCGCCGACGAGTGTCGAACATGACTAGATCCGTCGAGCCGTTAACGGGAAGATCCAAGTGAAACGCCCATGCCCCCCGCTCGTTGGGGGGTCGGCCGGGCCCGGAGGCGCGTTCATAAGAGCTCGCACAAAGATGCTCGAGGCGGGGCTCGGGTCCCGTCCGCCGGGTCCCGAGGGCTCGGTGTTTCTCCCACGCGGGATCCCCCCTAGCTCGGGTGCCATGCCGGCCTCGGATGCTTTGCTAGGACGCCCCGCTTGGGCGCAGAGCTAGGCTGTATGAGGCCGTCCGAGCTGCCCCTCGACTCTGTTGCCCCCGAGGTAGCCGTCGAACCCTCGAGATGGGCCAGCCCGCGAACCTCTCGACCGTAAACGGGCCATCGCCCGGGTTCCTTTGAGGAGAAGAAAAAAGAAACCCCCGTTTTGCTCCGTCGTGAGGCGTGGGCGTGCCTTTTTTCAAAGGCCGCGGCGTGACGTGAGCGCCGCCAAGGGAGGTGGCGGGTCCCACTTTCCCCGCCATGGCGGTGTCGAGCACGCGTGCTTGTGGGTCCCACGGGGGATGTGATGTGCGGCGCTGCGGCTTCCGCTGAGGCCACGCGCGGTGGCGGTAGGCCCCGGCCCGTGACCCCGATCCTTTGGGGTGCGCGCGCCGCAACGCGCGGTGGCGCCCGAGCCCGTGTGGGCTGCGGGCTGCCTGTGTGCCGGCGCCTTGGGCCGTGTGCGAGGTGCAATCGAGGGGGCGATCGGAAGCCGATACGCATTGAATGCGGGAGACGGAGCGGTGGAGACGCGCGTCGGGTATAAATACCTATGCGGGCGGGCCGCGTTGGCTCTCCTCCCGTTTGTCGCAGAATCGCCTTTGCCTTCCCCGCCGCCGGAGAGAAAGCCCAAGTTTGCCGGAGAGAAGAGAGGAAGAAACTTCCTCGCGCCGCCGCCTGCTTTCACCTTTTTCCCCGATGGCGCCCGGGGTGGACATCGTTGGCACGGCGGATCGGGAGTCGTGTTCGTGACGAGGCGGAGCCGAGGCGCCGGTGGAGAAGGGGCTCTCTGCGCCGGGTCAAACACCGAGCGGCCGGAGTGGATCGTGGTTGCCGCCGGGCGACGCTCCCGCGTCCCCCAAAGGGGTACGTCGTGAGCTTCACGGCCTTCCATGAGCGCGGGCTCGGGATGCCGTGGGGGCGCTTCCTTCGCCGCCATGGAGTACTATGGCCTGGAGCTCCACAACCTCGCCCCCAACTGCATCACGCACGCGGCGGTTTTCGTGGCGCTGTGCGAGGGATTCCTCGGCATCGACGCCCACTGGGACTTGTGGCTTTACTTCTTCGAGGCCACCCTGTTTCCTCAAGTCCCCGCCTGAGACGGAGAAGGAGAAGGGGAAGGAGAAGGAGAAGGAGAAGGGGGGAAGCGGCCGGCCGTCCGTCCGGGCGGAACCGCACGCCGCAGCTGCGGTCCAAGAGCCGTGGGGCCTACATCCCCGCCAAGCTCGCCTCCTCGAACCGCGGTTGGCACAACAAGTGGTTCTACCTTCGCAACGATGACGACCACCTCCCGGCCTACACCGGGAAGGTGTTCGACTCCGAGCCGCCATCGTGGCGGAAGGAGTTGATCGCCGAGAAGGTGATGCCGCTGAAGAAGGTGTTCTCCGCTTTGGCGCACCTGACCCGATCGGGGTTGGACGCCTCGGCGGTGATCGCCGGCTTCCACAAGCGGCGGTGTGCTGCCGATGATGCTGGGCGGTACGCGCCAGTACGACATGCGGCCGGCAACGCCTGGGAGGGCACTGGATGGCGGCCGAGGACTGGGCTACGCCGAGATCCTCGACCGGATGAAGCAGGCGGCGTCGGTGGACTCCTCGCAGCTCTTCAAGGTCGCCATGCGGCCGAGAGAAGGGTTTCATTAGCCCGGTAAGCCACGCCCCCCGCCGGGCGCATACTCCGCCCTCCTCCTCAATCCCCGATCCTCCGTGTCGGCAGGGGCTCTCGGAGAGGCCGAGGCGTCGAAGCCCCCGATCGCCGCGGAGAAGAAGGCTAACCGCGACCACGCGGAGGCGAGGAGGAGGGAGAAAGAGAGTGCCGCGGAGCGTAATGCCCGCAAAGCAGAAGGAGAAAGAGGACTGGGCGCAGGCGGTGCCGCCAGAGCGAGAGGGCCTCCCCCCTGGGGAGGAGACGCCGTCGGACACCACCGAGTACGACGACGACGATGACGACGAGGAGGGATGGTGGACGACGAAGCCGAGCCGCTACACCGGGCTGGACCCGCCGGAGGTGACGTCGGGTGCCCGTGAGGGCGGCGGCTCGTCGAAGGCGCAGCGGCCGGAAGGGCCGCCGGGAGAGGCTCGCCTCCGGTCTCGCCGAGTTGGGGCCTCGCGACGCCCCAGCGCCGGGCTTCTCCCCGAAGGGGAGGTGCGACGTCGCCGGGGGAAGGAGGTCGCCGAGCCCTCCCCCCGCCGAGGCCCGGCCCCCGATGGACGCCACGGTGGCTAGGAGTGGGTCGGAGGACCGCAATCGGACGCCCCGAGGGCGCACGGGCAACGGGCGCCCGAGGCTCCTACCCTCGGGAGGAGCCCGATCCAGCGCCAAGATTAAGGTGCCGGGTAAGTGGCGTTCACGCCTTGTCGCCGGGTTTCGGTGTTCGCCTCTTCTCCACCTGCTGACTTTGCCTCCTCTCCATCCGCAGCCCTAAAGCGCAAGGCCACGGCGGATGTGGCACCGCCGCCCCCCGGGAAGGGGCTGAGGCGGGGGCAGGGGAGCGACCCTCTGCCTCCGCCGCCACGGCGGCCGGGACCGAGGAGAAGGAGAAGGCCGCCGAGAAAGGCCCGCCGAGGAGCAGCCCTCGGCGATGGAGGAAGAGGCGGCGCAGGCGCCCGCCGGAGGGTCCGAGGGTGCGACCGTGGTGCCACTGTCGAAGGGCCGATCCCCGGCGGCACCGCGCCGGCGACGGAGGCGTCCGGCCAAGGAGGCCGGTGGCGGTTCCGCTGCATTGGCCGGGTGGAGTCCTCGGTGTCACCGAGGGGACAGTGGAGGAGCCCACTGGGTGGTCGCTACTGCCGACACGGGCGCGCCTGAGCAGGCGCGCCCGTCTATCTCCGCCTGAAGTCGTGGGGCCACCGAGGGCGGTGGTCGCCTCGGTCACGGAAGAGGCTACGGAGGCGCAAAGGTGTGAGGCATCCACCGTGGGCGCCCTCTTCGTGCGGGCACTCTCGGTGGGCTGCCAGCACAAGATGGCGGGCCGGCTCGTCTGGAGGGATCACCAGACCCCGGAGCAGCGGGAGATCTTCGCGTTGGATGACGCCAAGGAGGGACAACTCTGGGTGCGCGTGTCGCAGTGCGTCGACCGGTACGAGGAGGCTGCCCGGACCATCGTGTCGGGGCTTGGGATGACATCACGTCGTGCCTTTTCCTAAGTACGCGAGACCTTTGGGAACGTAGAGTGTACGAAAGATAGCCGAAAAAGCGCAAAAGTTTTTCGAGGGGTGCTTTATAGGAGGGGTCCCCCCCTTTCTAGCCCCCGAGGGAGACTTGGTTTCGGTGAGCCCAAACCAAGTCTCACTGAGTCCAATTGAGGACAAAATATTACGACTTGGGCAAACGCCTAAGGACTTAGTTTTTCTTAGCAGGAAAAGTACGGTACAAGTCGTATGTACAAGTGCTTGGAATTTCTAAGGGTAGAAGCGACGTAGCTGTTGGATGTTCCAGGCGTTGTTGAGGACTTCGCCGTCCTCGTTAGCGAGCTTGTAGGTGCCCGGCTTGAGTACTTCGGCGATGATGAAGGGTCCCTCCCAAGGTGGCGTGAGCTTGTGGCGGCCTCGATTGTCCTGGCGGAGACGAAGCACCAAATCGCCTTCCTTGAGGTCTCGTGTCCGAACTCGTCGGGTCGTGGTAGCGTCGGAGGGATTGCTTTGGTATCTTCTTTGAGTGTAGGAGAGCAGCCCCCCTCGCTTCCTCGAGCATGTCCAAATAATCCTCCCGAGCCACTTGATTGCGTGCCTCATCGTAGGCTTTGAGCCTCGGGGATTCGAACTCCAAGTCGGTAGGCGTAATGGCTTCGGCGCCAGTACACCGAAAAGAAGGGGTGCGAACCCCGCCGCCCGGCTCGTCGTCGTTCGAGGCTCCCAGAGGACCGAGGGAAGCTCCTCGACCCACCTTTTGCCGAACTTGTCGAGCTTGTTGAAGATCCGGGGCTTGAGCCCTTGCAAAGATCATCCCGTTGGCCCGCCCCACTTGCCCGCTCGTCTGGGTGCGCCACCGAGACCGCATAATTGTATCCGTGTTTGTCGCAGAAGGCTTGGAACTTCGCCCCGTGAACCGGGTGCCGTGGTCGCTGATGATGGAGTTCGAACTCCGGCGGTGGATGATGTCGGTGAAGAATAGCACCGCTTGCTCGGACCGGATATTGGTGACGGGGCGCGCCTCGATCCACTTGGAGAATTTGTCGATGACGACGAGCAGATGAGTGAAGCCCCCGGGCGCCTTTTTGAGGGGTCCTACCAGGTCCAAACTCCACACGGCGAAAAGGCCACGTGATTGGGATGGTCCGAGCGCCTGAGCCGGGCGGTGTGTCCGACGAGCGTAGTAATCGCAACCTTCGCAGTGCGTACATACCTCGGTGGCGCCGGCGATCGCGGTCGGCCAAGAGAACCCCCTCGTCGGAAGGCGCCACCGACGAGGGAGCGTGGAGCAGCGTGATGACCGCATACGCCGGCGTGGATCTTGCGGACTAGCGCGAGGCCCTCCTCGACCGTGATGCATCGTTGCAAGACCCCCGACGGGCTTCGCTTGTAGAGGTCATCCTCAATAACGACGTAGGACTTTGCTCTTCTCGCGATGCGCCGGGCTTGGTTGAAGTCCTCGGGGAGTGCTCCTCGGACGATCCAATCGAGGTATGGCTTCCTCCAGTCCGGCTTGGGCTCGGGCTCTGGGTCCCCTCCGTCAATCTCCATGACCTCGGTGTTAGACGCCGAGGGCGCCTCGGAAACCGCGGGGGTCTCGGATGTAGAGGGGACTTCGGGAGTTTCTCCAGCCCCCGAGGGGGGGTCGGAGCGATTCTCCGAGGCCTCCTCCCGCCCTTCGAGATTGACTGAGGGGGCAGCGAGGTCCTTGGTGAAGACGTCGGGCGGAACCGGGGCTCTCCTAGCGGCGATCTTGGCGAGTTCGTCGGCGGCTTCGTTGTGCCTCCGGACGACGTGGTTGAGCTCGAGGCCGTCGAACTTGTCCTCCAAGGCGCGCACCGCCTTGCAGTACGCGTCCATCTTGGGGTCGTGGCAGCTCGAGTCCTTCATGACCTGGTCGATGACGAGTCTGCGAGTCTCCTCGACGCGTCGAGGCGCTTTGACGCCGAGCTCGATGGCGATCTTCGGGCCGTTGAGCGCACCCTCGTACTCTGCCATATTGTTCGACGCTGGAAAATAGAGACGGACTACGTACCGCATATGCACTCCGAGGGGGAGACGAAGAGGAGGCCGGCGCCGACCCCGGTCTTCATCAAGGACCCATCGAAGTACATGGTTCAGCATTCCGACTGGAGATGAGGCGGTGGCAGCTGAGTGTCGGTCCACTCCGCGATAAAATCCGCCAAGACTTGAGACTTGATGGCCTTCCTCGGCGCGTAGGAGAGGGTCTCTCCCATAAGCTCGACGGACCACTTGGCGACCCGCCCCGAGACCTCCCGGTTCTGGAGGATTTCTCCTAACGGGAAGGGGGAGACCACTCTTACGGGTGAGCGTCGGCGTAGTGCCGGAGCTTGTGCCGAGTTAGGACCACAAAATGCAGAGCAGCCCTTCGGATCTGCGGGTAACGAATCTTGGTCTCGACAGCACCTCGCTGATGAAGTAGACCGGCCTCTGGATCGGCAGAGCGTGGCCCTCCTCCTTCCTCTCGACGACGATGGCCGCGCTGACCACTTGGGTCGTTGCAAACGACGCATGGGGAGGAGAGGCTCACCATCGGCCGGGCGGGACGAGTATCGGGGCGCCGGTGAGGGCAGCTTTGAGCTTGTCGAGGGCCTCCCCGGCCTCGGAGGTCCGTGAGAGAAGCGCCGACTTTCTCGAGGCGGTATAGGGGCAGCCCTTCTCGCCGAGCCGTGAGATGAAGCGGCTAAGGGCCGCAAGGCAGCCCATGACTCGCCGCACGCCCTTCGTGGTCTTTGATCGGCCCCATGCTTGTCACCGTAGTCACCTTCTCCCGGGTTGGGCTCGATGCCGCTCGGGAGACGATGAACCCTAGGAGCATGCCTCGGGGGACCCCGAAGACGCACTTCTCGGGGTTGAGCCTGACGCTCTTGGCCTTAAGACACTGGAAAGCGATCTTGAGGTCAGAGATAAGGTCGTCAGCCCTTTTGGTCTTGACCACGATGTCGTCGACGTAGGCCTCTACGGTTTCGCCGATGTGGTTGCCAAAAACGCTCAGTATGCACCGTTGGTACGTGGCCCCTGCGTTCCTGAGCCCGAAGGGCATCATCATGTGGCAGAACATGCCAAAGGGGGTGATGAAGGATGTCACGAGCTGGTCGGACTCCTTCATCTTTATTTGGTGGTAGCCGGAGTAAGCATCAAGAAAGGACAGGAATTCACATCCCGAGGTGGAGTCGACTATCTGGTCGATACGTGGTAAGGGAAAAGGAACCTTCGACATGCTTTATTCAAACTAATATAGTCTACGCACATCCTCCATTTCCCACTCTTTTTCCTAACCAGTATAGGATTAGACAACCACTCAGGGTGGAAAACCTCCTTGATGAACCCGGCCGCCAAAAGCTTGTTCACCTCCTCGCCGATGGCCCTGCGCTTCTCCTCGTCGAATCGGCGCAGGCGCTGCTTCACCGGTCCGGACCCGACCCGGATATCAAGGGAGTGCTCGGACATCCCTCGGAACGCCTGGCATGTCCGAGGGACTCCACGCGAAAATGTCGATGTTCGCGCGGAGAAAAAGTCGACGAGCACAGCCTTCCTATTTAGGGTCGAGGAGTCGCAGATCTTCACCGCCTTGCTTGGGACGAGGTGGAGGGGTCGAAAGGGACATCCTTCACTCCATCCGACGGCTCGAAGGTGCCGGGCGTGTCATTTGGAGTCGAGGGCCTCGGACAGCGCCATCGCCTCGGCATGCTCGATAGCCTCCACGTCGCAGTTGAAGACGTGCTCGTAGGAGGAGCCGACGGTGATGACGCCGTTGGGACCCGGCATTTTGAGGAGGAGATACGTGTAGTTCGGGACCGCCATGAACTTCACGTCACGCGGGACGCCCGAGGATTCCGTGGTAGGTCCCCGGTAAATCGACCACGTCGAAGGTGATGACCTCCTTGCGGTAGTTCGACGGCGTCCCCGAAATGACCGGAAGGTCGATCTGCCTCGGGGGGCCAGCCACGCACGCTTGCTCGGCACGATGCCCCCGAAAAGGGGGAGTTGGAGGGCCGGAGATGCGGGCGCTCCATTCCCAATAGACCGAGGGTCTCGGAGTAGAGGATGTTGAGGGCGCCGCCGCCGGCCCATCAGCACCTTGATGAGCCGAACGTTGCCGGCGACGTGGTCCACCACAAGGGGTATCTCCCTGGTTCGGCACGTGAGCGGGTGGTCGTCGAGGCCATAGGTGATGGCACGGGCGGACCACGGCAGTATTGGGTGGCGTGGCGCCGCCGAGAACACTTCTCGGCGCCAAGGCTGATCCGGCGTGGGGAGAAAATTTCGCCGGGAGGCCGCCAATGATCATGAAGACATCGTGGACCTCCGGGAATCCGTCACCCTTGCCTTCATCCTCCTTCTCTTTCTTCTTCTTGTCCTCGGGCGGGGAGCTTGGTAGAATCAGCAGGCCAAGTCACACTCCCCCATGGTGTGCTTGATGGGGAACTTGGGAAGGGGCAAGGCATCTTGAGCATGTCGTCGAACGCCCCGGGCCCCGGGGGGCCTCGGGGTGCCTTGCGGTCGGCCGTAGCGACGAGGTCATCCTCGGAGTCCTCCTCCTTCTTGCCTTGCTTCCCCCCTCCGCTTGCCCCTTTTGTTCTTCTTGGGGTGGCGGGCTGCTGCTCCCTCGGCTCCTTTGTCCCTACCGCTTGCCCTTGTCGTTGGCGCCGCGAAAGACGCCCCACCGCTTCCTCGCCCGAGGCGAAGTTTGTGGCTACCTCGAACAGCTTCGTTGGCGGTGGAGGGCATCTTCCGACCCAACTCGTGGACTAGCTCCCTTACAGGTCGTTCCGTCTAGGAACGCATGATGATGATGGCGGTGCCGGCCACGTTGGGTAGCTCGGTGCACTTCTTCGAGAAGCGGCGGATGAAGTCACGCAAATGGCTCGCTCGACTTCCTCGGCGGTAGCCGCGGAGGTCCCACGAGTTTCCGGGCGCACGTATGTGCCCCCGGAAGTTCCCCACGAAAACCTTGACCAGATCGAGACCCCGTCGCGGATCGTGCGGGCGGGGAGGTGCTCCAGCCAAGCTCGCGCCCGAAGTCCCCCCCGTGAAGCGGGAGGTTGCGGATGATGAGCCGGTCATCGTCCACGCCACCCACCGGCATGCCAGGCGATAGTCGTTGAGCCACACCTCGGGGTTCGTTTCTCCCGAGTACTTGGTGAGGTTGGCCGGGCCGACGGAACCGGAAGGGGCCGGGGGTTGCGGATCTCCCCCTAAAGGCACGGGCCCCGGGGTCCACGTTGCCGCGTCCTCATCGCTGTCGCCTGCCGCCCCGCCGCGGCCGGGCGGTCGTTCGGCCCGCGCCCTTGCCCCCCTCGCGGCGCCCGTTGATAGCGTTGCGCGCGTCGCCGTCGTCGGGGCTGCCGTTGTCCTGGGCGCGCTTCATGAATGGTCCCAGCGAGGGGTCCGGTGGGACCGAGGCCTCCCGCTCTCCCGAGGCGCCCTCGGGCTCCCTCGCCCTCTCAGGCGCGAGGCGTGAGGCTGAGCTTTCGGCCTGCTGGACTGCGGCGGTCTCGATGTTAGCCCGCATCTCGTCGCGGATGCGCCGCCCCTCCGTGGTAGAGGGCTCGGCACGCTCGGAGGAGAAGGGCGGCGGTGGCGACGCTCGCTCGCACGTTGGAAGACGGGAAGGTGCTTTCGCCCCCTCGCTGCTGACGATCCTCAGTGAACGCTGCAGCGCGTTGCCGAGCCGCTGGGCTCCGGTTGCGCATCGCGGGGTGGCCTTGCTCGAACGCGTCATCTTTCGCCGTAGCTGAAGACGGTCGTGTTCGAGCTATTCTCGAGCTTCCGAATTGCTCGATGGTGGGTCGGCATGGCTCTCGAGGTGTGGCCGCCAGGGCCTCGGCCCTCGGCAGGACTGCAAGCGGCGAGGTCCGCTCTCCGCCCCCGTGGTCGTGAGGTGCCTGGATCCACCGGGGTCGAACCACCGGGCGGGCCTCGACGGTGTGCCTAGGATCTTGATCTCGGCCGTCGTCATCGCCGTTGTTGCCGCCGATGCCGAGGTCGCCGATCTCCACGTGGAAGCACTCGCGAAGCCTGGGTCGCATATGTCGTCCCGGGGAGTCGAGTCGGGTAGCCGGGCGAAGGCGTGCTCCGGGATGAACCCCCCCTAGGCTCTAGCCTCAAGGTAACGCCGATCGGGTGGACGAAGCGTGCGCCGGAGTCGCACCGCTCCCGCCTCGCTCGATCTCGTACTCCTGGTGAGGCACGGATCGTCCGCCGGGATGTCCGTCGGGCGCTCCGTGGGTGCCGCCGACGTGGGCGCCTCTTCGGGCTCCCATGGTGGTAGAGACCAACGACG
>JADLZL010003676.1:0-29649 GCA_015844335.1 Chrysopogon serrulatus | reverse complement strand
CATACAACTTAGGAGAAGAAAAATTTTTATCGCTCATAGTCTTGCTATATGAAGCATCGAGAACTCAATGTCTTCTTGTAGGAATTATCAACAAATGTCGGTCAAATGTTTCAGCATGCATGGACTTGCCGAAAGTAGCACCAGAACTAGCACCAGAACTCAACTTCTTATGAGAATTAATATCAATAGCTTGCCGGTTAGAACCAGGAAGGTACTTATCTCCGGCAACATCAGCAGCCCATGAGGAGCGAATAACTGGCTCGTTGGCTAGAGATTTTGTACCATGAGCAGCAGCTACCTTCGTCTTGGACTCAAGCGGAGGAGCCAATCGGCGTCGTAGCACGGCTTTCATATCGTTCCATGTTCGACAAGGGTCTTCACCTCTCATGATGTGTGATTTGTGTAATTCACGCCACCACACGAATAGATTATCGAAAAATGTCTTCTTAGCAAAGAACAAATTGCATGTGTGGCATGAGTCCACGACCCATAAAAAATCCTCCATAGCATCTTCCCAATCATAGTAATAGCGATTCTCAGTTATTAAATAAAATGTGGGCACACACTTAATTTCCTTGTTAGCAAGACTATAATCAGCCATTGAATAAACTCAAATGCACCATGAACAACCTGGAAGCTGATACCACCTGATAAGGACACGCCTACGCTGTCCAAGATTTGTCCCAATCTTTCACGGTACAAATAAACTGACTCGCCAACAGAAACCCAGCTCTTCAAATATTTGGAAATAAATTACTGCAAGTTCTTGATATGGCAATTAGACCTCTGATTATTTACCTCAATCACAAGCAACCAAAATATTCTCCCGGCTGATTCTATATGGATGGGAATAATTTAATTGGCCAAAACAAAATAATCTAGTAGCAGCACTACTACTCAGTTTAATTCTCACGTAGCTCCACATAAACCTTTTAGAGGTAGAAGGAATAAAAAGAAGGCAAAGACTTTACTGTGCCTTGGTGAGGAATCATACACATTTGAGTGATTTGAGAGTGCCTTTTGAGGAGTATAAAGTGATTATGCTTTATTGTTAAAATTTTTAAAACTCCAAGTTGCTAAGAATTTGGAAAGATAACTTTATTTCAAGAACTATTCCACTTTTCAACAACCTAAGAAAATATGTTAGCTAGTGCCACATATCCCACCTGTATAAAAAAATATGATGGAGTAATTTTCATGTAAGCCGTATATCTTAGGGTTTTATGTTCATGTCTACTTTTGCATCTAGGCCTTGCTCGAGGACGAGCAAGAGGCAATTGTGGGGGAGTTTGTTGGCAGTCTTTAACTCATAAACATAACGCCAACACTCACATAAAATGAAGATCATGTAAACACCAAACTTAGAGTTAGGGCTTATAACTAATCAATTTCACAAGTTTTGGTGACTTACCACTTGCAGGAGGACATGCCGAAATACATGAAAATATACACATAAAGGGCTATAAAATATTTATAAAAAGGATAAAAGAATGAGTGGCCCAGTCACCAGAATACCTGGGTCCCAACCATAGATACAAACACCAACTATGAGCCCAAGAAGTGAAAGCCTGAGCAAGTCTCAAATCCAGTCCAGGCTATAGGAACAGTCCTCAGTAAATTGGACGCCCAGGATGCATCCAGACTCTGTTTTCAGTGATCTAGGACTTTTCAGAAAGCTAACGACGAGGCCAACATGCTCACCAAAGATGGGCCTGATTGGAGCCCACTAGGGTGCAGCCGCACCCTGGTGCTGGCGCACCCCCAGCAGCCCAGCTCGGCTTGAGCTTTGGTCGGTTGTTTCCCACCGCCTTCCCAACGTCGGTTTGCAAGTGCATCTAGGTTCAATGTATCTAGGGAGGTCGGTTTGGTGGAATCTTGCAAAGAGCCCCCTCCACCTCACTTATAAAAGGAGGCCTCCCCTCTCCTCATTCCATCAACCAAGAGGGCAAGAGCACACACAAGAGCTCCACTTCATAGGGGCCTAGGCCCTAGCTAGCTTAGCTAGTTGTAGTATAGGGAGTGAGTGAGGGAAAGTAGAGAGGAGGTTTGGGCGTGTCTACCATCTCTCGTCTTGGATTCGGTGTCTCCGGGTTGAGTAGGCGGAGTGCCAGACTTGTCAGCTCCCTCTCAACGTGTACCTCTACGGCCATGTACTACTTGGAGTATAAGGTCCGTGTTCGACTATGGTGGTGAGTCTCTATTCGTGTTATCTTGTGCATTACATTCTTGTGGGTTTGTTGTCTGTTACTTGACTTAGTAGCGGATGCTCTAGTAGAGGGTCCCTGATAAAGACGGATAGCCCTAGCTAACGCTAGAGTAGTAGTCGATAGCATAGACGTGGTGTCTAGGCTAGAGGCTACCCACGTTTGCCTCACACTCCATGGGTGAGGGGTTGGTGCTAGGTGGTGACAGCCCTAGCATCCTTTGTATTCCCCCACGTTCGGGTGTGGCATAGAGTTATAGGCCGACATCACCTTGTAGACTAGGTGCGATCTGGTGCCCGAAGCAAGAGTGTAGTAAGCAAGATTATCTTCGTGTAGAGAATCTAAATCGTAGTGTAACACCTCTGGTGTTGGGCTCACTAAAACACATGCATTAACTGGCCATAAGCATCATGATCATCTCATATATGCATGTGCTTGACAAGGCATTTTGCAAATTCTATGTTTATGCTCATGAAAAGTCCAGTTTATGCTTGCTTTGCTTGCTTGATACTATGTCATGACATGTAATGTTGCTAAATGTGCTCTACAGTAGCTTAACTATGCTTAGGACACTTAATGGAACAATGTTCATGTTGGTCATTTTGCTTAATGATGCCCCTAAATGATAGTTTGACTTGGTATGCCTTCCAAAGTTGTTTTGTTTGACTGATTCAAAAGTGCTAGCTCGGAACTTTGCATGGCAGTGAGTCCTAAATAAAAGCTGTAGATAATTTTATGTAGAACAAACTTTGTTTAAGGCTCAAGCCATGAAAATGTGTGCAAGGTGCTCAAAAATGCACATTAGTGCTCAAAACAGTGCTGTTTTGCAATGGAAAAATTTGGCTGTCACATGCTGGTTTCAGTTTCGATTTAGGGTACTTCACTGCTTTGTATCTTGCAAACCAGAACGAACCAGCTCTAGCTCCCTAAAACAAAGTTGTAGACCACCTATCAATCTACAACTTGTATTACTGAAGTTTGGTTTGAATTGACCTAGTTTAGGAGATATAGGGACCTGAACTTGGCGGTTTCATCAAATTCAATTGAATTTGAATTTCGGTCGAGGGGGGGAGGTGGCCGACTGGCGCCAAACACTTGGCCGCCAAGTGGCGACCGTGCGCCGCCCGGCACCCCCACCGGTCAGGCCACGGCCGCCCGGCAACACGCCACGGCGCGCTCCACTCTCTCCCTCGCCCTCATTCTTCTCTCTCGCTCGGCCGGAAAGGAGAGAGGAGGAGGAGGAGGCGGCGCCGCCCGGCTTCTTGTGCCTTCACCGGCGTGCAGCACCCCAACCACCACACCGCCACCCACCAAACCACGCCTAGAGCTCCGCCATGACGTCCTCTTCCACCTGACCCGGCTAGCACTTCCATCCAACCTCGGGTGAGGCGCATTGCGCCGTTCCGCCGCGCGGCCGCCATGGCCGAGCGCCGCCGAGCTCAAGCTCGCGGCGGTCGGCTACGCTCCGCCTCTTTCTCCCTCTCTGTCTCATGTACAAGGCCCACCGTAGTGCGTGGAGGGTGAAACCCTAACTGGTTTCGCCTATTGGAGCTCCGGCTAGCCGAACGGGCATGCCGCCGCCGTGCGTTCGTCGGTCCGCCGCCGCGCACGCGAACCAAACCCTCCGCCATAGCAACCCTAGCCCCTAACCCCTCTCGCTCGCTTCGCCTAGGTGCCGTAGAGCTTGCGCGCGGCTCAATTGAGCCCGCCATTGCCGGGAACGGCAATGCCGCCCGCCGCCAGCCGCCGCCGTGCCGCCATCGCCGCCGTCGAGCTTGCTCGGCCGATCACGAGCACCCTTAACCTACCTCAATCGATGCGCCGTGGTATGGGGGAGCACGACGGTGGTGTTGGTTTCGCCGGAGACCTCACCGCCGGCGAGCCGTCGCCGATCAAAATCGGCGTCGCCACTGCCCTGTCTCGGTCTCTCTATCCAGTGGGCCCGTTGACCCACGGGTCCCGCCTGTCAGCCACGTTAGGTTTAGGTTTTCGTTTTGTTATTTTCCAGAAAATGCTTAGATCTTCAATAATTCATATCTTGAGCAAATAAAGTCCGAATTGAGTGCTTCCAATTTTGCTGGTTTCCCCTGGGTGTCTAGTTTTTAATAAAAATATGAAACATGGCATGTTCTATAGTAAATTTTGCTTGGTATATTTATCTTGTTCTATGTCTTGGAAATTGGTTAAATGCATAACTAATTAATGGATGATGCTAAAAATGTGAATCCAGTTGGGTTAGCTTTGTCTTCACATGCTCTATCAAGAAAAATTATTGACTAGCATGTAACCCTGTTTTGGATGTCAGTTTGCTAAATAAGTTGTTTTAATGCTTTGATTGGTGAGCTATTTATCATGTTTTCTATATACATTCTATTGAGGTGAAATTTGGTACACTGTATACTTATGATGTGATGATGATATGAAAATTATGAAATCTATTGTTTGATACTTTTCAAATAGATTTGTGAATTATCATCTTTTAAGTTTGTGTAGCTTGTTCTTTTGCTACAGGGAGTTATACTTAGAATTTTAATGTGAAATTTGCACTGTGGTCTATGTGAGCTATGAGTAATCCACTGTAATTTTTGTAGATTTTTCTGGGTACTACTACTATGTGCTCACTTGTGCCCTTAAATATTATGATTAAATGAAAAGGGTATTTTAATTAATGTTTTAGGGTGGCTTGTTAGGTTTTCTGTTGATCATTAGTCATGTTTTAACTATTGGTTAGGTTGGGTGAGCTTGAATTGCAAGTTTGAACATGAGTAAATAATTAATTCTCCAATTTAAGTTTTTCTGGACAGCTGGTGGTACTTTTGGTTTTTTGCATACTTTAGATGATGCTTTCTAACTTCATGATCTATAGCAAAGTGGTAGATAATTTCATTATCTAATTGCCGTTAAAATTTGAGAGCATTTGGTTGAGTAGTTTAGGAGTTATAGTGATATCTTGTGAGGTTCTAGAAAAGGGTTCTTCTCTAGAATTTCTGGACAGATCTGGAAAACTTATGTAATTGTCTAAATAGAAGTTGTAGATAATTTCATAAGCTTTCCAGAATGTCCTTTTACATGTCATTTGGAGTTATAAAACTCAAGTTATAGTTGTTTCTTGCAGCTACTGTTTGTAGGTCAGAAATGCTGAATTGCTCTACAAGTGTGTGTTTGTCTTTGTGTGTGAAGTTATATCTTGTAGATGTCTTGCTAATTCATATAAGTTGATTAGGTGCAGGTTGCAATTCTTTAACTGATGATGAAAAGTTGTACCTTGAATTGCTTGATGAGTATTTGAGTTTATGTAGAGAAGAGATATGCACATACTCAGTAAATTAAAGTGATTTGAATAGAGCTCATCACCCTAGGTGGAGGGTTTATTGTTGTTGCTGTTATTCATCCTCATGCATGATCATCATTTGCATTCATTATGCTCATTTATGCATTGCATTCAATAGGTTCGCCGAAGGGGAGGACGCTGTTGGCGTTCGGGAGCCTGGACCAGGAGCACTCAGAGGAGGAGCAGGAGAAACCAGCCGGCGAAAGCAACTCCGTCGAAGAAGAAGAGCTAACCGAGTGCCCTAACCACGAGCCATCCACCTTTGTGAAAGGCAAGCCCCGGAGCATTCTAAGCCTCACATCTTTTATAAATGCAATTGAGTTCTTTATGTTGTTTATTGCATTAAGTATAAGAGTTGATTGGAGATATTTGTTGCATTATCCTATCCTTGTCCAATATATATGTTGTACCCTGAATCCTATGTCTTAGGTTAGGATCAATGCAAATGCTTATCCATGCTTAGACCGGTAGAAGTCGGGTGATATCCTATCATCCGCGAGTTATAGGTGGTTACTTCTCTGGTCACGGTTGGCTATATGTGCTATCGTGAAAATGAACCATGTGCTAATTTAAAAGAAGGCCGGGCAGGGGACAAAAGACCCCATGCGAGTCGCTTAAGGACCGGAAGGCGTTATGCGCACTTGGCCATGTTGAACGCAGCCCTAACACATAGTTGGCCGGACCTCGAGTGTCTCGACCGCGAAGCCGAGTAGCTCAACTCAAGACGGGAAAACGGGGGGAGCGGTTGGGCAATTCGCGGGAAGCGGCATACTAGACCAAGGCTAAGCATGCCTAACTGATCCTGGCGTCATCCTTGGGTTAGCATGGCTTGGACATCCTGGCTACCGTCTTTCTGGTTTTGCCGACGCGAGAACCGGGTCCGCGCCTGAGTTGTACCAAGGATAACCTGAGACGACCCTAGCTAGGTCTGTCTCGGTGTGTGTTGGGAATACCCCCTAAGCTCAGTTGGAATCGATTCTAATCGCCGTCTCTCCCGGATAGTGAGAACTTGACCAAGCATCCGGCACCGTAGATCTCACTAAATTAGAATGGTTCTGATGTTGGTATTGATTATGATGAAAGCCGTACTAAACTGATATGGTTATTAATGCTTGATATAATTAAGTGATTGTTTAGTACAGGTGCTCACTTAGTTGGTAGGTTAATTTGATTTATAATAACATGTTCCTCTAATGCTACTTATGCTTTTATGCAAAATGAGTCAAGCCAGCTCCATCAAAGTAAGCCTTGCATAATCCTTGGTGTCATTTATTTCTGGTTTATGATGGGTAAGTCTAGCTGAGTACATTCTCGTACTCAGGGTTTGTTCCCTCTTGTTGCAGATGATATTCTCTATAATGGCTTCTGTAAGGTATGTCTTCACTACGCTGGGGATGATGACTAGGTCTTGGGCAAAGATCAGCTCTGTTATCTTATCATGTGCTTTTGTGGGATGAGCTATGAACCTGGCATGTATTTGAACTAAGTGTGGTGTACTATGATGGTTTCAAACTATGTTGCTTTTACTACTCCGAACTTGTGTTGTAATAACTAAGTATTTCGTTATGTGATGCTACTTGCGAACTATTTGTGAACTCTGATATAACGGATGGTAAGTTATGATGGATTGCATGCGATCTTTCGTTATGTGATCCTTCGAGATTTCTGGACTACCGAGATTATATGGGCTCAAGAGCGAAATAAATTGCTTCGGCGATTGTTTTTGCGCTTGTGCTCTTATAATTTAGGCAGCTCTGTTACAACCGATATCGAGCAAGATTCAACATAATTTACCATTTGTCTATTTGAAAACAAATGAATTTATTTGCAAAAGGAAAATTTTGGGTAAAACATTAGGTTTATACTTAGGTTCTAAATCTGAAATTTAATTTACTACCATGCCAGTGGTCATCCCTTATGCCCTATTAAGGATTATTAGGTGGCTTATGTAAGTACTAACTTGGGGGTTTTAATTTTTGCATCGACGACCAGGCAAAGGTGAGAAGTGTGATGACCGCAATACGCTGCCTTGTGGTCTAATGGTGGAGGCAGCCTTCATATATAAAATAGCCATATATATTGTAGATTAAATTTTTGCAGCTACGCCCAAGGTAAGGTGAGTTGTGAGAGCATGATCGTCCAACCGGCGGTCTAGGGAAGTGCTAGATTGTGATATTGGATTAATTGTATGTCAAAACCATGCAATTATAAAGACATTTAATTGTGGGTAAACTGTCGGGTAGTTGTGATACCGAAGCAAATGTGTTGGGGCACATTTGTGGAAAGTATTTAGCTTTTACTGGTTTCAAATGATTTTGTTGTTTGTGAGTTATTATTGTGGGAACTGTTGGGCTGCAATGAATTTTTCTGCAGGTACACTAATGCGCAAACGTGTAGACCGACTAGTTACGTATATTGAGAGAACGTATGTATGCCACCGTTTAGAACGCTAGAAAAATAAATATATTCTAGGTTGTGAGGACGTTGGAATATTTCATGCATCATGATTTAATACATTGCTTAATCATTATAAATTTTCCCTCCCTTAATGTAATCGTTCTGTTGTTTCAAGGTTTTCTTACCATTAAAATAAATGTTCTTCTACAAATGGCCTCCTCTTCGTCAGCTCCCCACCAGCGTGGTCACTTTCTGGAGCACTTCGGCACTCCCACCCTGCTGTGGAGGGTGTTGAAGTTAGCGGGGTACACTAAACCACCTCGTTACTCCTGGACAGCTGTTGAGGGACAAGGCTATGCTGTGACGTTGAAAATCAAGGAGAGGCCAAATGTTCCTCAGATCCAGCCTATTACCATCACTATGGGTGGTGACACTTTATGGGAGGCAGTTCAGACAGTAGCCTTCCACATGCTCAAGAAGATCAGGTCGGATCACCCAGACTGGAGTTCAGTGGGGCCTATTGGGAACTTTCCTAAGGTGTGCCCAACCTCCTGGATGAACTGGGAACAGGACCCCACACAGCTCTAGTGCGCAATAGGGATGAGCGTGCTGGTAGCACTTGTGATGCAATGAGTGCTATGTTTGCAGTCATGAAGCTATCAGCAGATCAGAAGCATGGCTTGCAGGGTTGTTTGGATGCAGCATATGAGGAAATCATGAGGCTTCGCACAGTGGCAAGGGAAAGGAACACACAGCTGAATACTGCTTTTCGTGCTAGACTGGAGGCACAGGCTGAGGCACGTCAGGTGCGCATTCAGAGGCACTAGGCCGTGCAGGAGCATGATGCAGCTATCCTGAGCGTGATGAGGCTTACCGTCTTGCTAAGGAGCGGGAAGAGGATAGGGAGTATATCATTGGGGTTGCCAACCGCCGTGAGCAGTGTTTCCTAGATGAGATTGAGGACCTCCGTTGCCAGAATGACATCTTGGAGGGGTACAACAATGCTCTTCATGAGGAGATTCACATCAGGCAGAATGAGATGCATCCTCTCCTTCCTCCTGAGCCACAGTAGGATCCAGGTGTCATAGCTGAGGATGATGAGATGGCAGATGAAGAGCCTCGGGGAGCAGTCCAGCCGAGCAGACGCAATGGAGGAGGAAGCAGGCGATGACTCGGGTCTCGACTCCGAGAATGATGCTTAGACTAGCTCCTAGTCCTAACTAGCCCCTTAGGGATGCTTTTGCTGGATGAATGTAATTCACATGTTATATGTTTCCTGAACATCTGTGATGTAATAGTAATTAGGCCGTGACTTTATTCAGACCTTACTTTTGTTGACGTTGGCGACTTGTTGGGAACAAATGTTTCGCTCCTGGGTGAAAGGTCCTAAATGGCTAGAGGGGGTGAATAGCCTATAAAAATTCTTGCAAAGCACTTAAACAAACCGGTTAGGATACTAAATGGCGAAGCAAGTGTTGCGCTAGCCTAGTGAGGGGTTGCAAGCCAACCTATCCAATTCTAGCAATCCTAATACACTAGACAAACTAAGATCAATGTCCTTAGTACGCAAACTACACTACACAACCTAGTATACTACTTTGCACAAATGTAATCGCAAGGAGAGGAACTGAGAGAATGCAAACCGTGCCTTCGGGATGATGACCAATCACCGTCTTGTCAATACAAGATTTTTATCCCGAGGTTCATGTGCTTGCCGGCACGCTACTCCCCGTTGTGTCGACCACACACTCGGTAGTTCGGTGGCTAATCGGCATCACAAGCCAAGCCCTCACCGGGCACCACAAGAACTCACACAAAGTGAGGGTAACTCAATGACACGAGATTTCACTAAGGATCCCTTTCGTGATCTCCCGCGGGGTGGGATCAACACCCCTCACAATCACCTCCGGAGTGGCTAAGAACAATCTTCAACCTTGCTCAACTCCGGCTCGCTGCTCCAACCGTCTAGGTGACGGCAATCACCAAGAGTAATAAGCTCAATCGCAGCAAGAACGCTCACTAGTGCCACTAGATGCTCAATCACAAGGCAAATGCACTAGAAGCTCTCCCAATCACTCTCTAGATCAATCAAGAGGCATGCAAGGAGATGGTTTTCTTAGCTCTAGAGGATGTCAAGTATGTCAAAGTGCCAAGCGAGACTCCCTAGAGCCGGCCAATCCACTTATATAGGCGCCACACAAAGCACCCAACCGTTACTCACAAACATCCCCTGTCTGCGAGTTGACCGGACGCTGGTTAACTGACGACCGGACGCGTCCGGTCCCTCTACCACGGCCACGTGTCGCTGACATTTGAATGTAGCCGTTGGCGCGCAACGCGCTACCACCCCACAAGACCGCCGGGCCGCCCGGACGACGCGCGTCCACCAAACGACCAGGCACGCTCACACAAAGGCGAGTCCTGGTCACCCACCGAGAGGTCCAAAACGTGTTTTTCTCGACCGGACGCGTCCTGTGCACCTCGACCGGACGCGCCCAGAGTCTGGTCCACACCAGCTCGCAAACGCCACGTTTCGGCAGGCCGACCGGACGCGGCAACGGACCATCCGGTCACTCGCCGTCCGGTGACCCCGCAAAAGCGCCGGACGCCCACACTTGACCGGACGCGTCCGGTCCCTACCAAGACAGCGTCCGGTCACTTCTGAGTGACACTACTTCGTCCGAAAACCTCCGAGTCACACCCAAACACCATCAACTCCTGCCCTCATGTGCCAACACGAAAGTGTCTCTCAACTTGTGCACGTGTGTTAGTATTTTCAAATGAATTTAGCAAGAAATTGTTAGCTCACTAGGTCCCTAATGCATATGCAAAGTCATTGCTCACCTAGTGGCACTTAGATAACCGATATTGCGCGACATCGCCCCTCTTAATAGTATGGTTATCAATCCTAAATCCAGCCATCAACTTCTCTACTCAACTATGGCCGGCAAAATGAAAATGCCCTAGCATATACCTTTGCCTCTAGCATTCCATCTTGCTCCTCATCTTCCTTCATCTCCAAGGGTGGCACTTGACCATCTTTGATCACTTCTATCAACTTGATCACCATTCCACCACTTAACTTGGACCTCCCCTTTCTCTAATGCTACACACTTAGCAATAGGGTTAGTCCTTAGGTTTCATCAATTAGCCAAAACCAAACTAGGGCTTTCAATCTCCCCCTTTTTGGTAATTGATGACAACCTCCACAAAGATAAGAGTTAAATTTAATTTTGACTTTACACCACTTGTCCAAGCAATTTGAGCTTTGAGAAGAATTGGACAAGTCATGTAAAATCTATTTGGTAGCTATGGCTCCCCCTACATGTGTGCTAAGAGTTTGGATTAGAAGCTTCGCACACATGATGGATAAATCGGTTTTGAGAGAGTCATTTCTACCAAATTGATGCTAAGGTGTTTAGAATGGACCTTTGAAGCGTGATACCATCGGAGTGCACATCATGAACCATCCTTAGCACCAAATCTAGCTAGAGAACATCAAATAGCTAGAAACCCCGTGAAATTGATATTTAAAAACACGGTTTCTAGATACCATTTGGAAAGTACTAAGAAAAATGCTACTTTCTAGTTAGAACCTATGCATGCTAGTAATCAATCCATCAATTAAGTTCCATACTAGCAAGCACCACATAAGCAAGAGAGATATCACTTATGAGATAAATACACCTAAGTGCAATGCAAGCAATCATATGGATATGCACATTCAAAATGCAATCAATTGTATTCATGAGCTTGTGCTTTAAAATTTTTGATCCCTTTCCATTCTTCAATTTTCATCTACTCTCCCCCTTGATGCATGTGCATGCTATCTTTGTATTCTCTCCCCCTTTGTCATCAATGACCACAAAGGTATATGATCATGCTTGGTGTAGACTTGAAATCATGGAGGGAGCTTGGAGTAGGGAGATTATCACTTAAAGTTGAGGACCACTTATTTCCATAAACTTCCTTCTCTTGTGGTTCAAACTAGTAAACTTGCATAAGTAATCTAGCTCGGTTTGAACCAATGACAAGCTTCTTCACACATCTTTCAATGGTTATCTTGTCAATGTTGAACTAGATCCTTTCTTTCTCATTTCACTAGATCAAACACTAGGTTCACATTCTCATGAACAAGTCATATTTAGCCACTAGATCATATAAGACATAGAAGTAATAGTGGCATCATATGTACTCAAAATCACTTTGTTTTCATGAATGAGCCTAATAAACAAGAGATATCACTAGAAGGAATGTCTATATGCTCTAATCAAGTCCTTAATAAGTATGAATGCATCATGCCAAACAATTTCACCTTTGCAATAGTCGAAGGAGAGGCATGTCATATAGTTTGGGGGTGCATTCATCTCATGTTCGAGAAATCAAGAATGTTCAATTCATTTCTCAATGTGCAAAATCTCTTCTCATCAAGTGGCTTGGTAAAGATATCGGCAAGTTGATCATCGGAGCCAATACTCTCAATAGACATGTCCCCCTTGCTTGGTGATCTCTAATGAAGTGATGCCTAATGTCAATGTGCTTTGTCCTTGAATGTTGAACCGGATTGGTGGTGATCTTCACGGCACTTTCATTGTCACATAGCAATGGCACTTGTCCAAATTTGATTCCAAAATCCTTCAATGTGGCCTTCATCCATAGTAATTGAGCACAACAACTACCCGCACTAATGTATTCGGCCCGGCGGAGAGTGCAACACTATTTTGCTTCTTGGATGACCATGTGACAAGTGACCTTCCTAGCAATTGGCATGTTCCACTAGTGCCCTTTCTATCCACCTTGCATCCCGCATAGTCGGAGTCCGAATATCCAATCAACTCAAAGTTTGACCCCTTGGGATACCACAATCCAACATGTGGTGTGTGCTTAAGATATCTCAATATTCTCTTAGTTGCTTTTAAATGACTTTCTCTTGGTGAAGCTTGAAACCTTGCACACATGCACACACTAAACATGATATCCGGCCTAGAAGTGATCACATAGAGTAGGCTTCCAATCATGGACCGATACAACTTTTGATCTACCATGTTGCCACTTGTATCCAAGTCAAGATGACCATTTGTTCCTATTTGTGTACCAATTGACTTGGTTTCTTCCATTCCAAACTTCTTCAACATGTCCTTGATATACTTGCTTTGACTCACAAATGTGCCTTTCTTCAATTGCTTGATTTGTAGACCAAGGAAGTAGCTAAGCTCTCCAATCATAGACATCTCAAATTCTTTTGCCCCCATTTCTCCAAACTCTTCACAAAAGTCTTGGTTGGTTGATCCAAATATAATGTCATCCACATAGATTTGCAACACAAACAAGTCCTTGCCAATCTTTTTGGTGAAGAGAGTGTTATCAACTTTCCCCATCTTAAACCCTTTGGAGATCAAAAAATCTCTCAATCTCTCATACCATGCCCTTGGAGCTTGCTTCAAGCCATAGAGAGCCTTCTTCAACTTGTAGACATGGTTGGGCTTTTTGATATCTTCAAATCCCAGGGGTTGCTCAACATACACTAGCTCATTTATAAATCCATTCAAGAAAGCACTTTTCACATCCATTTGATATAGCTTGATGTTGTGGGCACAAGCATAGGCTAATAAGATTCTAATTGCCTCCAATCTAGCAACCGGTGCATAGGTTTCTTCAAAGTCAAGACCTTCAACTTGAGTGTATGCTTGTGCTACCAATCTTGCTTTGTTTCTCACAACTATGCCATCTTGATCTTGCTTGTTCCAGAATATCCACTTGGTGCCAATAACATTGTAGTTCTTTGGACGCTCCACTAGTTCCCAAACTTGATTTCTTTCAAAGTTATTGAGCTCTTCATGCATGGCATTGACCCAATCACAATCCATCAAAGCTTCTTCTATTTCCTTTGGTTCTATGGATGAGACAAATGAATAGTGTTCACAAAATGATGCCAATCTTGATCTTGTTTGCACACCACTTCTAATATCACCAACCACTTGATCTAGAGGATGATCCCTTGCAATATAAATTGGTTGGAGAACATGAGGTTGAGCACTTGAACTTGGTTGATCACTTGATTGAGATGATGTACTAGCCACTTGATCTGCACTTGGGAGTCACTAGCTTGAGTTTTAACTTGAGAACCACTAGCTTGCACATTTGGAGACACAATCACTTGATCTTTGTCATCTTCGACATCTACCACTTGTGTTGGCCTAATGTCACCAACATCCATTTCCTTCATGGCTTGTATCAATTGAGTGCCTCTCACATCAAGATTTTCTTCCTCATCCTGAGAGCCTTTGGTTTCATCAAACTCAACATCATGTACTTTCTCAACTATGCCATGAGTGAGATTCCAAACCCTATATGCTTTGCTTGTGGTGGAATAACCAAGTAGGAATCCTTCATCACACTTCTTCTCAAACTTACTCAATCGAGTGCCCTTCTTGAGAATGTAGCATTTGCAACCAAATACTCTAAAATATGCAATGTTGGTCTTTCTTCCATTCAATAATTCATAAGGTGTCTTCTCCAATAGCCTATGACAATAGAGCCTATTTGAACAATAGTTGGCGGTATTGATTGCTTCGGCCCAAAATGAATGATCTACATTGTATTCACTCAACATTGATCTTGCCATGTCAATCAAAGTTCTATTCTTCCTTTCAACTAGCCCATTGGATTGAGGTGTATACTTGGCCGAGAATTGATGCTTAATTCCAAAGTCATCACATAGCTCTTCAATTCTTGTGTTCTTGAACTCACTACCATTGTCACTTCTCACTTTCTTGATTGATGTCTCAAACTCATTTTAATGTCTTGAATGTGCCAAACACTTCACTTTTGTCGGCAAGAAAGAATACCCATGTATATCTTGTGTAGTCATCCACTATCACAAATCCATATTTGTTTCCACCAATGCTCTCATACTTGGTTGGGCCAAATAGATCCATATGCAACAACTCAAATGCTTTGCTTGTACTCATCATGCTCTTGTTGGGATGAGTGTTGCCAACTTATTTGCCCATTTGACATGAACTACATAGCTTGTCTTTTTTAAACACCACATCCTTCAACCCTCTAACTAGATCATGCTTGATTAGCTGGTTGAGTTGTTTCATGCCAACATGTCCAAGTCTTCTATGCCATAGCCAACCCATGCTTGATTTAGAGAACAAACATGTTGTCAATTGAGCATCACTAGCATTGAAGTCCACAAGATAGAGATTCTCATATCTAAAGCCTTTGAATATCAAATTGCTTCCATCAACACTCACTATCTCAACATCATCAACACCAAATATGCATTTGAATCCAAGATCACACAATTGAGCCACGGACAAGAGATTGAAGTTGAGAGATTCCACTAGCAACACATTGAAGATGGACATATCATTTATAATTGCAATCTTTCCCAAGCCTTTCACCTTGCCTTTGCCATTGTCACCAAAAGTGATACTATCAACACCATTGCCACTTGATGAGATTGATTTGAACATTCTAGAATCCCCGGTCATATGTTGAGTGCACCCACTATCAGGCACCCAATGCCTTCCTCCGGCTTTGTAATTGACCTACAAAATCAAATCAATTCTTCTTAGGTACCCAAACTTGCTTGGGTCCTCCAAGGTTAGTTACTAAGCTTTTAGGCACTCAAATTGCCTTCTTCTTTGGGCCAACAATGGCAGCACCAATGAACTTAGCCTTCACACCATTAGCACCCTTGGTAAGCAAATAACAAGAATCAAACTTAATAGAGGATATGTTAGCATTCTTCTTGTTCTTGCAATATTGCTCTATATGCCCCACTTGCTTACAACTAGAGCAAAAACGTCCATTGCCCTTCACAAAACTAGTCTTGTGAGTGACAAAGGCCGCCTTGCCATTCTTGGGGGTATAGCCTAATCCCTCTTTGTTAAGAGAGAATCGTTGGCTACCCAAGCACTTTAGCAAGCGGGCATCTCCACCATAGGCCTTGCCTAAGGCATGAGTGAGCTCATTCACCTCTCTCTTGAGGGTCTCATTTTCCACCATGAGTGAGGCATCACAAGTGAAACCATCACTAATAGTAGATGTGGCATTGCTTGAGCTACAAGAGGGGTTAGTGGGACCAACAACAATAGGAGTATAGAATGTTTCCTCAAGAATATCACATGTTACTCCTACATTGCATGTGTCTACAACATCCTCAATCTTAGCTTGATCAAGGAGGGAGGAGTGAGCCTTTTTAAGCTTAGTGTGAGCCTTCTCAAGCTTCTCATGGGCTTCCATTAGCCTCTCATGAGTAGCATTGAGCTCATCAAAGGATTGCTCAAGAGCTTTCTTGCTCTTGCGCAACTCTTTGCACTCCTTTCTCTTCTCCTTAATATAAGAGTGAGCATCTTGTAACATGCTAATGAGGTCCTCCTTTGAGTACTCCTCATCATCATCACTCCCACTATCGCTCTCATCATCGGATTGTACCTTGGATGGCTTAGCCATTAAGCATGTCGATGGAGCATCAAAGAGTGAAGTCTTGTTAGAGATGGCAAGACTAGCAAGCAACCTCTTCTTGGATTTCTTGTCATCTTCACTCTCATCATCACTATTACTTGAGGCATCACTATCCCACGTGACACAATATGATTGCCCCTTCTTCTTCTTCTTCTTTACTCAAGCTTCTTCTCCTTCTTTTCCTTCTTGTCCTTCTTTTCTTTCTTGTCTTCCTTCTTCTTATCATCTTCATCACTATCATCATCACTATTGAATGGACAATCGGTAATGAAATGATCTTTGCTCTTGCACCTAAAGCATCTCTTGGCCTTGGTGGCATCTCTTCTCTTTCTTGCACCATAGCCCTTCTTCTTCATGAATTTTCCAAATTTGCGCACTAAGAGATCCATTGCTTCATCATCTACCTCACTTGAGCTTGTGCAAGCTTCATCTTCACTTGAGCTTTGCTTCTTGCCTTGCCCTTGCACTTGGAGGAGGTGGCCTTGAATGCCACGGTCTTCTTTTTCTTCTCTTCCTCTTGAGAGCCCCCTTCCCGTTCCACACGGTAGGTGTCATGTGTGATCACCTCACCTAGTACTTGGTTAGGGGTCTTGGTGTCCAACCCTTCTCTCACCAACATTGTGACCAAGAACTCAAATCTTGATGGCAAGCTTCTTAGGAACTTGTGAGAGAAGTCCGCATTTTCCACCTTCTCACCCAAATTCTTCAAGTCATTGACAATCACTTGGAGACGGTGGAACATCTCCGGCACACTCTCATCATCTTGCATCTTGAAACTTGAGAGCTTATCTTTGAGAATGTATACCTTGGCACTCTTCACGGCTTGTGTGCCCTCATATGTTTCCTCCAATCTAGTCCACACATCATGAGCTCTCTCCAAATCCTTGATTTGCTCAAACACCTTTGCTTCCAAAGCTTCATAGAATGTGTTGATTGCAATGTCATTGAATTGGAGCTTTTCCTCTTCTCTTGCGGTTGGGTCGGTTGGATCAATCACGGCAAAGTCCTTGTCCACAACCTCCCAAACCTTCCTATTCAATGATTTCAAGTACGCGTACATCTTCCTCTTCCAATGATCATAACCGGTGCCATCGAAGTGCGGTGGCTTCCCCACACGATTGATATGATTGATTTGAGCCATTTTCACACCGTAGGTTGCTAAGCCTCAAACAACGGTGACCTCGGCTTTGATACCACTTGAAAGGTCCTAAATGGCTAGAGGGGGTGAATAGCCTATAAAAATTCTTGCAAAGCACTTAAACAAACCGGTTAGGATACTAAATGACGAAGTAAGTGTTGCGCTAGCCTAGTGAAGGGTTGCAAGCCAACCTATCCAATTCTAGCAATCCTAATACACTAGGCAAACTAAGATCAATGTCCTTAGTAAGCAAACTACACAACACAACCTAGTATACTACTTTGCACAAATGTAATCGCAAGGAGAGGAACCGAGAGAATGCAAACCGTGCCTTCAGGATGATGACCAATCACCGTCTTGTCAATACAATGAAACCCGAAGAGATGATCCAATAGAGAAATCCAAGTTGATCTCGAAGGATCAAACCACACAAGAACACCGAGGGACACAAGATTTTTATCCTGAGGTTCACGTGCTTGCCGGCACGCTACTCCCCGTTGTGTCGACCACACACTCGGTAGTTCAGTGGCTAATCGGCGTCACAAGCCAAGCCCTCACCGGGCCCCACAAGAACTCACACAAAGTGAGGGTAACTCAATGACACGAGATTCCACTAAGGATTCCTTTCGCGATCTCCCGCGGGGTGGGATCAACACCCCTCACAATCACCTCCGGAGTGGCCAAGAACAATCTTCAACCTTGCTCAACTCTGGCTCACTGCTCCAACCGTCTAGGTGACGGTAATCACCAAGAGTAATAAGCTCAATCGCAGCAAGAACGCTCACTAGTGCCACTAGATGCTCAATCACAAGGCAAATGCACTAGAAGCTCTCCCAATCACTCTCTAGATCAATCAAGAGGCATGCAAGGAGATGGTTTTCTTAGCTCTAGAGGATGTCAAGTATGTCAAAGTGCCAAGCGAGACTCCCTAGAGCCGGCCAATCCACTTATATAGGCGCCACACAAAGCACCCAACCGTTACTCACAAACATCCCACAATGCGCGAGTTGACCGGACGGTTTAAGTGACGGCCCGGACGCGTCGGTCCCGGCGTCCCCGGTCCCTCTACCACGGCCACGTGTCGCTGACATTTGAATGTAGCCGTTGGCGCCAAGCGGCTACCACCTTTCCTTATTTGCCGGGCCGCCCGACCGGACGCGTCCACCAAACGACCAGACGCTCACACAGTGCGAGTCCGGTCACCTACCAGAGAGGTCCAAAACGTGTTTTTCTCGACCGGACGCGTCCTGTGCACCTCGGCCGGACGCGCCCGTGCAGTCCGGTCCACACCAGCTCGCAAACGCCACGTTTGGTGGCCGGCCGGACGCTGCAACGGACCATCCGGTCACTCGCCCGTCCGGTGACCCCCCAAAAAAGCGCCGGACGCCCACACTTGACGGACACGTCCCCCGGTCCATACCGAGACCGCGTCCCGATCACTTCGAGTGACACTACTTCGTCCGAAAACCTCCGAGTCACACCCAAACACCATCAACTCCTGCCCTCATGTGCCAACACGAAAGTGTCTCTCAACTTGTGCACGTGTGTTAGCATTTTCAAATGAATTTAGCAAGAGATTGTTAGCTCACTGGGTCCCTAATGCATATGCAAAGTCATTGCTCACCTAGTGGCACTTAGATAACCGATATTGCGCGACATTGCCCCTCTTAATAGTACGGTTATCAATCCTAAATCCGGCCATCAACTTCTCTACTCACCTATGGCCGGCAAAATGGAAATGCCCTAGCATATACCTTTGCCTCTAGCATTCCATCTTGCTCCTCATCTTCCTTCATCTCCAAGGGTGGCACTTGACCATCTTTGATCACTTCTATCAACTTGATCACCATTCCACCACTTAACTTGGACCTCCCCTTTCTCTAATGCTACACACTTAGCAATAGGGTTAGTCCTTAGGTTTCATCAATTAGCCAAAACCAAACTAGGGCTTTCACCGGGGTGTAAGCTAATTATATCTATTGTACTTTGTGTTAAATCGATGCACGACTCGCTATCATTTGTGCAATTATGTTGTTGATGTTATGGAATGGAAATGAATTATTGTGCCCTATTTTATTGTATGAATGTATTTCTCTCCAATGAATACAGTTTGGCATAATTTAATCATTGTCTATATTTTTCCAAACATCAACACTGATGCTCACTTGGATATGTGATGCAGATGTCGCGCTATAACACCTGTGTGGGTAGTGCTAGAGGAGGTGCTGGTGCGGATCCACCACCACCACCACTGCCTCCCACTCCGGCTGAATTGATGGCTATGTTGGCGGAAGGACAGCGGGCCTTGGCTGATGCTGTTCGAGAATTGGCCAACGGTGATGGGCGTCGTGGACGTTAGGACCGCGATCAGGAATAGTACAGTGATTTCAGGGATTTCTTGGGCACAAATCCACCTATTTTCAAGAAAGCTGCAGAGCCGCTTGAAGGCGATGAGTGGCTAAATACAATGGAACAAAAGTTATGCATGTTGAATGTGCCTGAGAACATGAAAGCTGAGTATGCTTCGCACCAGTTGCAAGGACCTGCAGGAATTTGGTGGGCTTATCATCGTACCACCTACCCTGCTAATGTTCCTATCACTTGGGAGCAATTCCAGGCTGCTTATCGCCCTCCCACTGCACCTCCTCGCTATCGTCCCCCTCAGAAGAAGAATCAAAACAAGACTGGTTTTCGCAGGGGTTTCACAGTTGCTCTGCCTAAGGGCTCTTCCAGTCAGCCTCGCTCTAATGTCCCACCTAGCAATATGCCATGCTGGAATTGTGGCAAGCTAGGGAATTGGTCCAGAACTGTCCTTATCCTAAGAAGCAGGGGAGTCAGAATGCACCTCGCCAAGGTCATGTGCACTATACTTTTTGTTGAGGAGATTCCGGTTGGTGAAACATCCGCAAACCGTAAGTTCTTAGTCGACCACCATCCTGTTTGTTGTGCTCTTTGATTCTGGTGCTTCGCATTCATTCATGAGTCCTATCTTTGCATCTGAGCACAACATGAGGATAATCAACCTTGAAGAGGGTAAATTCAATATAAGTGCAGCGGGTAACCCCGTAGCTACCAACCAAATAGTGAAGAGTGTACGTCTTGATATTGGTGGGCGAGTGTATAGTGAAACCTTTATCATTCTACCTAACCTAAAGATAGATGTGATATTAGGAATGAGATGGATGAGCCATCATGGAGTTCTCATTGACACATCCACTAGAGTAATCATGTGAAGAGATCCCAAGTACTAATGAAGCTTTCTTGAGTGCCCCTTCCTGATTTTCCGGATCCAAGTTCTACAGCAAATTCTGTTCTTAGTGACAGTATTGCAGCCATACTGATGGTATGTGAGTTTCCGGATGTCTTTCCGTAGGAGTTGCACAGTCTACCACCATGCGTGATGTAGAATTCAAGATAGACTTAATCCTCGGTGCCGCACCCATATCTAGAAGGCCTTATCGGATGCCCCCTAATGAGCTTGCAATGATGAAGAAGGAATTAAAGAAGTTGATGACTCAAGGTTTAATTCATCCTAGTTCCTCTCCATGGGGTTGTCCAAATATCTTTGTCAAGAAGAAAGATCAATCCTTGCGTATGTGCGTAGATTACCGGCCTCTCAATGAAGTTACTATCAAGAATAAGTATCCTTTGCCCCGAATTGATATCTTGTTTGATCAACTCTCTCGAGCCAAAGTGTTCTCCAAGATTGACTTGCGTTCAGGGTACCATCAGATTCAAATCCGTCCCGAGGACATTGAAAAGACAACTTTCTCAACCGGGTATGGGTTATATAAGTATCTTGTCATGTCTTTTTGTCCTGACGAATGCTCCTGCCCATTTCATGTACCGATGAACTCAATATTTATGCCGGGAGTTGGATAAATTCGTTGTGGTGTTCATTGATGATATCTGGTTTATTCTAAAAATGAGGAAGAGCACGCCAAGCATCTAAGGGTGGTGTTGACTAGATTGCGGGAACATCAAGCCGTATGCTAAGTTCAGCAAATGTGAATTTTGGTTAAAGGAGGTTCCCTTTCTTGGCCATATTCTCTCAGAAAATGGCATTTCAGTAGATCCTTCAAAAGTACAACAAGTCCTAAACTGGAAGGCTCCAACTACTGTTTCTGAAGTCCGTAGTTTTCTTGGTCTTGCTGGGTATTATCGAAGGTTTATTCCTGACTTCTCGAAGATAGCCAAGCCTATGACAAAGCTGCTTCAGAAAGGTGAAGAGTTTGTATGGACAACGGAATGTGAGTCCGCGTTTCGCACTTTGCGAACGTTGTTGACCTCTGCTCCCGTCTTAGCTCAACCAGATATTGAGAAGCCCTTCGATGTCTATTGTGATGCATCAGGCACTAGCTTAGGGTCTGTGCTTATGCAGGATGGGCGAGTTATTGCTTATGCTTCCCGTCAATTGCGGATACATAAAGTCAACTATCCCACCCATGATCTAGAGCTGGCTGCAGTAGTACATGCTTTGAAGATATGGAGACATTACTTGCTTGGTAATGTGTGTCACATTTATACTGATCATAAAAGCCTGAAGTATATCTTTACTCAACCTGAGTTGAATATGCGGCAACGAAGATGGCTTCAGTTGATTAGAGACTACAACTTGCAAGTGCACTATCATCCTGGAAAGGCCAATGTAGTCGCTGACGCTTTGAGTCAAAAATCTCATTCTAGTTCAGCTATTCAAGGGGATTATCACTTAGCCCATCTTATGCACCCTATTGTGCTCCATAATATCACCTTAAGCTCCACCCTTATGAACAAGATCATTGAGGCCCAAAAAGACCGATGTTGGTATTTTTCATATCAAAAAAGAAGATGAAGACAAAACCAACCACGCATTTTCGTCGATGAAAGGGGTGTCCTATGGTTTGATGATTGCTTAGTGGTACCTAAAGACAAAGAGCTTAGACAACAAATCTTGACTGAAGCCCATTCTTCAAATTTCTCCATCCACCCAGGTAGCAGCAAGATGTACAAAGACTTGAAGCCTAGGTTTTGGTGGACCAAAATGAAGCTAGAGATTGCGGACTTCCTTGCTCGTTGTGATACCTGCTGTAGAGTCAAGGCAGTTCATCTTAAGCCTGCAGGTCCACTTCAACCCCTCTCTGTCCCTAGCTGGAAATGGGAGGAAATTAGCATGGACTTTATTATAGGTTTGCCCACAACTCAAAAGGGGCATGACTCGATTTGGGTAATTGTGGATCGTTTAACCAAGACCGCACATTTTATTCCCGTTAGTACTACCATCAAGCCTCATCAATGTGCTGATATATACATGGATCAGATTTATCGGCTCCACGGCGTACTTAGAACCATAATATCTGATCGAGGCCCACAATTTGTCGCTCATTTCTGGGAGTTGATGCATAAAGCTTTGGGTACTAACTTACTTCGGAGCTCTGCTTACCATCCTCAAACCTCTGGGCAGACTGAAAGGGTTAATCAAATACTTGAAGACCTACTGAGAGCATGTGTGTTGTCTGCGGGAGATGTTGACGGTTCTTAACTCACATCATATACCGCCAACATACATACAAAAGAGAGATGAAAACACCACCATAACTAGAATATAGGGTCCATACACTAACAAATTCCATAGTTTTGGTGAATGTACTTGTTTTGCAGGACAAACATGAAAAGATATCAAAGATGGGCCAAAAGCATACAAAAATCTAGAAACCGGCCCAAGAACAAAGGCAAATACAAAGGAACCCATCTCCAGCTGCATGATTGGGCCGAGCACCACACAAAGGCGGGCATCCGGGCCCAACCGAAAGAACCGACCAAAGAAAGGCGGTGGCCGCGGCGAGCCTCCCTCGGTGCGCCCGCACCAGGTACTACGGCCAACCCCCCAAAGACCGCCTCTCGAGCCCACCTTTCTCTGGCGGTTCCAAGGTCGGTTCCATATGGTGTTAATGCTGTCCAGGCCAAAACCGACCTCCAGCAACTATAAAAGGACCCCCTCACCTCCTCTCAAAGACACACAATCCAAGTGGAGAAGAAGAAGAGAGCCAAGCTCAAATCCCATCCTAGCCTAGCTAGTTTAGTGTAGGGAGTGAGAGAGGGAAAGTAGAGAAGGTTCGGTGTGTTAATGCGCCATCTCTTGTCTCGGATCCGGTGCTTCCGGGTTGAGGAGGCGGAGTGCCGGACGTGTCGGCTCCCCCTCGACGTGTACCTCTACGGCCATATACTACTTGGAGTATAAGGTCCGTGTTCTACTACGGTGGTGAGTCTCTATTTCGTATTCTCTTGCATATTACATTCTTGCGGGTTCGTTGTTCGTTACTTACCTTAGTAGCGGATATTCTAGTAGAGGACTCCTGATAAAGACGAATGTTCCTGGCCAACGCTAGAATAGTAATCGATAGCGTAGACATGGTGTCTAAGTTATAGGTTACCCTCATTTGCCTCACACTCCACGCGTGAGGGTTAGGTGTTAGGTGGTGACAGCCCTAACATCCTTTGTATTTCCCCATGTTTGGGTGTGGCGTAGAGCTGTTAGCCGGCATCACTTAGCAGACTAGGTGCGATCCGGTGCCCGAAGCAAGAGTGTAGTAGGTAAGATTATCTTCGAGTAGAGGATCTAAACCGTCGAAAAACCTCACTAGCCAGGATCTCTTTTCTTCAACGCACCGGGGCGGACTAAGCTAGTTAACTAGACACAGCCATTCTTCGTGAAATTACGATACCCTGTCTATCACCGGGTGAAGTGCTACAACGGTAATTCCGTGCGCTTGCGGATTTGGTTGCTTTCGCTAAGAAATACCAACAAGCATTTCTGGCGCCGTCGCCGGGGAACGGTTGTCGTTTTGGCCTTCGAACCTTGTCCACTGTGTATTCTTTATTTTATCTTTTTCTGAAAAAAATGGAGAACATTTCAATTCAAAACTTTTTCTCGCTCCTAAGGGCGAGTTCGTAGAGCCACCACAATCATCAAAGCCAATCACGGCTACAAACTATGAGCTTCGTCCCCGGCTTTATAGCCATGGTTCGGGAACAAACCTTCTCGGGGTTAGACTATGAAAACCCTTACCACCATTTGCGGGGAGTTTGAGCAACTCATGCATGCCTAACCATAGCGGGCATGTCACAAGAAACCTTTTTGGTGGAAATTGTTTCCCTTTTCTCTAAATGAGAGAAAAAAACAATGGTACACCCAAAATGTAGGAAAAGTATCGAGGGGATTGGGAGGAATTAAGGAACAAATTTTGTCTTACGTTCTTCCCAATATCCCGGATAGCTGCCCCCGACAAGAAATACTCAACTTCCGACAAAAAACGAGAAGGAAACCTTAGGTGCAGCACAGGATAGATTCTTAATCCTATCACGATCGGGGCCCGCACCTATCTATACCCAACCATGTGGTACTACGGCATTTTTTTGGCTAGGGCTTAGAAGGGGAACCCCGCCTACACCTAGATATAGCTGCCGGAGGTTCGTTCACACACCTAACAACAATGGAGGGGAAAACACTCCTAACCCATATAGCCGAAAATACCCTCCGCCGGAACCCTCCTAGTGCAGGGCCGAACCATGCCAAGAGGAAGTCTCTTCTACCGAAGCCGAAACCTTACCACTCACAGAGAGAGACCCTCACCGAACATAAGAATGCGGAGGAAGGTTTTCAACCTTCGGATCTTACGTTTTCGAGGATGCCCTTTTTAAAATCTAGGCAATACCTCAAAATACTTGTGCCACCGAAAGCCTTTAACACCTAAGAAACCGATTAGCACCCTTGACCAAGAAACCCTTAAAACTTCCATCAAGGATCCGTGGCGTTGCAATGAACAGGGAATGGACTGAGGAAGTGGAGTTAGCTTAAAGACATTCAGATATCTTTGTCCCTCCTCGATAATCCGAACCAAGGTCGGTAGAACATGGGTGAACACCCTGTATAATCCCACCGTTGGAGCAAACCTGATGTCGCATCATTCGTTCAGCTCTTTACGAAGCGAGGAAACGCTTGCTCCAACAAGCATTTACTTCGAAGTGAGCCAAACACGAGACCGAAAGGACTAGGGGTACTATCTGATATTCTCGTTGCACCACAACAATGTCAAAATACCCTTAGACTTTCATGTCTTCGATTTCTAGGATTTTGATTTCTGATAGGGCATCCCTAGATAGATTCTTTCTAGAGTCACCAACCTCTGGGGGATTAATGTAAAGCTAGGGAGGATAAGTTTGCCATATCATTTTTTTCACATATCAACCCTTTGGTGGCAAACAACCCTCCCGATCCTAATATGCCCATGGAGGTTAAATCGGTAATACCCTTTGACTCACCGTAATCAGCCTTAGAAAGAGAAGCTGAATTCTTTACCGAAGAAAAGGATGATCCGGATGAGACCATAGACCTTCCTCAAGAGGAAGCCCCCGACAAAACCCCCGTCAAGCTAAAACCCCTACCCACCGCTTGCGCTTATGCTTTCTGAATGGCAACAAAGAAACTCCCAATTATCATTATGATAAGCTTAGTGAGAAGGAGACAGTCAAACTCATTGCCATCCTAGAAAAGCATAGGTCTATCTTTGGGTATTCCTTGCAAGACTTGAAGGGGATTAGCCCGACCCTCTGTACCCATCGCATCCCGATAGACCCCTCTAGCACACCTACTCAGGAGCCCCAGCGAAGATTAAACAATGCGATGAGGGAAGTCGTGAAGAAGGAGGTTCTAAAACTTCTTCACGCCGGGATCATTTATCCTGTACCACATAGCAAGTGGGTCAGCCCAGTCCAAGTGGTTCCAAAGAAAGGCGGTATGACGGTAGTAGAAAATAGTAAAAACAAGTAAATACCGCAACGCACCGTCACAAGGGTGGAGGATGTGCATAGATTACCAAAAACTCAATGCAGCCATAAAGAAAGACCACTTCCCACTGCCCTTCATTGATGAAATGTTGGAACGGTTGGCGAAACACTCTTTCTTTTGTTTCCTAGATGGGTATTCTGGCTATCATCAGATCCCCATCCACCCTGACGATCAAAGCAAGACAACTTTTACTTGCCCGTATGGAACTTATGCGTATCGGCGTATGTCATTTAGGTTGTGTAATGCACCCGCATCATTCCAACGGTGCATGATGTCAATTTTCTCCGACATGATCGAAGAAAATCATGGAGGTTTTCATGGACGACTTTTCGGTCTATGGAAAAAACTTTCGATCATTGTCTAGAAAATTTAGATAAAGTCTTGCAACGATGTCAAGAAAAGGACCTTGTTTTAAACTGGAAAAAATGCCATTTTATGGTCCATGAGGGCATCGTCTTAGGACACCTAGTGTCGGAACGGGGGGATTGAGGTAGATAAAGCGAAGATCGAGGTAATCGAGCAATTACCTCCCCCTCGGAACATAAAAGGGATCCGTAGCTTCTTAGGGCATGCAGGTTTTTATAGGAGGTTTATTAAAGATTTCTCACAAATTTCTAGACCCCCGACCAACCTCGTTAGCCAAAGATGCTCCCTTTGAGTTCACCGATGAGTGCTTAGATGCTTTCCACACCCTTAAGAAAGCCCTCATCTCGGCTCAATCATCCAACCCCCCGATTGGACACTTTGCCGTTTGAAATCATGTTTGACGCTAGCGACTACGCGGTTGGTGCAGTCCTAGGACAAACCAAAGATAGAAAGCATCACGCCATCGCCTATGCTAGCAAGACTTTAACAGGGGAGCACAACTTAATTACGCCACAACAGAGAAAGAACTCCTCGCCGTAGTCTTTGCTATCGAAAAAGTTTCGCTCTTACTTAGTTGGGTCCAAAATAATTGTTCATACCGATCATCTTCTTTGTTAAATACTTGTTAACTAAGAAAGAAGCGAAACCTAGGCTAATCAGATGGATTCTCCTACTCCAAGAATTCGACATAGAAATAAAAGATAAAAAGGGAGTAGAGAATACTGTTGCCGACCATTTGTCGCGTATGCAAGTCACTAACATGCAGGACCCACCGATTAATGACTTCCTATGCGATGACATGCTACTCAAAGTAGATGACGTCAACCCGTGGTACGCGAACATCGTCAATTACATGGTCACTGGCTACGTACCACCAGGGGAGAACAAAAGAAAGTTACAAGTTGAGAGCAGAAGGCACCTCTGGGATGAACCCTACTTGTACCGGGTTTGTGCGGATGGGTTGCTAAGAAGGTGTGTGCCAACTGCCGAAGGGATGCAAATCATCGAAAAATGCCACGCAGCACCATACGGAGGACATTACGGAGTTTTTCGCACACAGGCCAAAATCTGGCAGTGCGGGTTCTTCTGGCCATCAATGTATGAGGACACTAAAGAGTTCGTCAGAAGATGCCGGAAATGTCAGTTCCAAGGCAGCATCACCTCTCGCAATGCGATGCCCCTACACTATAACCTTCAACTAGAAATATTTGATGTATGGGGTATCGACTTCATGGGGCCATTCCAAAAGTCCTATGAGTGCGAGTACATCCTTGTGGCAGTTGATTACGTCTCCAAGTGGGTAGAAGCAATGGCATGCAGATCAGCAGACGCCAAGCATGCAAGGAAAATGTTCCATGAAGTGATTTTTCCCCGATTTGGAACACCTAAGATGGTGATAAGTGATGGGGGATCACACTTCATAGATCGAAGCTTCAGAAACTTCCTTAAAGAGCTTGGTGCACAAAGACAACATTGCAACACCCTACCATCCACGCACCAGCGGATAGGCAGAAACATCCAACAAACAAATCAAGAACATCCTGCAAAAGACTGTCAATGAAATGGGGAGGGGATGGAAAAACAAATTACCAGATGCACTCTGGGCATATCGAACAGCCTATAAGACCCCCATTGGCATGTCACCATTCCAACTCGTGTACGGAAAAACTTGCCATTTGCCAGTAGAGCTAGAACATAGAGCCTACTGGGCAATCAAGAGTTGGAATATGGATGTCAAGTTAGCCGGCAGAAATAGGCAAAAGCAAATAGCCGAGCTAGAAGAATGGCGGGAGAAGGCATACCACAGTGCCAGAATATACAAGGAAAGAACCAAGAGATGCCACGACCACCGAATCAAGCCCAAAGACTTCAAACAAGGAGACAAAGGTGCTCTGTTTAACTCAAAGGTAAAACTCTTCGGTGCGAAAATTACGCTAAGAAATGGAAGGGACCATATACCGTCATCAACACCTCGCTACATGGAGCAATCACTATCCAAGATGACGAAGGTAACATTTTTAAAGTCAATGGTCAACGCTTAAAAATTTTCCTAGAACCTTCTCCCAGTGATAATCAAGAAATAGATAGGATAGATTTAATTTCCTCATTATAATATCCTATAATAATAATAATAAAAGTGAGTGTACAAAGTTTAAATTAATAATTTACCAAAATACCCTCACTAGTTTAAACATGATTCTCCTATTGATTTTCCAAATTCATAAATGATTGTCATGTTTAAAGTTCAATTTTTACAAAATACAAAATCAAAATAATTTCAAAATACATAAAAAAGAGAACATCTTATCTATCCCTACCATCAACGGTGCAATAATAAAAATTCCCGGCATATTTGAATTTCAAACTTAGCACTACACTTTTGGCGAAAGGGCGTCGGGGCGCGGTGCGGGCGCACCCCCCGGCCCTCTCGTCCCCATCTTAATCCCAATCGGCCTTGATGAGCCGAGTGATGGCACTCATGGCGGTGCTCGGCCATTGCACGGACAGGCGGTATATAAGGACCCTCTAGGCCTCTCCATCTCTCCACACAAGCTCAAGCATCTCTCTCTCTCTCATATCTACACTTGAGCTTGTTTTTCTCTCCTCTCCAACAATGGCATATGAACATGCTCTTGTCCCCTTCCATGACACCTACACTAATCTTAGCCTAGAGAGTGTGCAAGGGCCAGCCTATGTGCCCCGGAGAGTTCATTCGTGAGAGAGGAGGCAAAAGCCATAGTGGCGGCACCACTAGCCCTCATGCCCCCAGCTAGTGATGCTAGTAGCACGGCTAGCACTGGGAGCAAGGTGGCCAAAGGAGGTTCGGGCACCACCGAACATGGATCGCCAAGAAGTCTGTCTGTGGTGGACAAGACGGCCAAGTGTGAGCATTGCTTAGGCATCCTAG
>JADLZL010003675.1:0-66077 GCA_015844335.1 Chrysopogon serrulatus | reverse complement strand
AAAAGGAAGAAATGAAGTAAATTACTGGATAAAATAAAGATTACGGTGAAGATAGACTAGGCATGATATTAGAAGGATTTCAGCCAAACAAAGATGAAAGAATTTGACCATGATTTTTTATATTAGATTTGAATAAAGCGTTTGATTGGCGAGGTGGCATGTGTCGATTGGATAGGAGAGAGCTTCTTGTTTTAGAGCGCGGCCAAGATGGCACTCCAACGAGGTGCACAAGAAGGAACCTCGACAAGCATAAATGTAGTATTCCTGACGGCTATAGACGTGGATGGTGGCTGGTAGAGCAGATAAGAGCCAAGCACAAGTTCATGCGGACGAGTGAGGAGATAGGGACTATTGGGAGCTGGAAGATGATTTGGTGGGCCTACCAGTCACAGACGGAGAAAAACCAAATATGTTTTATGGGTTGTTGCTGGAGCTGGACTTTCGGCTGAGTTGAACAGGAGTTTAGGTGGATGTCGATCCAAGATAGGTTTTGTCATTTTCTCGGTTTAATCAAAATAATTTTCAAATATATTTTCAAGCCTCTGTAGAACTCATTTTGCGAACCATAATTTATTTGAAGAAACCTTTAAAAATATATTTTAAAGTCAGTTTCAAATAAAGTAAATTTAGAACTTTTTCAAACACGCTCTGAAAATACTATTTAAGCTTATTTTCAAAGAAGATTTTAAACAATTATTTAGACACCTTTTTAAACATAATTTGAAATATATTTAAATTTCATTTTCAAAGACTTTTAAAACCCAAACATTATTTTTTAAAAACCAATAGAGAAAAACCTAGTCGAGGCTTTATCGAATTTTCTAAATTCATTTTCACCCAAGAAACTCTATGAAGAGCATGAAATGCAACAATCATATATTAAATTGTAAAAGTTTTAGAAAATTGTTTCTTTTCACTCTCTAGATTGACAACAATCTTAACTAAAGCTTGGAAATTTTAGATAAATATTAAATCGTTGATTTTATTTAGTGTTTTCTATGCACATCCCAAAATGAAAATTTTGGGGTGTGACACAACGTGTTTGGTGGGGCCAGGTGTGCGGGGCAGGCGTCCGGACGCCCCTGTCTATCCGGACGCTCGGGCAGTAGCAATAGCGAACACATAACAGTAGAACCCAGATGATGAGGAATCACCTTCGGTTAAAAGAATGTAAACTTTCGAATATATGTTAGTTACCATAGGAAAATGTATCAAGACTTCTAGAGGTTCAATGAGGTTCAATGAGTGTATCTGCATCAATAAAAGAGCTCCGCAACAGCTGAATCTGTAGACGAAGTCTGTAATAGAGGAGGTGGCTTGAGGGCTGCACACGAAGTCTTGTACAGGAAGAGGAGGAAGGCTTGTTGGACGTGGGTATGTTGGACACGGTTAGGGCCTAAGGGCATTGCAACTTGATCAGTTTTAGGATTTTTTTTGGACAGTACAGTAGCTGTCAACAAAAGGATATAGAAAGGACACACATCCAAGTAGTAGATAAGGGTATTTACTCGGACCAGTAGGTGAATATTAATCCTCTCTCAACGCCGTTACGTGAGTTTGGTTTTCCATGTTGGATACAACGTGAGGTAACGTGAGGGGGTGTGAATGTCCAGGTTGGACACGGTTATGTGGGGGTATAATATACATGTAAGATCTTAGAGACAGGCGGCTCAAATAACATGACGTCAAGATCAAACGGTTATTAAATACGGAGAGTAAGGTCTCGAACGACAGAGGACTCATGTAAGGAGACACTAAGATCAAATGGTTATCGTAGTGGGAGAGCCCTCTCAATAAAAACTCGCCCCTTTATAGTGTGATGATGATGATGATGACGACGATGATGAGTTTTTTTTTTTTTTTATTTTTCTGAAATTTATGGTTATTTTATTTGTTTTTTCCTGTTGTTTTTCTAATCGTTACGTACCTCTATGGGTGATTTCTCCCTTGGACGACGATTGATGCGGGGCATGGATCAAAGTTAGTTCCATATATATATTAATTAAAAAAACATGTTATAGACAAATAGCCTCTCCGAGAGTTTGATGTAGTTTACTTGTCAAACTAATATATCTAGCAAGTCTTCTTCTATCTTCTACTACAATATACAATATCTCTCATCTTCTCTCACAACTAAAAAGACTAAAGAGGATACATCGGTTTGGTGCGACAAAAACTTCGCCTCACCGTTGTCAGGCCCCTGTCACGCTCGCGATTTTTCTCGTAGTTCCCGTGCATGCGTTAGGCGGTTCACTCCCACCTCTCTGGCTTTCCTTGCGTAGCGGCAGATTTTTCTTCTCCCCTAGGCAACAACAATCCCACGGCAATAATTAAGGAGCAATAATTAAGGAGCAAAAGAGGCAATTTTCAATTACGAGAGAAGGAAGGGATCGGACCACTGGCCGCGAGATTAACGGGAACGTGCATACAAGGATCGGACAGCAGACCAGCATATGACGATGATGGAAAGGTGCAGGCGGCATGATGGGTTTTCAGGCGATTTCTGATCTAATTTGGAGTCAGTCTCCTGCACATCAGGCGTCCGTCGTCATCAGCACTGATGCATCGGCCATCTGCCACCACCGGCGCATCAGCCGTTCGGCCATTTGCCATCACAGCATCACCGGTGCATCAGCCGTTCAGAGGTCGGAGCTCAGACCACCAAGCTATGACCAGCAGGTGCCCGTGAAGCTACCGAGGTGCTGAGTGCTCGTCCGCCATCAGGAGAAGGTAGCTAGGCCAAAGCCAAGCCTGAAGCGCGCCGCCGTTGTCCGCCCTGGTAGGACGGACGAGCCCCCGCGATCCCATCGCGCCGCCATCGGGAGAAGACAGGCCGACGCCAAGCCTATCGCGCTCCGCCGTTCGCCGCCCTCACCGTCGCACCCGCGCCGTTACCCTCTCCCATAGTGATATAGGTAAAGCTTTAATCCATCCTATCATTCTTTAGAACAATAGTCTACTTTCTATGCTCTTGGCACCATAAATCCTGAAATTTGTCACCTCCAACTTCTCTATGCCGGGTGCCGCTGCATCACCATTCATGGATAGGCGTTCCAGAAACAGAAAGAGCCCTACCTCAGAGCCAATATCTTTTTTTTTTCTCAACGACATCTCAATCTCATTCAGACTTCCTCGCATGCAGTAGAAATGTGGGGAGGTGCTGCCCTTCCAAAAAACTTCATGTTTCATGGTGCAGCTCGCCAACTCAGGTAGCTCTTGGTATTCAAGTTTGTGCTTGCCGTTTCAGTATCTCTTTTATTCTCCAAGATACTGGAAGCAGTATGACGCTTAATCTGCAGTTAGAGAGATGGAACCTGAAAATGCTACATGTACTGACCAAGTGTAGTTAGTTTGTTATGTATTGAGCAAGTGTAGTTAGTCTATTGCTTACATGTTTTTGTCTCTGAGCCACCTGATATGTCACGCACATTATCCATTGATGTGGACTCCCTCTACAGCCAACAGTAATATATATTTCTATTTATGTGCCTAGAATTTCATATGCTAGGATATGGTGCTTGAGAATATTTCCTATATATGTTAGTGTGTGCAGAACAGGACTATATTGGTCAAACAAATATTTTTATTTATCAAACAAATATTTTTATTTATGTGCCTAAAATTTCTTTCTTGTATGTATATATTTCATAAAAACAAATTTTGAGTTTTTTCTGTGAGTTGGGATCCATTTATTTACTCCAGAGATTGGTTTTGCTTCAAATTAGCTTGTAGTCAGATTCTATTTATGTCCAGTTCTATTTTATTTTCAGTTTAGAGTTCTCAATGCATGGTTGCTTACAGGGAAATCCATGTCAGAATGGAGAGCGCCATCGTAACAGGGGTTCTGCAAGGTGTGGCCTTTCTATTTCTTGTTGGGCTATATTGACCTGTTGATAAAACCACAACCTCGAAGAAAACTTAAGTAATTTTTCACATGCCATATGTTTCATTCACAAGACACTGCCAGTGCTTGCTTTATCACGCTGATGGTTATCAAACATATATTATTGTCATGGACGTTAATATGGCTTCAAACAAATGATGCTAAGATTATGTAGATTGTAATATTTTGTTCAACTGCTTCCCAACGAGAGTGTTAATAGTATTTCAAAACGGGAAAAAATGTCATGACTTTATTTCAATTCAACTTATTCTTGTAAAAGTGCACCAATACATATAGTTGTTCGCTCACTATCCGATATGATAGGTGTAATGAACCAAAGTTGGTTTCTCATAGATTCCCTTGAAAAAAACAAAACTAGCATGTATTTCAATTGTCTGCCCAGTTATTAGATATGATAGGTGTAAGGACCTTTGCTTTTTGATTAAATGCACTTTAACATCGGTATTTAATTTCACAATACTATTAATTTATCGTGCGATCCTTATATTTTTAGAAAAAAATTTAATTGTCCCCAGCAATGCACGGGTACACTACCCAGTACAACTAAAAAGAATCAAATGGTATCATTTTCGTCTCGCTAATGACAGGCGCCGGCGCCGCGCTAATGACCCTGCGCTAATCACCGAGCTGCGCAGCCTATCCCCTCGCTCCACGTTCCCTTCCATCACACGTGGCCTCTGGCAAAACCGACGCCCGCACAATCCGTCCTCAATCCTCGTGTGCTCACGCTCCAGCCCCACGACGTAGATACGTAGGGCTGTGCCCATGGGCGTGTGGCCTGTACGACCGTACAGGGCCCCCAGTTTCCAGGGCCCCAAAAAATCAGCCCAATAGTAGATGACCCTATGTAGGCCTTGTTTGGATTGCAAAAAACTTGCATCCGATGAATAGTAGCGTTTTCGTTTTATTTGGCAAATATTGTCCAATCGTGGTTCAACTAGGCTCAAAAGATTCGTCTCGTGATTTACAACTAAACTGTGTAATTAGTTATTTTTTTTACTTATATTTAATGCTCCATACATTCGGATAAAAATTGATGTTACGGAGAGAGAGTGGAAAAAGTTGGAACTTGGTTCCAACCGAGGCCGTATTCAAGTGAGGCCAGAGCGGCAGAGCCCAGCTCGAGTCAGCGCGATCGTCTCCGTTGGTCCGCAGGCCTCGCGGCCATTTGGCGTGTGTGGCGACGGCACGACACTTCGCATCTCTGCGTAGGCCGTAGGGCTTCGTGTTCATCTTGCCAAGGCGCCAAGGCAGCCAGCCATCTGACAAGAGAGCGAGAGGCGGAGGCCCCTGCAGGAGTGCAGGTATTGGCTACGATAGCACTTGAGAGTGGATTTGCTGGAGAAGATTAATTATGAGCATATTATTGAAGATTTTATTTCAAAGAACACTAAGAGAATGATGCTATTCAAGTAAAAATTATTCAAATCAAGAGTTCAAAAGGTACTATTCTTGATATATGGCATTTTCTCTACAGTATATATATTGTTTTGGCTATATTTGGTACTTTGATTCAGGCCTCACTTAGAGCCTCGTACAGAGCCTATAAATCTGACGGCACGGCCCTGTACGATACGATCCTTTGGTCGATCCGATCCGTGCGCAGCCCCAATGTCGACGGTGAGCCGTCTGGAGGCCCAGAGATCGACGGTTGCCTCGCTCGATCTGATCCGTGCGCAGCTGCCGTGGGGACACTACTACAGAAACGGGCTTTAGCCCTGGGCCTAAACGGCTTTTAGTCCCGGCTGCGGAGCCGGGACTAAGGTTTCGGGACTAAATGTCCCACCTTTAGTCCCGTTCCGCGGCCCGGGACTAAAGGTCCATTTTAATCCCGGTTGGTAACACCAACCGGGACTAAAGGGTGTGCCGCCGCGCCACCTAGCCACCCCTTTAGTCCCGGTTGGTGTTACCAACCCACTAAAGAGTTTTTTCTTTTTCCTTTTCTTTTCTTTTGGTTTTCCATTTCTGGTTTACAATTATATTATTATTATTATTTTGAATGCGTATTGTTCGTTTGCTTGTTTACGTAGACGCCACCTATAATTTATATAATTTAGAGCATTACATATAAATATACTATATAACACTATTTATACATTATACATGTCTATAGGTCCATAATATAATATTTACACATATCCATCACGGATAAAGTATTTACAACTTAATTGTTCTCCGCCACTCAAGCGTCGTACAAATGATCATCTTGGTTTGGTTTCATTGGCTCGTCGGGGTTGAAGTAGTACTCGCCGGCGGGATTCGGTACTTTGGTCGTTAAGAAACCCCGCGATTGTCTCCTGAATTCCTTTTAGACACACTTCATCCAACACCTTCTGCCTCAACCACGTCTCCTTCAAGTAGGCATTAAAGAAAAAAGTTAGAGGTATGAATAAGATTTATTAACTAGCAACAAATAAATGAAATGAACTTATTATATATACATGTTACATACTTTTGCGTACTCAAGATTTGTTCTTTTTTTTTTTCATAGACCGTCAGAAATTCGCGCATACATAGTAGCCACACAAATTTCTGCCTAAGTGGTCGGCGCAGAATCCACCGAAGTAGGATAGGCTTTGAAAGTGGCGCTTTCAAATCGGACGGTGTTGCTTTGCACGAAGCCAGCCCAAACCCTAGCAATAAAACGATCATTATTAATTATCTATTACCGAAGTTAAAGAGCTGAAATTAATATTTAGAGATCGGTTACCCTTGGATAATATCTATCATTTCTTGGTAATCTTCCAAAGGTTTTCTCAACGAGTCATAGATTTGCAAATGACATTGCCGGAGATCAATCACAATTAGTATCCAATGATAGCTGCATTTGTGTGTAGGCAAAATAATTATATATCTTCATACTGATCTGATTAATTGGTTTAATAGAATGTACACACGATAACGATACTTACTTAAAGTTATAGGGAAAGAGTATATATCTTTTATCCTTTTGATTGATCAAGTACCTCCGTAGATTTCTCTCCGTTTGAACTCTCCATAAGACATACGGAGTCTCGGGGTCTTTGAATACAATATAAGGATCTACAAATCCAATCTCCTTGTCATTTCTAGCTCTGAGGTCCCTCATCATGTTTCTGCATATGTATAGCCGGTTTCTGTAATTAGTTATACATATACATGATAAGTTACAGTGACATTATTAAAAGAAAGAATCACTTACGCATGTATCTAGAGCGTCCATGTGGCATAGCCGGTGTAGCTCATTAAATTGAACATAAATAATATCATCACCACGGAAGTAATGATGGTTTTCTAATTCGACGCCAGATATAGTCATCTGCTCTTACGCCACACGCCCCGCAAGGAACCACTGGTTTAGCAAGTACATCTGCGTGCCAAGTTTGCTGAGGGCCGCAGGGTTGAATAGACTCTTGCCATATTCATATGTCTTCTGCCAATGATCAATTTCTTTTGCACTTTCAATTGCTGCCCCAGCTATCATTTGGGATAAGGTAAGACCAGTGTCCGCAAAAAAATTTTCAAGATCCTTATAGTTCAAACCTGGAGGTATCTGCTGGTCTAGCACGTCGATGTTTGAACCATATTCATTCCCAACGACTAGCGGGGGCACTGATTGCTTTGATTGTTCGCCGAGCTGTGCTACACCATTGCGTGCTCTTTTCTCTTTCTTCTTCTCTTCTTCTAGGGATTTGGTTAGAGTGCGATCATAGTCAGATAAAGATGATGATTCTTTCTGAGCTGCACGCCTCTTTTTTTGTTGAGCCTCAACCCTTTGCCGTAGATGTTAAACTTCAAGAAGAGGTAGGGCTTCTCAGGGTTTCGCTTGGATTCTCTTTCATCCTTAAGTCTCTTGAAGAAACCGTCCACATCTGACTTTACCGAAGCATCTATTTCTGCAGCACTCTTCTCATAGGACAACTTCTTAGGAATGACGGGTTGTTTCTTTTCAGAGGCTTTTTTTTTGGGCGGAGGGGCGGCCGACACATTTGATCGTGTGGCCGGCCTCTTCTTCAATGGTGGGGTCCACCGGTTTTGGCGCTGGAGCCACGTGTGGGAGGCGATGGGGCGGCCGGTGGGGGGTTGGAGCCCGACATGGAGGCGAAGGGGCAGCCGGTGTCGGTGTTGGAGCCCGAGGAGGCGGCGTTGGAGCCCGAGGTGGCGGGGTTGGAGCCCGAGGAGGCGGCGTTGGAGCCCGAGGTAGCGGGGTTGGAGCCCGAGGTGGCGGTGTTGGAGCCCGAGGTGGTGGCGTTGGAGTCCGAGGAGGCGGCGTTGCAGCCCGAGGCGATGCAGCCGTGTCTTGGCACTGCCTCGTCATCACCCGCGGCACTATGACATTTGGGTGACCCCTGTGAAACCAAAGAGGTATATGAGTAAACCGCTAACTAAGGGAATGCAAAATAAAGTTAGTGAATAAATGTATCGTCAAGTTTCATCCGCACCTAGGGTTAGGTTCATGACGAGGAGGTGGTGGTAGAGTACTAGGTGATGCCCCAGGAATAATGATGTAGCGCTTGCACCAACAAATGAAAGCCTTCTCTGCTTGTCCTAGAGTCTTCTCTCCATCACCTCCTTCTATCTCAAGCTGCACATTTTCGAAGCCTTTGACAACTTTATCCACCGAGACACTAGCATATCCAGCTGGAACTATCGCCCCATGGATTCTTGGTGTCTTCGTAGGGTCGATATGAGTTACAACACCGACAGCAACCATGACTGTGGCAGCCCCCTGTGGAATATGCAGCTCACATGTTGTCTTAGCTTCAGTGACGTCATCCACCGGAAAGCGCAGCCCCACGTCGTCTTGAATAGTTGGCACCTCCATGGAAGCGCAACTGCTTTTCAACTGACCGGGGGGGCTAATGTTGACTCCAGGCTCTGATGCAGTTTGCCTTTGCATAGAACTTACTGCTTCCTGCACTTGCCTTTTGATTTCCTCGTTCATTCTCTCTTCAAGTGCTTTCTCTCGCTGTATCGCTTCACGAGCCGCTTCGCGTGACTCCATCACCATTGCCTCCAACCTACGCAATTGCTCTGCCTCCTCTTCCTTCTTTCTTTGGCGGCTTCTATAAGTGGGTCTATCTTTAGGGAAGCCATGCTCCCACGATATCTCCCCATAGCCTCTTGTTCGCCCACCGTGTTCAGCAGTCTCCAGGGCGTATGTCAGCTCATCCTTCTCTCTATTTGGCTGCCAGGTGCCACTTTCAACTAATCCTCGGGCATAGGCCATTCTCTGTCCCACTCTCTGCAGCTTGTCGCCGTACACTACCTTTCCGGTCTCTAGGTCTAGGGTTCCCCATGACCGAAGAACCAATACTTGGCTCGCTTCGGGCCAGTCAGGTGATTCCCGTTTCCATCCCCTTATCAACAATCTCCCTGTTCGGCTTTTCCGCCACTTGGGAATAGCACTCCGGTAGCCACCTGAACCCAAGTGATGGTGGTATTGCTTGTGTCTAGCATTTTCCTGATTACGGATCATCCGTGCCTGACCCTCATCTGAGTTCTTAAACTGTACGAACTCATCCCAAAAAGGCCTTAACTTGACGTAGGCCTTGTTGGTGAAATCCGGTCCTATTACGTGCAACAAAAGTCTTGTGGAGTTTCTTCTTCCAAGCCTGAAATTGTTTGGCCATCTTCTGCATAGCCCAGATTTGAACCTTCTCCTTCAAAGCTTCATCCTGTGTATCGAGCGTGAAATGTTGAAGGATATCTAGCCATAGCAATTCCTTGTCACGATCCGAGACATAACTAATAGTAGGGTCATCTTTCCGTTGCCTCCATTCTCGAGCACTGATCGGGAGCCTATCCCTTACAAGGTATCCACAGTGCGTAACAAATTTCTTTGAATGTTCCCCAAGTACTTGGCCTGTACCCTCGTCGAATTCCGACATAATGTACCGACCCTCCAACGGCTTCTTCGGCCTCGCACTTTTCTAGTACTCCCGGAAGCGTCGCCGATCCGTAGGGCTACACAAAGAAGTATAAAGATATTAATACAAAAGCCATTCATTTTAATTTTATGTATATACATATATATACTAGATTGTAGATAGACCTCATCGGGGATTGTCTCCCACAAGTTCTTCATAATCAGCGGCAATCGACTCCCATCATCTATTTGTTCATTGTCTTCACCTTGGACTTGGGGATTTTGATTGCCGCCGTTGATTAGGTCCATCATTGCCTCATCCATGTTATCATTCGGATCGGCCATTTCTATAAATATATGTGAAAGATGTTAGAATTCAATTTGTCATGTAGCGCCATAAGAAAAAAAAAAAAAATATACATGAGGAGGTTAATAAAGTTAATTAAAAGTACCATTAATAAAGTTACATGACATAAAGTTACATAATAAAGTCACATGATATTACTATTATTAATAAAGTTACTTGCCATTCCATTACAATATTACAATGTTACAAAACCTTAGATATTATATGAGGAGGTAAGTAAAGTTAATTAAAAGTACAATTAATAAAGTTACATGACATAAAATTACATAATAAAGTCACATGACATTACTATTATTAATGAAGTTACTTGCCATTCTATTAAAATATTACAATGTTACAAAACCTTACATATTACATGAGCAGGTTAATAAGTAGGAGTCCGGTCGCCGCTAAGTCGCTAAGTCGCCGCTAGGTCATCGTGTCTTGTTCGTCCGGCCGCCGCTAGGTCGCCGCTAAGTCGCTAAGTCGCCGAGTCGCCGTGGTCTTGTTCGTCCCGGCTGCCGCTAGGTCGCCGCTAAGTCGCTAAGTCGCTAAGTCGCCGTGTCTCGCTCGTCCGGCCGCCGCTAGGTCGCCGCTAAGTCGCTAAGTCGCCGCTAGGTCATTGTGTCTTTGTTCGTCCGGCCGCCGCTAAGTCGATAAGTCGCTAAGTCGCTTAGTCGCCGCTAGGTCGCCGTGTCTCGCTCGTCCCCGGCCGCCGCTAAGTCGCCGCTAGGTCGTTATTAGGACGCGTCGTTAGGGTTTCAAATAAAACGAATAGTTTTGATTTGCCCACGCTTAACGTTAATCGCATGGTTGCATTCCGCCAAATCTTGCATGGAGATGCTCTCGGCTCCTGCTCGATGGCCAGCCACCACAACACACATACACGCATTCCACGGCTCGATGGCCGGCCACCACAACACACATACACGCATTCCGGGCTGCTCGATGGCCGTCCGAACGTAGACGCAACACACAACACATGCATACACATGCAGTTCACGCGCGACGCCACCCTTGACGGCGGGCTCTCGCCGGGCGTGTGCTCCCGCCGCCGCTTGGCCGGAGAGAAAGGACGGCGGCCGGCGTGTGCCTCCCTACCGCAAAGGGCCGAAGAAGAAGGCAGCGCCGGGCGGCCGAAGAAGGAGGCGCGCGCAGCTCCCCTCGCCGGCCGGGCGTGCTCGCCGGAGAAGAAACGGGAGGCGCTAGGGGCGAGGATGGCCGAGAAGGACGACGAGGCGGCGGCGGCTGGGGGAGGGGCCGGCAGCGCCTGGGTGGCTCGGGGAGGAGGCGGCGGGCCTCGATCTTGCCGGAGATCAAGGAGGCGGCGGCGCCCGAGGGGAGGGCCGGGCGAGGATGGCCGAGAAGGACGAGGAGGCGGCGCGGCTGGCCGCAAGCGAACGGCGGCTCGGGTGCTCGGGAGGAGGAGGAGGACCCTCCGGCGGCGGCTGCTCGGGAAGAGAGGACGGCGGCCTCGGGCTGGAGTTGAAGGAGACGGCGGCGCAGAGATGGCGGCCCGAGACACGGCGGCGGAGAGACGGCGGCGGCTAGGGCTACGTGGCGTATGGGTGTGGATCGGAGGAGGAAGACGACCCCTTTAGTACTGGGGGACTTTTAGTCCCTTGGTGGTGGAGAGCACCGGGACTAAAGCCCTTTAGTCCCGGGCGGGAGACCGGGACTAAAGGCACAACCTTTAGTCCCGGTAAGTACCACCGCCCGGACTAAAGGTAGCCTTTAGTCCCTTGTTATATTAACAACCGGGACTAAAGGTTTCCCCCCGGCAGTTTACATGTACTATTTTTGTTTATCTATGCTATTTATAAATAGATTATTTTTGTTAATTGCATAGTAAAAAAAGAGTGGGTATTAATTTCTTAAAAAAATAAGAGTTCTATTTTATTTTATGTAGTTACTAATTTGGAAAATTAGGAACATAAAATCTTTTCATCCCTTATAATAGCAAACACAAATATTAAAAATGATTAGTATTTTGTTAATGCAAAAATGTTTGACTTATTTAAAATACTTTAAAGTAGTTGTATTCAATAGAAAATTTGTTTTTGCATTATTTTAACGTAAATTTTGTTCATGTATCACTATTTATCTTCAAAATCGTGGTATACGTGATATTTACCATTAAATTGAATTATTTTTTTCATTCCGATTTGTTTACATTATATTATTTTGGTTTATCTATGCTATTATTGTTGCATTACTTTTTCTAATGCCAAATTGGTCTCACATAACTTCTTACTATGGTCTCATAGAACTCAATGACCTCCTCTCCCATAGTCCCATAGCCCTCTGCGATGCTTCCTTCTGGCCGAGCACGCTGGTGAACATATTTCTTCAGGACTCCCATAAACCTCTCGAAGGGAAACATATTATGCAGGAACACAGGACCAAGAATATTGATCTCCTTGACCAGATGAACTAGGAGGTGTGTCATGATATCAAAGAAGGATGGAGGGAACACTAACTCAAAGCGACAAGACATTGAACAACATCATTCTGTAGAGCAAAGAAGTTCCAAAGGATTGATTGCCTTCGAGAAATTGCATTGAGGAATGCACATAGCTTAACGGTGGCCGACGTACATGTGGAGGTAGAATTCCTCTTAATGCAACTGGAAGCAATTGCGTCATAAGCACATGGCGCTCATGCGACTTTAAGTTCAGAAATTTCTTCTCGGGCACATTTATTATACCTTTTATATTAGAGGAGAATCCAGATGGGACCTTCATGCTGCTTAAGCATTCAAACATGATTTCTTTCTCTTCATTGCTAAGAGTGTAGCTAGCAGGTCTTAAATATTGGCGTCCATCATCTGTCTTCTCTGGATGCAGGTTGTCTCGCTCTTCCATGCGCTGCAAGTCTTGTCGTGCTTCAAGTGAATCCTTAGGCTTCCCATACACACCCATAAATCCTAGAAGGTTCACACAAATACTCTTTGTCAGGTGCATGACGTCGATCGCATTACGGACCTCTAGGACTTGCCAATAGGGTAGCTCCCAAAATATTGACTTCTTCTTCCACATGGGTGCATGACCCACTGCATCTTTTGGAACTGGTTGGCTGCCCTGTCCCTTACCAAAAACTACTTTCACATCCTTAACCATCTCAAATACATCTTCTCCAGTTCTGTTGCGAGGCTTGCATCGGTGGTCTGCCTTACCTTTAAAATGCTTGCCTTTCTTTCTAACTGGGTGATTCATAGAAAGAAATCGACGATACCCACGGTACACGATCTTTCTGCATTTTTTCAAATATATACTATCAAGGTCATCAAAACAGTGTGTGCATGCATTATATCCCTTGTTTGACTGCCCTGAAAGATTACTTAGAGCAGGCCAATCATTGATTGTCACAAACAACAGTGCTCGCAGGTCGAAGTGTTCCTGTTTGTACTCATCCCACACACGAACACCTGTTTCGCTCCATAAAAGTAGGAGTTCTTCAATTAATGGCCTTAGATAGACATCAATGTCATTGCCCGGTTTCTTCGGGCCTTGGATGAGCACCGGCATCATAATGAACTTTCGCTTCATGCATAACCATGGAGGAAGGTTGTAGATACATAGTGTAACAGGCCAAGTGCTATGACTACTGCTCTGCTCACCAAAAGGATTCATACCGTCCGTACTTAAAGCGAACCTCAAGTTTCTTGCGTCTTTTGCAAACTCTGGAAATTCCTATCTATTGCTCTCCACTGAGACCCATCAGCAGGGTGTCTCAACATGTTGTCTACCTTACGGTCTTCTTTGTGCCACCGCAACAACTTTGCATAGTCCTTGTTTCTGAAAAGACGTTTCAGACGAGGTATTATAGGAGCATACCACATAACCTTTGCAGGGATTTTCTTCTTATGACGTTCTTCCCCCTCAACATCGCCAGGGTCATCTCGCCTGATCTTATACCGTGATGCTTTACATATGGGGCATTCATCTAAATTCTCATAGTCGTTGCCGCCATGCGCATGATGCGTCGTTAGGACATGCATGTATCTTCTGGATTTCTAATCCCAAAGGACAGACGACCTGTTTTGCTTCGTACGTAGTGGTGGGCAATTCATTAGGGTTCGGAAGCATCTTTTTTTGGATCTTCAGTAACTGTCCAAATGCCTTATCGGATACACCATTCTGTGCCTTCCATTTCAACAACTCCAGTGTTGTACCCAATTTTTTTGCCCATCTTGGACGGATGGGTATAGTAATTTCTTGTGATCTTCTAGCATGCGGTCAAACTTCGCCTTCTCTTTTTCACTTTCGCATTCTTTCTGTGCATCACGAATGGCATCACCAAGAGCATCACCTTCACCAAGAGCACCTTCCTCTTCTTCAGCTTCTCCCATTGCTGTATCATCGAAGCCACCGAATTGAGCAATAAGGTCGTTAGGCTCCAGTTGTTCTTGTTCTTCTTCACATTCTTCCATCATTATCCCGGTTTCTCCATGCTTGGTCTAACAAATATAGTTTGGCATGAAACCCGACTTCAACAAATGTGAGTGAATATTTCTAGAGCTAGAATATTCCTTCAAATTCTGACACAAGGCACATGGGCAACGTATGAATCCATCCCGCTTGTTTTCCTCGGCCACTCTTAAAAAATAATGCACACCATCAATGAATTCTTTAGAGCGGCGATCGGCATTGTACATCCAACCACGTGTCATTGTCTGCATTGCAACATAAAGTATGATAAGTTTCTAATTTTTACTACAGAAATAAAAGTAACAAATAATCTAAAATTCTCTATTTCTAATTTTTCTCAACAAGCAAAATTAAAAAAACACCAAAGTTCTCTATTTCTCTAAATAATCAAGAAATTTGGTAGGCATACTAGTTTAAATTAACTAATAAACCCGATCACAGATGTATTATTCATACTTAGTTATAATTAAATAATCCTTCAAATGTATTATTCATACTTAGTTATAATTAAGTAATTAACCCGATCTCAGATTATAAACTAAAGTATTATCAAATGTTAATTTTTTAAAAAACTAATTATAATGAGAAACCATAAATTTAGTATTTTTTAACTAAACCAAAAGATATGGTAGACATAATAGTAATAAATGGTGTATACTAATTTTTAGGGTCTTAATTGTAGTTATCTACATTAAAATATTCAAACGATGAAGTGATTGGAGTTTAAAATAGTGTAGAAATCAAAAATAAAAAACTACATGTATAACACCACAAAATGAGATAACCTGCAGCTAAAACTTGAGAAGATGAAGTTAGTAACCTCTAAACAAGTAAATGACGGCGTAGAAGTGATGAAATGAATGAATAGCCGGAGATGTGAGCACAAATCAAGCAAGAACCATGAAGAACATGAAGAACAAAGAAGAAGAGTGAGCTCGGGCAGCTCGGCCGGGGAGGAAGAAGGACTCAAATATGGGGGAAGGATTTAATCCCGGTCCCTAACACCAACCGGGACTAAAGTCCCATCTTTAGTCCCGGCCGGTGTCACGCATCGGGACAAAACCTTTAGTCCCGGGCTGGTGTCACTGCACCGGGACTAAAGATGGACCTTTAGTCCCGGTTGGTAACACCAACCGACTAAAAGTCCCCCCCGCAGATGCCCCGACACCATAGCCGTTGGGCTGGGGACTTTTAGTCCCGATTCTTTGTTATCAACCGGGACTAAAGGTGTTTTTAGTCCCGGGCGCCATTATTTCAGGAGCTATTGCTCATTTTGCCCAAGTGACCAAAGGCCTATTCTGTAGTAGTGGGAGCACAGGGCGGACAATGTGCTTGCGCCCCGGCGCCGACGGTGAGCCGCCTGGAGGGCCGCCCGTGCCCCTATCCCAGTGTATCAGCCATCGCGGCTCCTACGCCCAATCCGCGCCTCGGTTGGACCATGGCCGCCTGCAGCCCGCTCCCGCAGCCCGCTCGGCCTCGGCCATCGGCAGCCTCATCGCCATCGTCGGTGGTAGGTATCACCGCCTTGAACGAGGCTAATGCCCGGTGGCTTCTAACCAGGCAACCAAGAACCGACCACGGTGATCCCCGTGTTCGCCGCCCTTCCCTGACCAACGACTGAGCAGCCGAGCACACTTCATGAATAGTCCCAGTTGAAAGAATCTAAATATTTGATGTTTCTGCTAAGCATAAGCATTGCAGCACTCTATAAAACAGCTACAGAGGAGTTATGTTGATTTTATTTGAGAACATCATTCTTGATTAGTACAAAGCGACAAGTAAAGTGTCAGTTATATTTAAAAAAATCCTAAAAAAATGTAACTTTTGTTGAGAGTGCTAAGCTGAATAAAATGCTTGTTTCATGATCACTTTTACATCCCAAGTTAAAGGTTGATTTCATCAGTGATCGACAAGGTTTTGCATAGTATCTATAATTTTACTGCAGAATTTTAAAAGCCAGAGATGTACTCTAATGAACTCCCATACAATTACTGTAGAAAAAATATTGTGGACTGCAGTGCCGTGTTCTTACCATCATTGCTAACAACAGGTATTTTGGTTGTGGAGATTTGTGCAACTTAATTTAGTTTTGGGTTCAGATTTATGTACACGGCAATAGACATTGAACAAGTTCTCAGCTTCAGTGTGCAACAAGGGATAGTCAGTGCCAGTTATTCCTCTTGTTTGATTTGGTTCAATGTTCAGACATACACATTATTGCACCTTTGGAGAATTTGTTTTTCTTTGCTGATCCATGCTCAACATTAGTCGGACTGTGATTAGAGTGGCCCGGCCAGGGACCATCCAACCTTGCATCAATTAATTATGCCCTGCACAGTACCACTGTTTTAGGAACAGCATCCATCAGTTCAGGCAAGCACGTCGGCACCAGTTTTTCATCAGGTGAACAGGTAAGTACCTAATCAGCTAGCATGTATCTTATTTGTTCAGTTGCAGCAGATATATCACTACTGATTCTCAATTAGTGTCTAAGCAAGATGATAATCTAGATGAAGGCATAAGTTCTTGGTGCTGCTCCCAAAAAGCATTTATCTGGTCAGCATTTATTTCCTCTGCTCAGTTTGAACAGCAAGCAGAGGTGTAGTTTGTTTGTAAATATAAGCAAAAATAGATTAATGTCAACTCCTCACTTTGGTTAGGATTTGGAGCTTGTGAATTGTGTTAAGCCTGAACTTTGGTTAGGATTTGCACCAAGCTGAACATCTGTTGTCTTGATAATTAATATATATGCTATTGCATTAGCGCTGATTCAATAGTATCTCTTGTAATTGTAGCATTAACTTTACTGGTGTCAATCTTCTCAGCTCTGTGCGATGACATCACTGAGTTCACTTCCTATAAAAAATTCTTCAGCTTTTAAAAAGAAGAGGTCTCTCCAGGAGTCTCCTCTTGGAACAGATCACTCATAAATTGATGATCTCAGATGGCACGTTGTTAATGCTGAGGAGAGGGAATGAGAGATCAGTTTCTTTAGTAATTATTGCTTTGTGTTTGACATTTAGTACCTTGCATCTCAAAGATCATCAAGCACAGCATGACTGCGCTGTTCGTTGCGTGTGTTTAACATGCAGTACTACCTTGTATCTGAGCATGATTGTGCTGTTTAGTGTAAACAGATGATGATATTGGTATCAAGTTAATGCTTCCCGTGAGAAAGGTATATAATCCTATATTAGCATATATCAATACATGTGACTTTGTTCTTTTAAAATCCCGTAGTAACATACGGGCACTCAGCTAGTTAAATGAAGAAATAGCAACCTTAAATTTTGTTCTTCTCCAACAGTGTCCTACAATTGTTTACTATACGATTTTACATTAGGAACCCCAAACTATTTCTAACCAATCAAACCTTTTTGTTGATAGATTCTGTCCTGAAACCCTTTATTTCTTTAATTTACTCATTCGTCTAATTTAGTCCCATCTCCCAAGAAAAATGCCAGATGGGGAGTACACTAGTACACAAACCTTTTATCTTGACACTAGCGTTTCATTTCTATCTGGCGTTCTATTTCTACAAAGCGAACCGCCAGTGAAATCGATTTCTACTAGCGGTTTTTTTAAGAAATCACCAAGAGAAATAATTAAATTTTTTTTTGAGTTTTCCAAACTTTCTCGGATGGAGAAACTCTCAAAATAAAAGTTGTAGATCTCAAAAAGTTATAAAACTTTGTATTTGACAACTTTTTTATTTGAAATCATCTTTTTTTATGGAAAACTACGAACAAAATTTTCAAATTTGAAATTCAAATTTTCCAAATGACCTCGGATGGAGAAACACTCTAAATAAAAGTTGTAGATCTTGAAAAGTTATGAAACTTTATAGTTGAACATTTTTTCATTTGAATTCATTTAGACCCTCAAATATTCAATTTTATGTCGGGTTTGTATAATATATAGGGAACAAAAATGAGATATAGTCACAAGTGAGTGTGTGGTGCAGGTGATAGGGAGGGATCGCGAGGCCAAGGTTGCGGGTTCGAATCCCGCCCGGCTACGTAGCCAGCGATTTTACGTGAAAAAAATGCTTGACTTGCGACTTCGACGGAGGTGGGCGGGTGCCTCCCCCAGTTCAAAAAAATATTTTTGGCCTTTTTAAAAATATTTTTGCTATTTTTAGGTGTTTTTTTTAAGAACGATTTCTACAAAGCGGTTCCTTAAGAGAACCGCCTCGTGAATCCATTTCTACCGGGCGGTTCTCAAACAACCGCCCGATAGAAATGGCCGATTTCTACCAAGCTTCCCATACTGGTGGTGGCGGTTCTTAAACAACCGTCGGTAGAAATGGCCGATTCGACTAGCCTCCCCGCTTGGTGGTTCAAAAAAACGCCCGGTAGAAATGCGTTGGAACCGCCCGATGTGGCCTTTTATGTACTAGTGGTGGCTATGGTGTTCCTCTTGACTGCCAAAACATATGAGTTAGAGATGATTTGGCAACATTTTATTTTTCAAGAATCTTTTACGCACTGTTTGGAGGGCAGCTTTTTTGCTAAAAAAATCAAAATAGGTTTTACAAAGCTCCTAAATGTGCTCTAACTTAGCTCTTATACCATGGTTTATAGCCAAGCACTTAATTTTATTATTGAACTAGCTCTTATAACCGTGCACTACAATAGTAATTACCCCCCGCCACTAACAATAAGAGGGGCCTACCGCTTCCACTTCGTGGAAATTGCATGTTTGAGTCACAACAATCCCAGCCAAGAATGATTTTCTTTTGTTCTAATAGGAAACACTGCATATTATTCTTTCAAAGTAGCTGCACTTTAAGTTATAATTAAGTCAAACATTATTAAGTTTAACAATGTTACTACAAAATATATCAAATTTTAGAAAACCAAATAAATTTCTTTTGAAGAATGAGGAAGGCTCCTACTGCAAATTTATTGAAAAAATAAACAACATAATACAAATTAAACAACAAGAAAAAATCAGAAAAGAAAGCAAGACAACATACTGCTAGAGGAGTAGGGGAGTGGAGCTCAGGGTACAGAGAAGGAGAGGAAGAAATTCAAGAGAATTACAAGTGAGAATTGATCCATGATTCTAAGAGAAGGGTGATCATAGCTTTGTCCTATGCAATAATAGCAAGGGTGATTCCACTGTGACTAGTCTTTTGCAGTCTGCAACCAAGGGTTTTTGTTTCTGAAAATTACATCATTTTTCATCATCCAGATGTCCCAACTGATCAAGATGAAGATATCAATGGGAAAAAGCAACATTCAGGAATGTTCTCCATGCTTGAAAGATTTGTGGAATTGTGAGGTGATCTGCACATTGAAAGTTCATCATCCCCCAACAGTTCTTAGCAAAAGGGCAATGGAACAGTTCTTAGCAAAAGGGCAACGGAAGAGCACATGCATTATTGTTTCTTCAGAGGACTGTTGGCAAAGCACACAATGATAATCTTCTAGATACATTCCTCTTCTTCTTAGAATGTTTCTTGTGCTTAATCTATCCTTTAGCACAAGCCAGAAAAAAAGACTTTGTTCTTGCTTTGGCAGGAAGTTTTATAGAGCCATTTGAAGATAGGGTCGACCTAGGAGTGGTCTGTTAGAGTTCTGTAAGCCTTGGCCCTTGGACGAAGAGAACTGGAGGGAGCCCATATGTCCAATTACCATTCATGTCAATCACTAGAGGTGATAGTTCTGACTGTATCTGATTGTAAGCTTCAACTGAGATACACTTGTCATCAAATATATTTTTATTTGTACTCTTTTTTGTATAGTGAAATAGGTACAGGACAAATACCACGTCAGAAGAGGCAAGAGGAAGAAAGAAACCGATGAGTTATTATGTGCTTATTGACCACTTAAGCGTCAGAAGAGGCAAGAGGAAGAAAGAAACTGATGAGTTATTATGCGTTAATGACCACTTCAGCGGTCGTGGTTTTTATTTGCATCCACTCAAGGCCTAGTTTTGGTCCACCTATCATGAGTTGGAATAATAATAGATTGGGTAATCTATTCCAATACATACAAAAAGAGTAAGATAGATACAAATATAGTCACAAATAAGACCTAATTAATTAGTGTTGGAGCAACACACATACTATGATGCATTCTTCGTGTCGAAAAACAAATAACTTCAGCCATGGGGAAGAGAAACTCTTTTTTTGTCGTGGAATATTAAGTTATGAGGAGTCTGCAAGTAACTCTGCATTTTTCAAGAACAATTCGGCTAAAAAAATGATATGTGGTACCTGTAGAAACGCACAGTATTAATTTATTAGCTTGTATAAGATACTTGCTCCATTACTGTCTGATCGATCAAGTTAATGGAACGTTCAAAATAGTTTTGCTGGCTATATAGTTTTAGCTATGCTAAAACTTGCTTGACTTCTCTAACAATTCCACCAAAAGACAAGGATGGGAATCTTTTAGTTTCAAGAACCCTTGGCTCTTCTTCACCTGATCCATCCTATGCGAAGTGGTCATGAACTCGATGCAGGCATCCTTGAGCGTGCCGCAGTGGTGTCGATCAGCGTGCCCCAACATTTCCGCCACGTTGTCGACGTCGAGCCTCTTGCAAAGAATGCGCTCGCAGATGAGCTTCAGCCGCTCCACGCTGTTAAGGTCTGCCGCCTTGAGCAGCTCCCAAACCTTGTTACTGTCCTCCTGGCTGCCATCTTCTTGTTCCTCGTCTTGTTGGTTGCCGCTGCTCGCCGGCGAAGAGTCGGTGTAGATGTAACGGAGCAAAGCCCTGAACGTGTCGGCTGTGATGCCGCCGCCGACCACGATGGGCTGCGCCCCGCTCTCCTTCATCTCCCCATAGAGCTGCGCTTTGAAGACGCGTGATCGCATGGCGAGCACGATCTTGTGGGCCGGGATGAGCTCGCCGTCGACGGAGAAGGTGACGTCCGCGCCCTCCCTGGTCTGGAAGACCTCGCCGAGCTGGTCCAGCATGTCCGACGGCGGCACGACGACGTCAATCTGCTTGCCTATTGCCGTCCCTGCAGGATCGTCCTCGACGGTGACCGTGATCTGGAGCACGAGCGAGCCGCGGTCATCGACGTGCCAAAAGCACCGCTCGCTTAGGTAGACGTAGTCCAGGTCCCAGTACAGCTCCGGCGACCCAAAATACTCCGGCGCCGTAGTGTAGAGCGTAGTCGGGGGCTGGGAGCCGCGCAGTGGGTCGATGACGCTGAGCTCCCAGGACGCCTTCACCTTGCTGACGTCGCCCCTGGACCAGAGATGCAGGCTCAAGACCAGGCGCGGGATGCCGCCGTAGATCGACTTGTGGCAGACGAATCGCGCGGACCAGTAGTGGCGGCCGGTGGCGAAGATGTTGGACTCGACGCTGCTGGTCGGGAGAACCACATGCGCGTAGCCGCCGATGGGTTGCTGGATGCGCACGCCGCGGTAAAACACCATCGCCGACCCCGTAACACGGTCCATGGCCATGCTCGATGGATCTTGCCGGGCATACGGCCAGTTGCTTGAGATTGAGATACCAGGGTCCCCGCCGCCCTGGCTACTTAGATCGATCTCTCGTCTCGATCGGTGATGCGGTTGGTTAAATAAGCCTACATTCTCGGGACTACAGATCGATCCCCCTTCTTTTAATGATGACTACAGATCGATCCTAGGAGACACCCGGTGGACTACGTGACGTGAGCAGGTCCATGATTTCCGGCAATACAGATCGATCCAAATTGGCCGGGTGTCGACTAGTCCAACATTTTTCAGATGCAGTAGTGCTCTTTTTTTTACTACGGACTATCCATATCTATAACGTATATTTATAAAATTATATATCTCGTCTCTTGATATACATTAAAAAATTTAAAATGAAGAGAGTTTGTTCATACGTTATTTTCTTTTTAAATTCCTTTTGGGTTCCATATTCTGCCCCTAATCTGTTTTCATGATGTTGGAAGAAAACTGAAGGAGCAATTATCTTTATCTCTTATATCCTTCGTTATAACAACGAAATAGTGTGAAATACTGCTACTGAACAAAGGATCTTTGTTTGTTCATCGTTGCCAGAGGCGTGCATGAACCGACACTGCTATGCATGTTTTTACTGCCAGGACATAAGCCTAGAATCCGAAAACAAAAATGGTTGAGGTTTGAGTGACCTGACAATAGAGCCTACTATCATTGCTAGATTAATATCATTGCTTCAGCAAGAATCTGGCACAAAATAAGTGGAATATTACTACCAGTCCTAATAAACATGTAACGAAAGTGATATGCTAATAACGAGTCATGGCTTAACCCGGGGCATCACATGCATCCGCCCCATTGTTCTCGCCATCATGGATCCAGCTACCACCATTGCTTCTTCCTATAACACTACTACAAAAAACTTATCGCTCAAAGGCGAAAAAAATTTACGCAAGCAGGCATTTCTGCATGCATTTAAAGGCTATTAACAAAGGCGACACGAAGTCTACTTGCGTAAATTGAAATAAAATAATAAAAATCAGCCGAGCCCATACAAGGCTCGACGTCGAGCATAGCATGTCGAATCTGCCACCGCCGCTATCCTGGATACATCACCGCTGGATCCGCACCTAGACCCGTCAAGCGGCCCATGGGCACCAGATCTGTGTCTCGACGCGTCGAGAGACCCACCACCACTAGATATGCACGTGGATGCATGGAAAGACCCGACAACGCCTTTATGTCGTTGGATCACGCCCACACATCACCTGATCTCACCTGCACGTTGTCAGATCACACGTGGTGGGTGCATCGCATGCCAGCGTTGCATGTTATTTAGGGTGAGGGGGAAGAGTAGATAGGAATCCCTAACTCCTACTTAGATATAATCTTGATAGGAGGTATGGAATGGGCCGGGTTTTGGCCAAGGGCGAATCTACGTGGAGTCGCTGGGGTCGCATGACCCCAATGGTTTTCTACGGATCCATTATATACGTATTTTTTCATCAGTCAAGACCCCGGTAAAAAAATACGACGACTCCGGTGGCCAGTGACAATAGGCCCAATACAGTTAAAATTTAATAGACAACTCAGTTTTTGAAAGCCCTGTAGGCTACAGCCCAAGAGAGAAGGCTAAAGATCACGTATTTCTGTAGCTTTTGCCACAGCCCTTAGATTCAATTCTTCTCCATCGTCCGGCCTTTCTAGATTCCGCCTTTGAAACGCTCGTGCCAGCGCGTCAGAGCTCTCGCCGCCGTTCCATGATTGCAGCCGACCAACCATCGCTCGGTGTTGATAGCGACGACAAACGGGTGGACGGCCGCCTCCGTTTATTCAATCCTGTTCTACCGAGGTAACCTAAACCCAAAAATCCAATCTTGTTTATTCAATCCTGTTCTACCGAGGTAACCTAAAATCCTAATTCCCAAAAATTCAATCTCAAAATTATTCTTTGCTCCCAATCTACAATTGTGCGAAGCTTGTAGCTTGTGTTTTTTTTTATTTTTCAGCGCAAAAGACAATTTGCTTGCATTCCAAGTGTAGATACTACTAGAGAGTACGTGCAGGGTTCATCTTTGTACTCTCTCGCATCTCAATTCTCAAATCCTCCGGAGTTTAGAAAAAAAATTCTCAAATCCTATGACCAACAAAATTACCACCAATTGTGGAGGGACACAATAAGAGGGAACTAATGTTGTGATTTGTAAAAAGCTTTTTTTGCTCACCATATGTAGTTATTATCATATTAATTTAGTATTATGTATGGTATTATATTATCCCAAACTATAAGTTAATACTCAGTTAGTACCGAGGGCCTATTTGCTAGGGACTCTGCTTCGGTTTTGATTCCGACTTATCTAGAGGAGCCCCACCAAATATTCTGTAAGAACCTTTTTCTAGTGAAAAAGAGAGAAACCCATTTTGGAAGAGCTCTGGAATGGTTTTGGCTCCTCCGAAGGTGCTTTTGAGGAGAAGTCCTGCCAAATACCTCTGACTATCGACCCTGATAACTAAAAATTCTGGCTTCGCCCTGGTTTTGGCTGGGCCTCGGATATATTTACATAGATGGACTTTTTAAGAGGTTCGTCTCTGGCCATTTTCGGAGGTAGACCTCTTCAAAGACCCGTCTCCCTAAATCAATGTTAGGTGACCGCCTCCATAAATTCATTTGAGGAGGTGAACACTTTTCGACCGCCTCCATAAATCTATGTATTTTGTGATCCCCTACGCTAATGTTTGAGACATGTCTCGCAAAATCATTTTGTAGCCATGTAAATCATGTGTTTGGACATATGCAGATCGACATCTGAGGTCCCCTGCTTGTAGTACCATGTGGATTCCCTCACACACTACCCATTGCTACACCATTTGTGTAGTCTCAATATGTGCGCTACGTGAGAGAAGACCTCTTTCTGCACACCTTCGCTTCATAGTCCAGATGGTGCATGAGGAATGCTAGAAGAGGGGTCAGGAAGATGCAGTCACACCAGTGCCACACCAAAGCCTATGCATACTATAGGAGCATGCTACTCTCTCTGTTCTAAATTATAAGTCGATTTGATTTTTTGGTTCATCCATTTTGTTATAAATCAAGACACATTATTATTATATCAAGATACATAGCAAAATAGATGTAAAAAAGTTAAAACGACTTATAATTTGTAATAGAGTAGCGTCTTCCAGCTGTTTCTTGCGCCGTAACGTCCAGGCCAGCGGTATTGCTCAACATATTGCTCACTACAGCCCTAGTGACTCCACCCGTCGGCCATGCTATGGCACCTCTCTGAAAACCCACCTGGGTGCCAGCAGAAAAAAAGTTGATAAGTTAGTTGAATGTCGCTTCAACCATACATAACAAGTATTCTGTGGGCCTTTGGCTATATTATAATAATATGTTCGTACGGTTCGACGTTCATATTGGCCCAGTTGGGTAAAGCAGCTAGGTTGCTTTCCTGAAGGTCCTTGCCATTGTATAAGTATTTTTTGAAGATCTTTATTTATTATCATATAAAACTTTTGGCTTATTTATATGTTATTGTTTAAGATCTTTATGATGGTATAAAACTTTTCTCTTTTGTACTCATAGCTTTCGCATGGTCTTATCTTCACTTGCACTCTTCTGGCATCTTCGAAATGTAGTTACTCCTACGCTAAAGATGGAGGGCTCCTTCCTAGGCTCTTCAGGAGGATGGAGGGCTCCTTCCTAGGCTCTTGAGGAGGAAGCCTATAAGAATGCCATTGTGTACTCTATGACTTATGCTTCACCTTAGTGGATTGGCCTATTTATTATAAGATTGTGGCGGATGGTAGTAGAATTTAATGGTTGGTGACCATGCAAGTTGATGACGACACATCACTCCTTTGGACACAATGCTTGGAGGAGGAGAGGACTAGCTTGGGCACCCAAGTCATGATGGAAGGACCAATCTAACTCGAGTTAGAGTACACCATCGAGCAGTCCTGGCTAAAAACACGTCTAGGATGTATACAGACTCTATTTTGGACATTCTACATATCCCTGAGAGATCATTTCATAATCTTTCAAAAAATGGCACTAGCGCACCATAAAATTCCATCGGAGTCAACGCGTATCATCAAAACAAGTATGCATGCAGAATGTGTCAGGGTAATGCGACACTCTTTTGGTCCATTGACTATGTATCGTCTTAGAGTCCATCAGGGGGTGCATCTAGGTCTTCTTATCCTAACTGCTTTTTGGTGAACTGAACGTTGGTTCTTCGCACAAGAGAACATGATTTCTGGTAGTGCCTTGGTCGGCAAAGGAATTTGAAAACACTACTGTAATACATAGGAAAAGAAATTCAGTGGTAATTTTTGGTCATGTCATTTAGCAGCATAAGAAGTTTTAGCAGTTCGAAACTAAGTACTGAACATTTCAAATCTAGATGAATCATGAAATTGTGCTCGACTGCTCGTAAATCAGGAAAGGTACGGTGTGGGATTCTCAATTTCTCATTTATGATGTCCCCTAACTTTGTTGATGTCGATGGAAAAAAAATTGAAACTACCTCCCTAAAGGTGAACTGTGGGCTGTTTGGTAGAAATATATACAACAAGGACATCTCCTAAAGCTGTTTTTGATTGGAAACAAACCAGACTGGTCAAGAAGGCACCGCTCCTTGACTGAAGCGCCACATTCCATGCTCTCTAGAGCAGCAAGACTGCAAGAGGGAGGAGGAGCTGAAAAAATTAGCTTTGCCCTGCTCCATCCATCCGTTTGCGGGTCCGGGCAAAAATACCCTTCCTCCATGTAGGGCGAGCTGCGATGGCCAAGCGGCAAATGGCGTCAAAGCGTGTGCGTTGGCGCTGTCGCTGGCTTTGGAGCACGGGGCCAAGACGGCGAGGCATGAGAGGGACAGCCAGAGGCAGTGACAAGCATTGCGAACGGGCCTCCTGCAGTTCTCCGTGCATAGGGGCATCGGTATGACCACACGAGGAAGATGAGCCTAGACGAGGCAAGGGCTAGGCGGTGGTTTGGGAGGCACGGCTGCGGCTCAGGAGGTAGATAAGGACAAAGGAAGAAAATAAATTGTGGGTGAGAACAAAGCAAAAAGATTAAAGGGTATTGTGGATATTTTTGTTTTTACCTACTAGAAGAAATTGTTTTACCAAATGATCTTGGACAATTGAAACTCTTTCACCAAAGAAGCTGCTCCACTAGAGAAGTTGTAACAGATGCTACTTTAGTTGAAGCAAGCTATATCAAGCTGGCCCTTATACTAGAGTTTGACTGTTGAGTCGATGTTTTCACATTTAGGGCCTCTCCAAGGGTTATTAAATAGCTAATCTAGGAGAAATTCTATTGGCTATTGGAACATCTTTATAAATAACAAGCTAGATGAGACATAAAAATAATAAAAAGGTAACATTGCCATTGGCTGCTAAGGAGAGAGATCAAATAGCTAGCAATTCCCAAATAGCTAGCGACTTCTAAATAGCTAGTCTAGCACAATCTTCTAGAAATATCTCTCTCACAAAACTTTCCATTATAGTATTTATTTTTTTTCTTATTTTTACGTCTCATCTAGCTAGCTATTTGCAAAGATGTCTTAATAGCCAATAGAATTTCTTCTAGACTAGTTATTTGAAGACCATTGGAGATGCCCTTAGCGAAGACTTGAGCCTTAATTTTTATTACCTTTGTCTAACATTTAGGCAGAGACTGGAGCTTTAATTTTTATTACCTTTGTCTAATGAAACATCAGCATGCACACATGTCATGTGTCTATCATCATCAAGATGAAGCAGGTGGCTATAACAACTACAAGGACTACTTAATTGTGGTGCTTGCCGTGATCAAATCTGTCGTCGTAGGCGTATACACTAATTTATGACCCTGGTATGACATACAGATATCTATCTAGTGTCATATAAAATTGAGAGTTGTAGAGAGGCAAAGAAAGACATTTTTCAAATTTAGAGTTATATAGGGGAGGGTGGACCAAAAAATGAGAGGAAGTTTGGCTCTTTAATATTGTTACTAGCAAACATGCTCTTGCGTTGCCACGGAACTCAATCTGTATAGGAATTGAATATTATATTATCGACAAATGCTAGTTGTTTATGAGCAGAAGTCATTAGTCCAAATCACATATGAGACATAGGATGTGACTAACACGTATTGGAATTGGATTGTGTAGCGACCATCGCTACATATAAATTATTTCTAGCTCTTATATGTGTATCAATCATTAGCCAGTCATATATGAGACGAAGAAGTAAAAAGACAGTACTGAAGAAACTCTCTGTTATTGGGGTAGCCATGTGGAGATGGATGAAAAAATTGATGAAGATAAATTTTAGGTCATTAATTTTAGTAGATATAGATATAGATAGAATATAGAAAGATGTATATAGATAAATATAAAATAGATATAGATAGACTATAGATTTTACCAAATTAATGTTTTTATGGCTAGGTGTACGTACGGGCCGCACATAGATAAATCTCAACAATTTAAGTTGGTTCAGGTGTGCTTTACATGAGGAGCACCACAAAATCAATTTTTGGAGTACACAAATCAAATTGTCTCGTTTCCGGAGGTGTGTTTCGAACCAATTCTGCCCAGCTTATAAATAAACCAAGCAAGGAGGCAAAAAGCAAAAGCCCAAACAAAACAGCGCATCTAGAACCGAAGTCCAGCCCAGGGTCCGCCGCCGCCCTAAATTTCCCCACCCAAACCTTAGCAATGGCGGCGTCCCAAGGGCCAAGGCGGAAGACGGTGTCGAGGTGCATAATGGAGACTGACCAATGCACGCAGATCTTTGACATCACCGGCTACAGCCTGATCAAAGGCCTTGGCATCGGCAAGTTCATTGAATCCGCCTCCTTCGTCGCCGGTGGCCACGACTGGTGCATCCGCTTCTACCCCGACGGACACGATGGGGAGGACCTCAAAGACTACGTGGCCGTCTACCTTGTGCTCACGACAAGCAATGCTGAGGCGGCTGATAAACCCGGCCACTGGTGGGTCGACGTTGGTGCAAGCCTACACGACGACGCCGATAGTGTTCAAGGCTGGAGATCATCATGCCTGGGGCTGTACAAAATTGAAGAAGAGGAGCGAGCTTGAAGCATCTGAGTACCTTCAAAACGACCGCCTCGTGATCCAGTGCGACCTCACTGTCATCGTCGGCTCGCCGGTGATCACATCCGATGCAGTTTCTAACATTCAGGTGCCTCCCTCAGACTTGACCGATACCCTTGGCAAATATCTGGAGTCAGGGAAGAGGTCCGATGTGACATTTAAGGTTAAAGGCAAGGCCTTCCATGCTCACAAGTTTGTGCTTGCATTTCGGTCGCCGGTGTTTGAAGCAGAGCTCTACGGACCGATGCAGGGCAAGAGCAGGCGGCAGAACATAACAGTTGAAGATATGGAGCCTGATGTCTTCAAGGCATTCCTTCACTTTATCTACACCGACTCGTTGCCGCCGTTGGATGATCTTGATGAAGCTCAGAGTCAAGAAATGGTTAAGCACTTACTTGTAGCTGCTGATAGGTATGCCATGGAAAGAATGAAGTTGATGTGTGAGAGCATCCTTAGCAAAAGGATTGATGTTCACAGTGTGGCAGACACTTTAGCTCTAGCAGACCAGCACCATTGCGAAAAGCTTAAAGATGCTTGCATTGGATTTATCAACTCTTCAGATAAAATGAATATTGTGACAAGCAATGGTTATGAGCACCTGAAAAGAGCATGCCCAGCTATCTTCATGGACATATGGGAGAAAGAAGCTAAGTCTCGTAGAACAACGTAGAAAGCTCATACTGTGTTAATCTCTGAACATTAAGTTTAGTTGCTGCATTGACTCTTTATAGGTTGCTTATTATCCTAGGCTAACTTCTGCATTGTTCATTTTTTTTGTCTGCATTGTTCATTTAGTCAAGCCATAGCATCATATGGTAAGTTAAGTTGGCTTGTCCTTTGGTATTCCTATATTTTGGAGGAAATGCAAACATTGCAGAACTGATACCTGACATGTAGATTATGATGGTCAGTGAATCATGTTTCGATCTTGGCACAGCAAAATAATTACAGTCTGCGTTTGTGCTCTTTCAAATCCCTGGGAGCTTACACCAGCACGGAAACCACACAAGCGGCATGATTAACTTTGAATTCTGATACCCTAAATCCTTAATAGTACTAACTATAACCATTTTTAAATTACCACAATGATTTGATATCTGCAGCATTGTTAAATCAACACTTCACAGTTTTTGTACCAGATTTTTTCATTTGTTTATTTGGAAGTTTCTGGAAAATAATCTCCATTCTTAGACTTGATCACTTAGCACATCTGGTCATTTCAACAAAAAGCTGTGTGGTTTCCTCAAGTATTTAATCCACTAAAATTTATTTTTCTACTTTGCTTATTCTTAGTGTGCTATGTCATTTCTTAGCCTGGTGTAACACAAGTATTAGCTTATATACTAGACAACTAGTCAATGTCCCCTTCATGTAATTTTTTTTTTCTTTTCACCGACTGCATATATCTGTTGAGCGATGCTATGATCTCTTTTTCCACATAACTTTTGCGATTTTTAGGAAAAATCATGAGGTTTTAGCTTATGAACAGCAAACTTTGATCAAACCTGTAATAAGAATGATTCTTCCGATTGTTTTTACTTTCGCAGTGTTCTCACTTCTACAGTTCTACTGTCCAAACTTATAGGGTGACTTTTCCCACCACTACCCTTGTTGACCTCTTGTGCTCATCTGTGAACAGGGTATGCTATTTATCTGCATATACCTTAGACTATTCTTTTTTTTTCCTTATTGAAACAAAAAAAATCAGGGATTAGTTTGTTTCTTATTTATACCTACTATTAGTATTCAAATATAAGTGTAAGTCGTTACCTAGAATACTTGCAAAGTTGATGTGCATTACTTGAAATGTTAAGTTGTCAAATGTGCTGGAGTTACCATCTTACCTGCTGGGCTAGTACAATTCTATTTCTAGCCATAAGATCTTATGATTTTTTTATTTCAATGGCTAATCTTCAAAAACCAAGTTAACATTTTGAGAAATCATATACTCTGTCTGCATGTGCTTTCACATAGGGATAACTATTTGTTCTGAATTCAGATTTGAGTTCAGCACTTCAGGTTGTGTGGTTTCTGTAGATATTTTATCCAGTCACGCCTACCTAATCTATGACTCTGTTATTTCTTCTATTCTTCTTTTTTTTAAGCCACTGACTTGGTATGCTTTAATTAGTGCATCAGTACCTAGCTTTTTAGTTCACTTAGTACTCTAGCCCTGTATTCAATGACCAAATCAGGGTCGACACATTTTATTTCACTTCAGCTTTGTCTAAGTCAAACTTATTTAACTTTAACTAAGTTTTAAACAAAATATTAATTAACATCTAATATACCAAATAAATTCATTGTCAAGATAAGAGAATTTTACAGTAGACTAGCAAACATGCCTATGTGTTGCAACAGGACACACATAACTTATTGTACATTTATCTAGATTATTTGTAGCTCAAAGATTGATTTAATGATTGCGTCATGTGTTTTAATTCATCTTGGAATTAAATCATATCTTGCTAGATACATGGTTTAATTTGTAACTCTTATGGGCGCATGAGACTTGGAGTTTTAATCTTATGATCTTGTATGTTATCATTTCAATTTGTCTTGGGATTAGACTTCCAAAGTGCCTAAACATGCTACTATAACATATATAAATAATATACAAGTGTGTGCGTTTATAGTTGTTTATATTTTTACAGAAATCAAATTCATATTTTCAAACAAATTTGAATTCAATTTGAAATACAAAATACCAATACCAAATTAAAAAAACACGGCAAAACCTTTTTAGCCAGTTTCCGACCATTTTCAAATTTTTCTTCATTTTCTTCAGAATTTTCCAACTATTTTATATTTTTTTCTACATTTTATTCAGAATATACCTTATCCATCAATCCATCAATAAGGTTTAAAACATTTTTCTTCCAATATTCCCAACCCAACGGATGCAGGCAACCTCTTTGTAGTGGCTTGGACTCGTGAAGTGACGCTTGGTTGTTTTAATATATACCATTGGCTCTCTTGCTCTTATAAGTCTAAGCGAGGTGGGACTAAAATTGAGAAGGCACCGGCACTAAGTTGAAGCTTGCAACGAGGGAGTTGAACTAGTTTGGCTGATTGCTTAGAGGCGGGCCAAGTGGGCTGTTGGCCCATGCGTAGGGAGAGGAAGGAGGAGAAAGTAGCACAAAATAGAATTTGTATTTTTTGTGACAACTTTTGTAATTCCTAGAAAATCAAGGAGGGGATTTGAAACAAAATCCAAAAAACACATCAACACATGAAAATGCATAGGGTAAATTTTAATTCAAGGTTTAAATAGTTTTAAAAAAATAAGTTTTAATTTATTATATTTGTTTTTTTTAAATTTAGCGAAATTTTAGTGTGAGGAAAAATATGGAGGGGGGGTGGGGTTTACAACTTGGTCCTACGAGTAGGTACTCCGTATTGATTTTTCATATACCAACCATGTTCGACATAATAACATTTTATTTGGTTAATTCACAATATTCTGTAAGTTTGATTACATTTTCTTGTTCAGTTTTACTGTTTTGTACCAAATATGAAGTAGAGAAAGGTCGAGGGTTTCTGATCGTTTTCATCCACAGGAAGGCCAAAGCCACTGCGATCGAACGCAAAGCTCAGCAACACCATGAGGCCCAGTGGCGCACACTGCCAGCGTGAAGACCTCACCGGGGACCACCAATCAGCACCGGGCGACAAGAGTATAAGCTACGGCCACCGAGCTCCCGAGTTTGCCGCTGCCCAGTGTGCGGCTGGCATGGCCTGTCAAGATGGCCTATATGTTGCAACTTCAATCCAGAAGCCCTTCATGTGAAAAGGGCAGGCCCACTATACATTCAAGGGTATTCAGTTCAATACTCATTATTTTAGAAACGAAAAAAGGATTTCTAAATAACTGTGGGATGATATCATGTTATGGTTATCTAATAGTTTCATTAGTCTAAACTCTTGTGTGTCTTCGAAGCTCTATGTGTGCTTGTAAGAACTCAACTGGTGTATTTGAGTGCTGCAACTTTGTAATAATGATCTGATTCTACGTTATGTAGATGAAGCCAGATATTATTTTTTTTTTTTTGGGGAAGCCAGATATATTAACTATCCTTCTTTATATCTAAAAATATGCATGCATTATTCAAATAATAAAAAATAAAACCAAGTACGAAGTCTCTTTAACCAGATCGCTTGTCTTCATTTTCCTTCCTACCCAATACGGCCCAACAGCCTAAGTAATCTCCCACCAGCCCAACTGACCTCTAGGTATCACTATCGGGCATTGACTCGACTCTAGTTCACGACTGTTTCATGGACTCATGTTCCCTAAATTCTCGTACTCTAGCAGCTGCCGGCTGAGTGCGTGGAGGTGGTGCCATCTACAGATCTACTGTCTCCGGCAATCAGCGGGGTAAGGCAGCGCAGCAGTGAGGCGGGTAGGGGTAGGAACTTTATCCGTGCCCAAGGCGGGCAAGCAGCAACTCGTGCCTCATGGACCATATGACATTGTCCCTAAGCGTCGGCGGGCGGCTGGCCGGTGAAAATTACAACACTTGACGAGTTTGATTAAACTCGCGGAAGCAGTAGATCAAGATATTCATCATCACAAGTACTTGCAGCGCATCGAGCTCGCGAGCCCGAGGCCAAGGCGCGACATCTCCCTGTCATCTTCAGGCTCTGCCATCTAGGGGCTGCTCGGGTAGTGACTCTCTCATGCCGTTAGCTGAGGTAAGGCAGTCGGCCTACCCACAGTAGCCACTTTCTCATCCCAATGATGTGCAGCAGCTCGTGGCATGCCCTTCCGTCAGTGGGCTCAAGTAGTTGGGGCTAAATTAAATGGGTCAAACAAAAAGACAGCAATATGCGTAAACTTTATCCGCCCGTCGGAGCACGAACAGCGTGTTGTGGACCAGCCCATCTCTCCCTCTCCCTCCCACATCCCCATGCTCGTGTCCGCACTCATGCATGCCTGCAGTGAAGTTAGGGAAGAAGGTGCCTAGGGTTCCTGCAAGGAGGTTGCTAGAGTCGGAGACTACAAGCTCATCAAACGTTAGGGTGTCTAGGTTTGTAAATCTCCTCCCCGACGGCCCTTGCGCCTTTAGAAGAAGATTTAGAAGAAGATCTAGGGTGAGGTGGGCGTGACACGGCGTGTGTGCCACCCGCTAAGGTGGTAGGGGACAACCCGGTTGGGCGGAGCTGATTGGGGGAGAGGAGGAGGGGCGTGAGAGCTTGTTGGTGCATTGTGATTGTGGTCGGTGGATTTATAGGGTAGCAATGGGTTCTAGGTGGCTTGGTGTTGACATTTCTTAATGTCATCATAGAGAATAGAGATAGAATCTATCTCCGGCAATGGGGCCATAAATGCTTGTTAGCATCTCTTAGTATCATATCACCAGGTTTAGGCCTGGCCATGTTACCAAGTTATACCTCACTAGTTGTTCCCTCTATTGCTACTAGTGATACACCTCCAATGATAGTTTTAGGATAGCCTGGCATGGGCATTGTGGCATACCAAGACTATCCTTACCTCTATCAAAGTTATATCCCTAATAACGTTAGGAGTATAGCCTTAGCGCTTAGTGCCTTAGAGATGCTATACGACGCACTTTCAACATTCCTCAACACTAGTGCTGAAACTATATTCCTGACTACAATAGAGAGAGTGGTGATATGGTAATTTATTGTAGTTATGGATATAGATCCGCAAGCGCATGGAAATACCGTTGTAGCATTTCAATCTGGAGTATTCCTAAGTGTCGTATTTATATTTTCCCAAAGGAAGGCTAGTGTAGATTTTAGTATGAAACAACAATCATGAATACTATACTTTGTATGAAAGATAGACTAATGTTTATAATAGGGGTAAACAATAATAGTTTTCATAATAGTGGACATGCATAGATAAATGACTCTCAAGCGGAGAAGATGATGGCAGCATAAAGAATAAAAAATAATAAAGAATAAATGAATATCCTCACGGAAACAATGGTCCTAATACAGCTAATGCCTAGAATATAGTTAGTCATACAAATACATGAGTTAGAGATAAAGTTGTGTTTACGATGGATCAGGAGACCACCAGGCACTGGTCTGCCAGTCAAACATGGGTGGCAATTTAGGCTCCTACACCATAGCCGAACATAGGGGATTACAAGGGACGAACAGGGCTATCACCACCTATCGCCTACCACCTCAATCGTGGACTATGAAGTGCAATCACCGGTTCCCATATATCTGAGCACCATACCCACATATAGAGAAACTATCCAAGTCCACCCGGGTCTCTCACCCTACGGATGAACGAGTAAAGAACTTGGATGTTATGCGATGAACCACTATCCCTCACATAACTCTATTCCTAATCATCTAAATGTATGAATAGTTCAGAACAGAGTTTTATATGCTCAGAACATGATATGAACACTAACAAGCATATCATGAATAAGGCATATGAAATAGAAGTCCTATGTTCTATGATCAAATCACACAAACTATCATCTAGTTTATATAACAAGATCATATCACTAGAACTATACTCTAATTCTAGAACATTGCTATATTGATAAAAGGAGAGGAAGAACATGATGGAAAGAATTGTATTCATACCAAAGACTAGCCAAGATATCTCCTCGTCTTACAAGATGAGCCTTGCTCCATTACTACTACTAAGGATAAAGTAAAAAGTGGAGAGGAATACTTTAGAGTACAAGTGAGAGATGTAGTGTGTGTTGTGTGTTGGGGGGTGTCCCCCTTCTTATATACTAGTCCTATAGTTGATTCTAGGGGCAGGGGTAGTAAATGCCAGGCCAAACCGACCTTAGCACCGCCTCCACGAACTGCTTGTGCAAGCTGGGCTGGGTCAGCTCTTCTGGGGGTGCGGCCATACCAGGGGTAGGCCCCCTCGGCCCCAGCTTTGGCCCATGGCCCTCCTACTGCTCCTGGACTCCTCTCCCATGGGTTGTTGGTCTAGATTGGTATTTGGACTTGGGGTTTGCTTAATTCTTGTGAAATACGCCTTGCCGGAAAGCGTATTCTTGTGACCTTTTTCTCTTTTCCTTGTATGTTTCCTTTAAATCAATAATGCTCGAATACAAGTGGAAATAGGTCAATAGTAAAAGTACACGTGAATATGGTTATGATAATTCTCCCTTTTTGGATAATAGTTAGTGGTTAGAGTATGTCGGTATTTACCGCCAACACTTGGTGAGGACGCTTTGTGGCCGATGGTGGAGGCGGAGGCGGTGGGGTGGGGCGAGGGCGGGATGCAGAGCTTGCCGGTGACACTGGATTAAGGGAGGGTGCGGCGGAGCAGCGGAGGCGGACCATGGGCAGGCTAGGCGTTGGCGAGGCAACCACGGCCCCAGGGCAGCAGGGGAGGAGGGGGTGGGTAGGGGTGGAGGTGGAGGAGGATATGGGGTGCAATGGGAGGTTGAAAGAGGGTCACCACATTCCCATAGCGTGCGACCCACCACACGATAACTTTGTCCAATTTGTTTCCATAGATGGTGTAGATGCTTTTTTCTTTGAACTTGGTCAAAATTTGAGAAGTGTGACTTAGGACGAGGCTAAAATTATCTATAAGTCGATCTTCCAAAAAAGTATCTATAATTTGGAAAGGTGTAGTAGCTTGCATAGTTTTATGGAGAGAACTTTATATTTATATGCTTAGCTCAACATTTTAGTATGCGTAGGATCTTTTCATGTGTGGCTATCCTGAATTTTTGTGCAGATCAAACAGAGTAGAATCATGCATGCATCCATACATGGTTAATTGACCCAATAATGTTGAGATTAGTTATTATTTACATCAATGCTAGAACTATATTTATGTAGAACTGCATTTAATTTGTTCTTAATTATGCACGAATGTAAAATTATCGTAACATTAGCTTCCGTTAAATTACTCTATTTTTCAGTTGACAATATTGTTTTCAACTGAGCAATCCGTTTACGCCTAAAATGCCAGTGGCCAGATATTTCTACACGTGCCGATTGATAATGAGTGGTTAAGGAATGAATGGAGAGTTCTTTAATTTTTCAGGGATGTTTGTCCAAACAGATTCTCTTCTGTTTTCTAATTTGTTGTGTAAAATCTGCACAAGCAAAGATTTTGGTAGGCAAGATTCCAAACTGCGGTGTGCTCGCCAGGAGGGGAGCCGCCACCACTGATGTGCACGTGGCCCACGCGCAGCACAGCTCGTAGCTGCCATGGCCACCGGGCATGCGGTCAGTGCGAGGGCAGCTTGCAGCCGCCGTAGCCACCATGAGCGCGGCTCCTAACCGCCGCCGCATGCTCGCCAGGAGGGGTGGGGCTGCTGAGGGAGGGAGAAGTGTTGCTGGGATGGGTAAATGACTGAAACCCTAATTCTGCTTATATATATATATATATATATATATATATATATATATATATATATATATATATATATATATATATATATATATAACTACTCTATAGGTAGCTACAGAATAACTTATTCTATAGCCACTTTGAGTTACGATAATTACAAAAACTAATTTATGAGAATTATAGTAACTTCTTACTAAGTGTTATAGTAATTCAACTAATGCTAGCTAATTTACGAGAATTATAGTAACTTCTTACTATGTGTAATAGTAACTCAACTAATGCTAATTTACAAGAATTCTAGTAACTCCTTACTATATGTTATAGTAACTAAACTATCGTAACGATTATAGTAATTGAGTTACTATAATTCTCGTAAATTAGTATAGTAATTATCGTAACTCAATGTGGCTACAGAATAAGTTATTTTATAGCCGGCTACTTAATAGCCTTACCCATTTGCTCTATTAGGTACAAGGACCTGTCATGTTGGTACATAGACGGTCCAAAAGTCAATCTCTCATGTGCTTGGCAGTTGAATGCCTAATCGGACTACATGGCTCATGCAGTTCGCAGCTCACAAATTGGACATACATGGCGCATGCATATATCAACTCACAGCTCGAACATACACAGGACGACCGGATGAGTTTGTCGATATTGTTGTAGTAACACCGTCTATACATGCACGACATTGTTGTAGGTTGTCCTTTTGAACATATACAAAATGATTATTGTATATTCACCCATTTGACTACAACAATGTCGCTGTGACGCACAAATGGTGTTGCTACAACAATATCGATGAGCTCGTCTAATCATCCCAATTGCACAAGCAATGTATATCCAAGCTATGAGATGATATATGCATGAGCCATGTATGTTCAATCTGCGAGCTGCGAATTGCATGAGCCATGTATGTACGAAGTTCGATTGAAGCCTCAACTACCAAGCACGTGAGAGATTGAATTTTGGACCATATATGCACCAAGATGACAACTTGTACCTGATAGAGCAAATTAGAAATTGTTGGGGTAATTTGCACCCACACATATAGTTCTTGTATCCAATAGAGCAAATTACAAGTTGTTAGGCTAATTTGCACCCACACATATAGTATTTGTATTTCAGATGCAATTTACTTGTATATATATATAGAGAGAGAGAGAGTGTGAGTGAGAGAGAGATCTGGGCTTTTTTTTGGGCCTCGGGATTATTAACCGAGGCGGTTGAAATTTTGCCTGCCTCCGAGGGCCTTTCAAAAGGTCACGATTAATCTTTTTTGTAGTAGTAAAATAAATGTGTCACTAAATATATTTTATTTAATGATTAATATATGATATTAATTTATTGTGTACCATCAATATTAGCAATACCTTCTATATATTTGATCAGGTTGACTATATGTTTGATTCTTTGATATGTCAGAAAAATATTTAAAAATAAACCGAGGAAGTGTTGATACTCAAATTGGGCCTAGTCCAATTTAAATAGATCGGCCCATGATAGTTTTCACCCAATCTAAGAAAAATTCGATAATGTGATATAATAAGACTTCCTCCGCTCCAAAATAAGTGTCGCTCTCGCTATTCGTGTCAATCAAATTTTCTTAAATTTAACTAGATTTATAAAATATAACAATATTTATATCTCTAAATAAAATTCATTATGACAATAGATACTATAAATATTAATATTTTCTTGTACATATTTGGCCAAAACATAAAAATGTTTGATTTCTCAAAAAGTGAGAACCAAATTTATTTTGGTACGAAGAGAGTAGTACTATATTGGTTTTTCCAACAAGATAGACCACCCCTACTCCTTGTAAAATAGTGGATATATGGCCGATTGAGCTATAAAAACATCCAATTGACCTTTTCGCATTTAATATCTTTTCCCTAATACATTTTCTAATTAACCCTATGTTCATCTTTGAACCAAGGATAGCGCTCTAAGCTTGTCGTCCGACATAGGGCACGTCGTTGATATCCTTGTCCTGACGGGTCCCTCTCCTAACTAGGTGAAAGCTTCAATTCTTTCTTTGTTAGCTTGCTCATAACCTAGCCGATGTTTGTCTGGTTATCTTTTGTGGTTTGCTCGTAACCTTTCTATTCTTCACCAAATAAGTATGATCCTTGCTGTGTTCTTCAATCTATGGTGGCTCGGGTGATCTACGATGTTTTGTAATCTAGGATCAATATGACGTTCACACTTTTTAGATGACTCCTCTAGGGAATGATTACTTTGGCTCTACTTTGTAGCTAAACCTCTTTGTCCTAGTTGTATTTTTTATCTATCTTCTTGTGCTTGCCATTACCATTACATCTGTCTCAAAAGGCCTATCGCATCTGCTTTGACCCCAATGATCTCACTTCAACGTGTTGCACTTCTATTGAAAAATTCAGCAATGTGGTCAAATTTGTTGTCCATGGAGTACCAAGGTATGACACCTCAAAACTATTACAAATACAAATGTATGACACATCATGATTTTTAATAATTATTATCATGCAGGGTTATAAACTATCATGTATTGATGTTGCTAATCATAGTAATACTAGGTAGGTTGCATTGTCTAATAATTGTGTTAATGATTCTCATCATACACATCATAATTACGGATATTATGATAAAGAGCTGAGGTCTACCGTGAATTCCTTTGAGTTTTAATGCTACTAGAAACATTAAACATATAATGCTTTATTCATTGGCTTTAAGTTCACAATATGTGGTTCCACCACAAGACATGCCGCTAAATAAGAGAACTGGCTATAACGATAGTAATTATTTAGCCAATTACTCTCAAAGTTCAGCACCATATGCAAATGTTCATATTCATGATTTGATTTCATATGGTAGGTTATGGCAATACTCACTATTCAGCTTCTTATGTTGACCCTAACTTGAGCTGAATCAATGAAAGGTAGGTAAATATTCACACTTATGATTCGGTTTCATGGTTGCTAATAACTCAAGCCAAATCAATAAGAAATCAACAAAATATTCTCAATCAGTCATTGATTTTTTATAAAAAGAAATGTTAAAGTTTCCAGGACTCGAGGCAAAGGAGGAAATATTTGTTTAATTCACATTCCACTTAGGGATAGCAACCCAGCTGGCCTACCACTTGATGCCATATACTTAGCAATATCAACTTCCATCTACTTTTCGCCGAAACCCAGTTAAAGTCTCTATGTATTTTAGTCTTTCCTTGATGTACCTATATGGTATACGATGAGCTTCCATCAAAATATCCATCTTTACCACATCATTGTGTATCACACAAAATGACTTCTAAAATAAATAGTACCATCCACCACCATACAAGGCTTTACCTGAGACACTCTCGCATGTTTGTGCAGCGGGTGGCTGAATCAATAGCTGAGTCTGTTTGCATGCAGCATAAACATATATAGCAGAGGGAAATACTCATGCGGTCCATGTCACAAACATTATCATATGAATGGCTTAATAACACTAGACCTACTAAGGGCATCTGCAACAACATTTCTCTTGCCTAGATGATACTGGATACCATCTAGAGTGTTACACAAGCCATCATCATTACACACACTAGTACACAAACCATTTGTGTTGACACTAGCATTTTATTTCTACTGGCGGTTTTCCTTTAGAACAGCCTGTAGAAATCGACCCTATTTCTACAGGCGGTTCTCTTAAGGAACCGCCTGTAGAAATACGATTTTCACTGGCCTCTCGCACTGGCGGTTGGAAGAAACGCCACTGAAAATCCGTTTTCAACCGCCTGTAAAAACGTTCTGTGTACTAGTGACACTTTGCTCAATAAAAAGTTGTTTTGTAAGTCCAAATTATGAATTCCCATTTGTCCCTGATCTTTTTGGTTGGCATAAATTATTCCATCTTATTATGTTTGTCGTTTTGCTAAAAGAATATTGATTAGGAATACTCTATTTCCTTAAGGACACCTTGGGATTTTAAAAAAAATGAAAGCATGAAGATAGGCAAACTAGATAAACTGAATTTATGTGTGCTAGCATGCCTCCGTAACATAACATTTACCACCCCCTTTTTCAATTATGTTGTCAATCATTATTTTTTGAATCTTTATTTTTATTTTTTCTAAAATGCATTGGATACCCAAGTAACGAAAGGGGAATGAACCCATCTTGGAGCCATTGAGTTGTTAATATTGTACTTCACATTATTTTGCTTGCCCAAACAAAAATATTTCACTTTTATGAACATTAATTTTAACTATTAAAATGCACAAAGCAGCAATTTCATGTTCTTTGCTGACTCAGTATCATACTGCATAAAACATACATTGTCATATGCATATTCTAGGATATAGAAGCCATCTTTAACTAGACGTGCCTTTTACTTGACCTTCCTCTCATTTGTTATATTCAGGATGATTGCCAACATATCCACCACCACATTAAAGAAAATCATTGAAAGTGGATCCTCTCCCTATATATCAACTGAGGCAAGCTACTAAGAGAGTTGAAAGTGGATCCTCTCCCTATCAACTGAGGCAAGCTACTAAGAGAGATATACAATAACACAGAGAAATTTATGTACACAAATCTGTAGTGGTATAATTAATGTTGAAGCGCAAATGCAAATGCTCTGAATCACTAATACTTAGTAGTGTGGGAATGTGGAATTAGGAGTTTTTATACTTCATAGGGCTGGTTCAAGACATATTCTGATGGTGGGTTATTAGGGCTAATAAATAATGCAATTGATTAGTTTACACTATTGGATAACTTGACATCCATTATGCCAAGACAAGCAAAAAAAAATCTCTAGGCCACCAGTTCCAAAACCTAATCATTGGTGAAGCTAACAATATATATTTTTTTAATTTTGGGCACTTTTGAATTTGGACCTTCTACCATGGGGGTCAATTAAGGAGACTGACAAAATTCAAAGAATGTTATATTGTAGAGAGGATGGAAATTAAGAGGGACACTGTCTTGTAGCGGGTGGATCATGACACTGGTACAGAAAACATTTTTACAGGCGGTGCTAGAAACATTTTCACAGGCGGCCTAGTCCACCGCCTGTACCAGGGGTCAGTACAAATCGACCACTGTACAGGCGGTGGATTGTGAGCCGCGTGTAAAAATTACACAGGCGGACGACTAAGTGAACCGCCTGTGAAAATTATTGCTCAGAAAACACGAAAAAATAGCAAAAAAAATATTTTTAAAAAGGTAAAAATATATTTGAAACCGGGAGAGGCACACACCCCTTTCTCCGTCGAAGTCGCACATTTTTTCGTGTAGAATCGCGTGCTGCGCGGCCGGTGAGATTCAAACCCAAGACATCGGCCTCGCGCGATCCCTCCCATACCACTGCACCACACACTCACTTGTGTATAAATATCATTTTTGTTCCTCACATATTATACAAACCCGATAGAAAATTGAATATTTGAGGGTCTAAATGAACTCAAATTAAAAAGTGGTGAACCACAAAGTTTCATAACTTTTCGAGATCTACAACTTTCATTTTGAGTGTTTTTCTATCCGAGGTCATTTGCAAAATTTGAATTTTAAATTTGAAAATTTCGGTTGTAGTTTTCCATAACGAGATGACTTCAAATGAAAAAGTTGTCAACTACAAAGTTTCATAACTTTTTGATATCTACAACTTTTATTTTGGAGGGTTTTTTCATTCGAGAAAGTTTGAAAAACTCAAAAAAATTAATTTCGAACTATTTACACAGACGGTTTACAATGAGGACCACCTGTGTAAATCAATTAACACAGACGGTTCTCTATACAAACCGCCTGTATAAATAGTGCAATTTTCACAGGCGGTTCTCTATATGAACCGCCTGTGTAAATGCTATTTACATAGGCGGTTGTTATTGTAAGTCGCCGCTGTAAATGGATAGTTTACATAGATGGTTAAGTTAAGTGAACCACCTATGTAAACACGTTTACACACAAAGCGTTCTCTTGATGGGCCCACAGAATTTTTTCTACTAGTGTCATAAAATTGTGAACCGCCTGTAAAAAAAAAACAAGGTGTCGAAAAATGATTTTTGTACTAGTGTGACTTGTTGTTCCCCTGAGTTGAGTGGTGTTGGCATACCTAACTTCTAAAAGATGTGTTGGGCTCTCCAAATGAGGTGGTTGTGGTCGCAAAAAATTAAGCCTAAACCTTCCATGTTAATTTCTTTTTGTACTGCCCACACAAGCAAAAAGAATGTTGACATCCAATTTGTTAGTAACAAACACAAGAAGCTGGTATATACATATATGATTAAACACATCCAGTTTGTTAGTCACAAACACAAGAAGCAGGTGATTGGACAAATATCTTTGGGAATATGATTTCTTTGTGTTGTGTCTATATGACTTAATTGGCTGGTGTATAAACAATCTCGTAATTTCTGGAATGGGAATCAGGGATCCAATCTATTACACATAACTTACTTGTCTCTATGTGGACACCAAAGTATTTAATTGGAAAATATGGAGATTAATGGTTAAATAAATCAATGACACTTTATATTTTCATATTATGTTGGTCTCAAATGATAATGAAAATTTCACTCTTAGAGAAAATTATATTGAGGACAAAAGGAATCTCATAATAAAGGTACATGAGTTTTAGTTTCTACCTATTTCTTTACGATTTTGTGAACATATAAGATCGTATCATCTGCATATTGTTCTTTCATGCTTTGGTACATTAGTACACAAACCATTTCTTTTTGATACTTAGCGTTTCATTTCTACTGGGCGGTTTCTCTTTAGAACAGCCTGAAGAAATCGGCCCTATTTCTACGTAAACCGCCAAGAGAAATCGTATTTCTACTAACAGTTTACTTAAGGAATCGCCAAGAAAATCGACTATTTCTACCGGGCGGATTTCTTAAGGAACCATCAGTAGAAATCGATTTCTACCGGGCGGTTTCTTAAGAGAACCGCCAAGAAAAATAATTTGAAATTAATTTTTTTGAGTTTTTCAAACATCGATCCTCGGATGGAGAAACTTTCAAAATAAAAGTTGTAAATCTCAAAAAGTTATGAACCTTTGTAGTTGACAACTTTTTCATTTGAAATCATCTTTTTATAGAAAACTACGAACAAAATTTTCAAATTTAAAATTTAAATTTTGCAAATGACCTCGGATGGAGAAACACTCAATGAAAGTTGTAGATATTGAAAAGTTATGAAACTTTATAGTTGAACATTTTTTTTCATTTGAATTCATTTTTATCCTCAAATATTAAATTTTCCGTCGGGTTTGTATAAGATATGGGGAACAAAAATGAGAAGTAAGCAGGTCGCGGTTTCGAATCCCGCCGGCCGCGTAGCACGCAATTTTACGTGAAAAAATGCGCGACTTGCGACTTGCGATTTGGACGGAGAAGGGCGGGCGGGTGCCTCCCCGCTTGAAAAATATTTTTTTGAAAAAATATTTTTGCAATTTTTTTCATATTTTATGGACAACGATTTCTACAGGTGGTTCCTTAAGAGAACCGCCTATAGAAATCCATTTCTACCGGGCGGTTTTTCAAACAACCGCCAAGTACAAATGGCCGATTTCTCTTCGGCCTCCCATCTTTGCGGTTTCAAAAAAACGCTAGTAGAAATGTGTTTGGAACCGCCAAGATAGGCCCTTTTCTGTACTAGTGGTAGTCATTATAACTAGAACATCACCAACAAAATTGAAGAACCAGTAATATATAGTCATTTTGATGTTCTGTAACCTGTGACTTGCAGCTATTTAGTAACGGTTTGAGGAACAAGATCCTAAGTATTTTTTAGTTATTTGTACTAACATATAATATGCTAACTAATTTTATTTCTTTTAAGATAAAAATATAGCTTGCAATATCTTCTATCATTATTGAAGGCTAGCAAATATGCCAATATGTTATAGCATGGCATACAATTTATTACATAGTCACCATGACTAATATCTGTTTAGTTATAGGCTTGGCCTAACATAATTGAATTAAATCAAATAAATCACACGGTTTTGCATTATATTATATGCTAGGTATAATTAAGAATTAGCCTCACGAGAAATTCACTGTATATTAAATTTGACTCAGCTATGGGTGGCTATTGCGTGTATTGTATTGAGGAGTAAGTGACTCCTAAGTATTTTTATTAGCTGTAAAAATATATAATATGCCAAATAATGTTACTGCTTAGATAAAAAATGTAGCTTATGATTTGTAATATATTCAATCATTATTAAATACTAGCAAATATGACAGTATGTTACAGCAGGGCATACAACTTGTTGCATAATCATCTGGAGGTAGATATCTTTATTCAATTTAATTAGGCCTAGCAAATCCTATTTAATTTGAGTTCAATCAAATAAATACTAAGGTCTATATTGCTACGTATAATAAATGACTAACCCCACATGGGTAATTATTCACAACTGTACACAATGACAGCTAAGATGGTTATTGTTATTTGTACTATTATATAATATGCCAACTAACTTTACTTCTTTCATAAGAAATTTAGCTTATAGTTTATAATATTTTTTATCATTATTGAATACCAACAAAAATACCAGTGCCTTACAGCAGAACATACAACTTGTTGCTTAGTTACCATGGCGCCTATTTCTCTGATAAAACATTTAGCCCACAGTTTATAATAATTTTTTATCATTATTAAATACCAACAAAAATGCCAGTGTGTTACAGCAAGGCATACAACTTGTTGCTTAGTCACTATAACATTTACTTCTGTGATAAGAAATTTAGCCCATAGTTTACAATATTTGTTTGTCATTATTAAATACCAACAAATATGCCAGTGCGTAACAACAAGACATACAGCAGAACATACAACTTATTGCCTAGTCACCCTAACACGTCGCAGAGAGCGTGACTGCGTGTGTGAGGCCATCATCGCTTTCCCCACCCCCCCCTCTTCTTAAGACCCGGGCGTTGTAGGCGGCTATGCTAAATCACGGAGGACATGGGTTTTGGAGGCAAGCTGAGGCGCTCAAAGCAGGAGGAGCATGGTGTGCCCATGAAGAAGTTCCGAGTCCCTGATCCGTGAGTAGCTTCTCCCTTGACTTCACCTACTAACTGTGTACCTCTCATCCAGCCTCCATGGCTTTGCCCGGCGTACATCTCTTAGTTTATATTATCCGGTGCACGTGATTTGGGATCATGTTTCGGGTTCAAAAAAGAAATCTGCCCCTTTGTTCTGTGATTTTGCTCACTTGTCTTGTGATCTAATGGTTTTCCAACCCGATCCATGTATCTGTTTGTTTTCTTGTCGCGCCACCGCATGATATAGGAGGCCAGAGCAGAGATTCCAAGATGGACTCCGCTTCGTGACCAGCTTGAAGCTCGAGTTCGCCGGCGAGCCAGAGAAGTACGATGAGATCATGGCCACCATGGGCCAGTTCAAGTCCGGGAGGTCAGTAACAAGCCATCGCCTTTCACCTGTTTCATGCCTAGATCTCGGAGTGAGCTGCAGAGATGTAGCTGCTGTTGCAACAGTGGCTTCCTTTGTTCCCTTGCATCTGCTTGTTGTGTGGCAACAGGGTTTCGTTTCTTGGATTGTCGGGCTGATTCTTTGTTCGTGTTGTTGTGAATTGCAGCCTTCGTACTGCTGCTGTGGTTGAGCGTATGAAGGTGCTTCTTGAAGGTCACCCAGAGCTGCTCCGTCACTTCAACCAGTTCCTGCCATGGGGATACATAAGGGCTCATGGACCAGTCGGGGAATCTGTAATTGAACCTTGCCAGGGCAGGGAAGCGTGGCTACCTATCTATATGCCTAAACCTAGCTGTTTCTGTTTTCCTTTGCATGAATATATAGGATATGAGCTAGTACCTCTAAGCTGCAGTGGTGGGCTGGTGGCCCTTCATCACTGCTATTCTGCATTGGCAGTACTATGAAGAACATATAATGCTAAATATCAGACTGTATCTGTCTTGCACTACATCATGTCTGTGACATAATTTTCTTATTAGGTATATATTCACATTCTGATCTGCCTAGGTGTTCTGGGATGGGAGGGAAATTGGCCTAGTTTGTTTGAAATGGTAGCCGACAATGGGCGAATGGGAAGCGCCAAACGCAATAAAGGAAAGAATAGTCTTTGTTCTGGCCTTTACATGGGATTTGAGACCAACGATAACGGAACATTGCAAAATGAATGTTGAAGCAAAGCTGCAAAATTTCTTTGCTTAGAAGTTGCCGGGACTTATGAACTCAACCGAAGGGAACAATAGATTAGGAAATCACTTCTATTAATTAGGAAAGCGACATAGTTTCTAGTCGTAAATATATAGGGATGCTTGTCGTAATATGTCTTCTCTATATCCAGCTACTAGCAGACAAGTGTGTTGTTAATTGCTTCAGCATCGTCCTCCAATAACTAGAGGTAATGATGAGGAAAGTCGAGCATGAATGGCACTGAGCATAAGATTACCCAAAATGGCATGGCCTTCTCTCAAGAAGCACAGTAAACAAATAAAACAACACAGCAGAGAATGGATTCTGAAATCTGAACTTAATAGTATATGTCCCTACCTAGACTAAACTTTGCATACTGACGGCTGACAATGAACATGGGACACTATATTTCCAGATATTTATTACCTGTCAGACTAAACTTTGCATACTGAGGCCTTGTTCTCTTCGCATGAAAGTTGCAAGTTTTTACACTCTCTGTCCATCACATCAATTTCTACCCGCATATATGAAGTATTAAATGTAAATAAAAAAAAATAACTAATTATACAATTTAGTTGTAAATCACGAGATGAATCTTTTGAGCCTAGTTGAGTCACGATTGGATAATATTTGTCAAATACAAACGAAACGCTACAGTGCAAGCGAACTGAATGCAAGTTTTTGAACATGGGACACTATATTTCAAGATATTTATTACCTGTCATGACACAAGTACCTCACTTCATATAAAAGATATTGGAAACATCATTAGGTTGTTTCCCCTGTCTAGACACTACTGAAACTTGAAATTCCCTCACGTACTACCATCACATGAAAATGTAGGGTCATAAAAAATAAAAATATCGCTATAAAATTTCTTACGGTGAAACCATCAAAATAAAAAATATGCAGGTTGTTTCTTTCCAGTTTTGTCTTGGTCGAATTTCAAGTTTCCAGCACAGAGACTTTGCACACCGACTATGAACATAACAATCTGCACACTGTTTCTTCTCTGCCTAGAGACTTTGCACACCGACTATGAACATGAGATACTGTATGTGGACACTATTTTCAGCTGTTAAGTGTTAACAGACACAAGTACTTCATAAGGGAACATAAAAGATTTTTCTGATAATGTTATAGCAATCAATAAATAAAACATATATATGTACTGCAGTTCAAAAAGCAGCTCATGGATTTTGAACAAGATTGAAGAAAAAAAGAGTAGACATATTGATATATATGCTCATGGAAACAGGATACATGCATTTTTGCAATACAAAGTGCTAGCTTTGAGAGAAGCTATTTATTTACATGTATTAAACTTAAATTAAACCAACCCACAAAGATAACTGGGTCTTGTTTACATATGCCATAGACCCACAAAGATAACTGGGTCTTGTTTACATATGCCATAGCTCTTTTTACTAATAATATTTCTATGACAGGGTTCCATTTCCTCTGAATCATCTTGCTTTGCATCAGATAGTTTAGTCAATGTGTTAGAGTGAAGTCCCAAAAGATCTGCTCTACATTTTAGTAGCTTATACTACCTTGACCTTATTATCTTGTTGTTTCCTATTTACAGTGTCAGCTTGGCAGCTTTGCATTCCTGGTTTGGCATTTTTATTTTGATTGCCCACTGTTACAACCAGCTTGAATTAAGAGCCACCCTTTGCTTCTGGAGAGATTAGGTACTGTTAACGATCGTCGGAGGAACTTTCTTCCCTTTAGTTTTTTTACGCAACTTTCTTCCCCTTTGTTGATTTAGAATTGTGAATCTACAGGTACAGAAGATCCACAAATTAGATTTTGTTGGTCGCATTATCTTTTTAGCTTTTACTTAACTTACGTACTTTTTGATTTTGATGCAAAGAATCTTTGAAATGGCTCAAATTTTTGACTTTGGCATTGTGGATCAGTAGACCTCAGTGTGCTTTCAATTGTTAAGTGTTAACATGAAGAAGTCTTGTTGGGGCCTAGTATTGTTTTGATTTTTTTTCCTTCATATCCATCCTATGTGCCATCTTATTGTGCCAAATATTCCCAGTCGTGGCCATCTTATTGTGCCAAGATGTTAATTCGTCCAATTCTACTATGGCATACCAGAAGTCTATTTAGTGTCATGGCAATTTGGCACTTCGACTCAGTTTTTAGGGGAGCTGTTTTTCTTTTCCTTGTTTGATTGAATTGGGCCTATTGTTTATTTGGTTGTTTGATTGGGTACACATATACAGATCTATATATACCAAATGATGGATAAATACACCTATAATTACCCTTCTATTTTTTCACCTCACTACTCATCACTGAAGTCATTCCTAGAGCTTTGTTTCCCAAGGAGTTTATTGGAGCAGCAGGAAGGCTGCAAAGAATTTCAGCTAAGTGTACATTAAACATTTAGGCATCCTTTAATTTACATGTGTATGTTGCAATTTTTTGACATTTTGTTACTTCATATTTTAATTTACATGAACATCAGTGTTGACTTCTTAGTTGTGACTGAACATTTTGGATCATTTCTTCCATAATTTTATAACATGGCTGGTTGTAGCATATTGGTGAAAAATATATGACTTCCTCAGCTATGGTCTCCTACATACTTAAGATCCTTTCAATTAGTGTCCTCATATGGTAGTCTCTTGATGAATTATGAACTTGATTTGTTGGTTTGTTTAGTGTTTGAAGCATTACCTTATACATGATACTCTCTCCTTTTATCTTTGCCAAATTTTTATCCAGTTTTTTTCCACTACTGAATCATGAGCATCCCTATTTCATTCTTTTTTTTTAAAAATGAAATGTACATCCTACATTTTGGACGGAAGCAATGACTGCTTGTCCATTGATGTTTCCTATTATCAAATAACCGGGTTAAGGTTGCACAGAAAATTTGGCATTTGAAATTACGTCTCAAAATAAAAAAAAAAAATTATATGGCACTTCAAAAGAGGGGTCATTCCTACCAACGATAATTTAGCTACAAGAAATTAGAATGATAGTAAAGTTTCTTGCTTTTTTTTTGTAGTAAGTCAGGGACTACCCAACAATACCTTTTCTTTGAGTGTTATTATGTCAAAGCATTGTGGCAAGCTTTGAACCACCAATGGGTACAAATAATTTGTTTAATTCTTGGTGTGAACAAGGGACTCAGTGTCTTACATCTTGACAGGAGCTGCAGCGTTTTGCTAAGCAGTTTGGCTAAGGAAGAATGATGTTCTGCATGTTGTGCTTAACAATAATGGCCAAATGAAAACATTTTTTGCAGGGCACTGATGACCACAAGAAATGGTTAATTTCAGCATGCTACCTTTACAGACCAGAGAAGTGCAGTTCTTTGCATCCCATGATGGTCTTTTAGATTTCGTATTGTCAATAGTGTTAAACTCTATTTTATTTGCTTCTTGAGTTGTAATTTAGTGGATTGATGCTTCTTCTCGAATAGGTTGAATCCAAATATTTTCCGTTTATCTAAAAAAATAGTTTATAATAAGTTTTCTTAAATTATTGCCCTTGCTGATCTTAGTATGAAAAACAACCTATCACCCTATTTACATTTACCTACAGTCATATGGTTGTATGTGTAATCCCTTCTAGTGCTCATTTGGTTATTATCATTAAAGACATACATACAACTTAATTTATAAGCTGATTAGTTTTATGTTCTATATTGTGTATTGTAGTATACCTTTCAACAGCTGTCTAAAAACATCACATGTGACATGGGATATCAAAACAGATAGAGTTAAATGAATGAACTTTATTGCAGCTTATATATACCTGATGCTATCTGCAAATATTGTATGGGAAACTGTTTTATCATTGCCAGCAAAAAAGCACACAAAATGATGCTGTGAATATTCAAGTGTAAGCATGTTACTTTAGTTATGAGCATCCTTGTGGTTATCAGTTTCACTAAATACCATGGGCATCATAGAATTAGAGAGCATAGGCACATTTGGCATTCTAATACAAACATAGATATGATTTAGGTGTTTTTTTATTGGCACAATGCCACTTAGCTTACAATTGCAAACAATCTCTTTTATTTGTCTGAAGAGAAATTGTGTCTAAGTCTGTTGGCAATTAACCCAAAAAAAAGATTGAAGTCTTTATTTTTCTTCAAAAAAGAGTTAATTAACTTTTATGGTTCCTGCCCTAGACTCACATATATCCCTGTCTCTTGGCAGCAGAAGATGCTATGTGGGCAAACGATGCCTCAAGCACACTGATTTCTTAACCTATCGTCACATGACATTGCATCCTTATATATATACACACAAAATTACACACACAGGTCATTCGGTAGGCTATGGCCACAACAAACCGGATTTTTTTAGATAAAGGATAGTTTATACCGGCTTCATCTACCAAAAGGTAGAATCAGACCAATTATTACAAAGTTAAACCACGGTACATGAGAACCATCATGCAAACGTTCACACCGACACTGAGAGATAACAAAAAACAAGAATAAATTCCTGACTAAGTATGACCAATAAACCTAGTTGATAACCATCCATTGGATTTGAAAAAATGCAATGCTATATGAAGCTTCAGGTAAATAATTGCTCATGCGTTAGCATATATGAGGCACGACACTGGTACTGGTGTCCAAGGACCAATCGAAGTGTTGTTCCCGGCAGGAGGGATGCCGCCACTTGCGAGGGCAGCGAGCAGCACGTTTGGCTCATAGCCGGAAGGCGCCACATGGAAGCTAGTGATGTGCAGGGCTGGTGTCCAATAAGGACCAATGACGACGAAGGCCTACTAGTTGGGGGTGCCAGGCCATGGGCCGAGAGTGACGGACGCGGGGGCAGAACTTAGCATGGACCAGCCAGGCCTGGACCATGCCGACCATGGGTTGAAGCCGGAAAGTTATTCGCCCATGGTGCAGTGGAACAGGAGCTAGCTACCGGTGGTGGTCATGGTCGTTGTTCCGCCGTGAACGCTGGCCAGATCCGCCGGGGCAGGGCCACCTGTTGTAGAGCCGATAAGTATCAGTCGGGGCCGATTCCCGGCCTGGTCACCATGTCGTGATGGGCGGCCAACTTGCCATGCTTGAGGGTAGAGCCCTCCTGCGGGTGGAAGGAGCCGACGGAGAGGAAGGTGAGCAGCTGCTGCTTGGAGTTGATGGTATGGCGATATTTGTGGTTGAGCCAGCATAGCATATTCAGTACTTGGGAGGGCTCGGAGACCTCATGGATGAGGTTGTGAAGGGCGTCGATAAGCTCCTTTTACTCAGTGATGCTGAGGCCAACTTGGTACAGATTGAATAACTCTGTCTGTAATTACGCGACATGGTGGATCTGATGATCAAGGAAGAGGTTGATGATGGCGGTCCAGACTGCATGAGCAATGGTGTGCAGGATGCGGATGATCCGAAGTATGTTGCACATCGCCGTGTTGTAGAGACAATTGACCAAGCAATTGACCGGCCATGAGCCATTAGCACGGTGAGCAGCTGAAGGTGTGGCTGTGAGGGGTGGTGAGGCCGAATTTGCTGGTGATGAAATCCAAGGAGCATCACCATTCATGCTGCTAGTTGGGATGGGCGAGGTCGAAAATGGTGGCACATGAGATTTGATGTTCAGCAGTTGGAGCCAAGCAGCAGATGGAGGGTGAGCTTGTGGTGGCGGCGACGGCAGGGATGGAGGTGATCGATGGGAGCCAGCATCGCTTGGAACGTCGGTAGCGCCTGTAGAGAAGAAGGAAGAGTTCTCGGGACAGTGGCCTTGAACTCGAAGAGAACATGTTGAGTCCATGGGGAGCAGCGAAAGAGAGAGCGAGTGCCGGTGACAGGGACCAAGCTGGTTGAGTCCAAGAGGAGCAGCGGAAGAGAGAGTCAGTGCTGGTGACGGGGACCAAGCCGAGCTATATGATGCCATGAAACATGAATGGATCAATCAATGAATTGTATCGATCTCATGAATGTGTATATTTATGCAATTACAGTCTACTGGAAAACTCTACAGGCGCTAGCATTTGCGAGTGCACATGGTGTCGTGTGTCATGTGAGCACCTGGCCTGCAAAGCTGTTAAGCCTGGGAATCGCAAGTCTCTGCTAACAATGACAATAATCCAGAGGCGAAGCGTGGCGCCAGCTTGTTAGGCTTCCTTTGGGAGCCAGGAAAGGCACGATTCAGGTTTCAGAGTCCCGCTACAACGAGCGGAAGGCTTCCCCTAACCCCTGTTGCTCTTTGCTTTGCTTCGTACTCCATTTCTCGCTGCTGCACGACGTTTCCCTGACCCCCTGTCGAACCAGCAGCACGGCAAAGAAAGAACAGCAAGACTGGGGAGCGATGCGCGCCGCACTCCGTGGTTGGGGAGCAATGCCCGGGAGGTAGGGCCGGGCGCCACAATCACAACCTCGTTTTCTCCTTGCCACATTAGCGTCGGGGTCACGCTGTCCAGGAACGTGCTGAGTTTTTCCAAGGAGGCCAATGTGTTTTTACTATATGTGGAAATTGTATGTTACTGTAGTAGTACATACTGATCTGGACGGTGCTACAACTGCTTAGAAATATTGTTGCTGGTCAGGGTAATCATCGATTAAGATTTCTATGCTTCCCTTCACATCTGCAACACTTCCTCTCCCGTAGTCACGTTCACAACACTTCCAAGGAGGCCAATGCAACATTGGCTGCAGCCAGGCATGATCAATAGTTGTTCAATATCCAAGGAGCGGGTCCCCTCCATGCCCAAGTGCCTCAGCAGCAGATTCATCATCCCTCCACACGGTTGATGATTATTATATTTATATTGTCATCATAAGCATGTTTTTTTCTTCTAAACATTGGCATTGTATTGGTAACACTTTGTGGGTGGGAGAATCCATAATGGTATATGTATGGACGCCTGAACATCATATTTGCCTTCTCTTTAAGTAATTAAGCCCCCCCAACACAATTCACACTACATGGCCATTATAAGAGAAATATTAGAAAAGCGCCTTTGTCGACCACTGCAACCAAAACTATGCATACCGTTTTGCACTCAGACATGGTTTAAGCTTATACTATTTAAATCTGCTATACATTTTTCATTGAACATCTAATATATATTTAGTGTCTAGGCTGAAAATGAATGTCTACATCATTGTTATCATGCTAGACATCTTTTGGTTAAGTAGGTCAAGGAGAAATTGGGGCCACATGATGATCTTATGATAACCAAAACAAATGATCCCAAATTTTGTCACAAATGACCATTGAATCTATATCGTCATTGGTACCACTACAAGAAATGTGTTGGTTTATGACATACAACCGAAAGGTCACTAAATTGGTTTGTTTATGACATTTGCTTTGGAAGAATTTCAATTTAGTGATATAACTAAATGAATGTCACAAAAAAATGACTTAAAGGTAGTCAAATTACATATTGTGACAATATTTGTCCTGCAATAAACACCAATTGCCGCTGTCATAAATTTGGAACAACGATGGTGTGTGTCCAAAAAATATTTTATATGACAAATGTGGTGTGTCATAAATTCATTTATAGTTTTTAAAATATTATTTTTCCAAGATGGTTTGTGGACGATCTTTGATTCCTCAATGGTGTCTTTCTTTTTTTCCCTTTCCCCTCAATGAACTCAGCCAGGGCCTGTTGCAGACTGGAACCTGAATTAATGTGTTAAAATATTTTGTCATTTTCATCGGTCACCAATACCAAAATCGAAAGTAATAAACTACAAAATACCATGTATTAAAAATTATGGTCCCATTGATATAAACATATCAAAGATTGTTGAAGAAATAGAAATCAATGTGTTTTTATAAATTGACATACTGTGTTCTAACAGAAATAAATAAAATATCATGCTTTGTACCATCTGAACCACTCGGTTCGGTGCTCCATAACAGAAGGAACTACTAATACATCAAAATTTGCTTCCTTCATCCATGTTAACATGAGACGAAGGTGCAGCAAGGTGCAGGAATTCTTCTAGTTAATAATGATTTGAGTTTGTACTAATATATAATATGCCAACTAATTTTACTTCTCGGGTGGTAATCGGATGCCCTGAGTTGGAACGACACCATCATCTCGCTGATACCATACCAAAGGTGGAGAAACCTGAGAGGGTGACTGAGCTGAGGCCCATTAGTTTGTGCAATGTGGTATACAAAGTGGTGTTGAAGGTGCTTGCCAATCAGCTCAAGACTGTGCTCCCAGATGTTATTACCCCCAATCAGAGCGCTTTTGTTCCGGGGAGGCTGATCTCTCGATAATGTTCTAATTAAGTATGAGCTTTTACCCTCCACCTGTTAAATAAGAGGGAAGGGAACATGGGGTTAGCAGCAATTAAACTGATATGAGTAAGGCCTATGACAGGGTGGAGTGGTGTTTTTTGAAGAGAATGATGCAAATACCCGGGATTTCATGAGCAATGGGTTTCACCGATCATGGAGTGGGATAAACGGGTCCAAGATAGGGTGAAAGTGAATGGGGAGCTATCAGATATCTTCACGCCGTAAAGAGGTCTTCGCCAAGGTGATCCATTGTCACCGCATTTTGTTCCTCTTATGTGCTGAAGCTTTTAGCTTTGTTGAAAAAAGGGGAGAATGATGGAAAAATTTTAGGGAGTTAAAATCTGCAATGGAACTCCAAGCATTTCACACTTATTGTTCACCGACGACTCTCTAATCTTGATTCACGGAATGAGGGGGGGATTGCAAGCACCTGCAGGATATACTCCAATTATATGAGAATTGCTCTCGGCCAAGTCATTAACAAAGCAAAAATCTGCCATACCTGCTCAGCAAGAACACAAAGCCGTAAACAAAAAAGGTGGTGTGTGACCTTCGCAAGTTACCAAGGAAACTATGAACGAAAGATACTTGGGACCGCCAAAGGCATGCTGGTCACCCAAGATGAATACGCTCGCACTGAAGGATCGATTTGGAAACGGATGGTGGGTGGAATGAGAAGTTTCTATCTTGGGTAGGGAAAGAAATCTTGATCAAGGGGGGTGGCTCAGGCTATACCGATATTTGCAATGGGCTACTTTCGACCGTCCAAGACTCTATGTGATCGATTGGTGCTATGGATTTGCGTGTTCTCGTGGAACCATCGAAGGAAAGAACAAAATCCACCGGCTCGCCAAGGAATAGATGACCAAACCAAAGGAAGAGGGTGGACTGATTCGTGAGACATCCACTGCTCAACATGGCTATGCTTTTTGCCAAACAGGGTGGCGGTTGTGGTAAGACACAGTGCTCACTTTGTGCAAGAGTGTTAAAAGCCAAATATTTCCCAAATACCAATGTCCTAAATGCCAAGCCGAGAGTTGGAATGTCGTGATACCTGGAGAAGCATTTGAATGGGATGGATGTTGTAAAGAAAGGGATGATTTGGAGAGTGGGAGATGAGCCAGATCAATATGTGAGCGACTTTGGTGGACCCAAGGGGACCTTCAAGACAACCAAGCATGAGGGGATAGACGGTACTTTCAGATGTGAGTTTAATCTCGGTGGACTGACCACCGTAACCGGATGAACAGTTGGTGCGGATATTATCTTCGAGGAGGATGCAACATGAGACCGGCCGCCTCTTTATTCACCATGAAGAGAGAACACATTGGCATGGCATTTTGATGAGCACAGTGTTTTCAGTGTGGGGGCAGCACATATATAGGGGTGGCACGGAGAGCTAGCTCATGAGGACAAACAATAACAACAACCAGGGAGTAGCAACTCGTCAGAATTCTCTATGGAAAGCTATCTGGAAACTGAAAATGTCCCAACAAAATCAAGCATTTACCTATGCATTCGGCTGCTATCAATAGTCACCCACTGGCGCTGCAAACTCCAATCGGTCATGGAATGAAAATTGATATCCATGCCTGTCTGTAAACCATTTGGGAGGATGGAGGTCACTTATTTTTCAAATGCCATCTTGCTGAACAATGTGGGGATTGATGGACTGGAGGCCAATAGAGTGGAGCTGTCGGTGCTAATGATCACCAAAGAGGTTCTGGAGAACACCCTAAGGGCCACAGAGAAAAAGAAAATCCTCATGATCATTGTGTGTTGTGGTTTACATGGTCTGAGAGGAATGCTATCAGGAGGAGGGAAGGAGAAGGAGCCCCCAGCTGCTGTAGCCGTGTGTAGAAACGTGATGTCAGGGAATGACAACAACTCAGATCATACTCTCTGAACCAAATCCCACAACAGAAAAACTGGGAGACGGCCGCCGGTGGGAATGCTGAAGCTGAACCGTGATGCATCCTTTCTGCCAGCAAACACATATTGGCAGTTAAAAATGATCGAGACCTCGACGGGATGTGGTCACGCCCGCAGAGGCAAGATCAATCTCATCTTCAGCCCTTCCATGAACTCATAGCTGCTCTGCAAGGGATCCAAATGGCAGTAAATTCCAGATCGGACTGGTCATTGTGGAAACGGACGCAGGAGTGGTGAAAGCGTCAAGTCCCGGCATATGACAAAAGCGCGTTGGCCATATCATAGATGAGGTGAAAGGTTCGGTAGAATCAAATCTTTTATTGAGTTTGGAGTGTGTGTTTGTGGGAGAGATTATTGTAACTGCCGCCCATGAGCTGGCTATGTTGGGTTTTCTGTGTAGGAGGGGGAGGAGCTAGCCATAAAGCTCACTACCTCACGCGTATTTGCCGCAGTTGGCACCCATTTGTTACAACAAGTAATCACTTCATGCCGAAAAACGTTATTCGCGGACGCTGCTTTAGGCTATTGGTGAGCCAGTTTTTACGCTGCCACCCTTCTCGCTGCCACCACACAGGTTATTGGTGACGCCGTAAAACATCACACCAATAAGAATGACATTGCGACGCTGTTAACAATACCACGATATCAGGAACACGCCACACCAATAAGAACCTATTGGTGACGTTGGATTGAGAATTCTGTCACCAATAACAGTGATAATGAGTGACGCTTGTTGAATACGCCACCAATAGTGGTTATACTAGTGACATGCTTAGTTAATACGCCAATCGATATGTATCACACATGTCACAGTACTATAATTTCTTACACATACAAATACAAATCATCGTGATTCATTATTACCGACCTATATATATATATATATATATATATATATATATATATATATATATATATATATATATATATATATACACACACACATACAGATTCACAAAAGATACCTATATATATAAGTCATCACCGATCTACATACACACGCCCTGATTCATTTAACACATTACATCACACAACATCCTTCTACTTGGGAAAATAGCCTTCTGATTTGGTTCCACCAATCGTAGTCTAACAGACTTTTTAAGAGAAACAACCTGCTTCGACAAAAAGAACAAAGAACGCTTAACTCCAAGCAGATTATGACCAGCACGAATTCAGACACATGATTTCTTATCGCGAAGACACGCGGATTTTGACATTGTAGAAGATTTTAAGACCTTTCCTCGCGGATTCGTTTGAGCCATATATCTTCTGTTATTGTTCAATCACATGCTAATCAAATGAGAACCCAACCCAGAGCTGTCAGTGAAACTAGCAGGGCATACAACTTGTTGGATAGTCACTGAAACAAAACATAGAGCTGGCTATCTTTTTTGATGATTAAATTTACAGCTATGATACCAGTTAAGCACTTGCATGCTGCTAACTTATTTTAATTAAATCAAATAAATTTTGACCTGTGTTCTGAGCAGACCTGTTATACTGCTTAACTAAATTATGCCCATATGGGAAATTGTGTAATGGCTCGGAGGAAGATGAACTGCTTTAGTATTTTTGAGTTATTTTGTTCTAGCCAACAAATTGCAAAATTAACTAAAATTTGTCTTTCTTCTCAAATAAATAAATATGACATATGATCTACAATTTCTAATATCATTATTAAATACTTAACAGATATGCAGGGCATAAAACTTGCTTGCACAGTCAGCCAACCTGTCTCGCTTTTAAATCTTTTAAATTCCATGGAGGTCCATATTAAATGCTAGGTATAATAAAGGATTAACCTAAAAAATCACTATGTTATTATCTAATAGCCATGTTGTCTGAGGTGGGAATTTCCAAGATACAGTAGTAATGGTTTTGTGGGAAACAAAGGATTAACCCAAAATCACTGTTAAGAATATTGTCCTCAGCTATGGTAGGTTCAGGCAGTTGCTTTGCTGCCGACGTGTAATTAAAATGAAATGATTTAGAACAGACCATCATCTCACACTAGCATTCTTATTGCACCCAGATTATTTTTTCAATTGTTTGGCAAACTGCTCCACATATATATGATATATATGCCAACTAATTTTACTTCTCATATGAATGGGCAGAGAAACGAGCAGCAGACAGGAATGGACAGGGATGGAAGGGAAGAGAACGGTTTTACAATATCTTTTAGCATTATTAAATACTACTCTATCCACGCTCTCGCGCGGCGCTCTTTCCAAATTATAAATGTTTTGGCTTAGATGGGAACGTGCTCCAAAAGAAAGATGCTAACTGGCCTTATCCGCCTTTTTTCTAGTGGAAAACCCATGCAAACCACGATAAAAAACGTAATCTAAATTGGGAGGAGTCCGACCTGAAAAAAATTTTTTTCAGGTCCACGTGTAGATGATATGATGATACACAACTTTGGTGATTCAAAATATCTTGTCGGTTTAACCACGCTAAACCAATAAGCATTTTAGTGAGATATAAAAATAAGAAATTTTAAGCCAGAAAGTTGTCCAGGATGATTTGGTAGAAATTTGTTATTTTTTATATCTTACAACGAAAAATCGAGTTTAGACAAGATATTTTACAAGGTTGTGTATCATCATATCATCTATATGTGTGATTTTTTGGTGAATTTAGATGACTTTTTTTACCTTAACAGTGGTTTGCACGGATTTTCACAGGAAGTTAGTTTGCACTAGATAAACAAAAGGATTAACCCAAAAATCCTGTCTAGATACACGTGTAATGGTTACTAACATGCATATTTTTCAATTATTTGTACTATATATAATATGCCAACTAATTTTACTTCTCATAAAATGTATCTTATAGTTTACAATATCTTTTAGTATTATTAAATACTACTTATCTCCATTCCAAATTATAAGATATTTTAGAAATGCATCTTATAAATCGCTATTTTTACAAGCTATGTGTATCTAGATCTATAATGTATGTCTAGATGTATAGTTTGCAAAAAAACGTAGATACATATATTGTATGCATAAAAATAAAAAAATATCTCATAGTTTTATAGTTTAAATAGAGGGAGCTAGAGAATGCGATGTATAGGTAATGCTATCCTATTTGGAATAGTTAGAGACGGACACCGTGTTGAACACCGGAAGGGGATAACTTCACCAGGCCAAGGATACGCGGATTCCTAATGTATGTCGTCTACGCTCGCCATGCTTGAAAGAAAAGAAAAAGTTAAGAGTTTCAGAAGGCAGGTTCCATCAAATTTTTGTAATTTAGTACTACTAGGTATATAAATTTGTTCTAGTGTGTCTCTACACATCTCCAGCAGTTACTGCAATTATTCGTGTTTATGATTAGTGAGCTTTTATGTAAAAAGCTCATCTCATGTGAGCACAATCGTGAGCCTCGGGACTATCATAGTGTTGCACTCCAATGAAAAATAGGGAAAAACATGGCGACTAAGAGGAGCAGAGAAACAACCAGAATTAAAACTAAAAGAGATATCACTAGCACAACCTACAAAATATTTCAAATTATATAGATCCCCTACAATCAAGTAGCACAGGAGTATAGGCTAGACAAAAAACACAGTATGAGATGTTTTTGGAGCCCATTGCTACCCGTTCAGCTGCTTCCATGGTAGGACCATGACAGTCAAGACCTAATCAACAACCCCCTGACCTGAGCTATCCGTTTCATTTCCCTGCTGGACAGTACAGCCAGTAGCCTAGTCAGCAAACGCCGCTCACAGCCGGCACCACCAGAGACTCAAGTCCTGTGGACAGTAGGAACACGCATGAACCATGAAGAAGCATGACACAAAGGACAAAAAATCGCAAATAACGTGTGCTGTGCCCTTCCATTTCCCAAGACGCTGCTAGCTAGCGAGTGGTGACCAACCACAGTGCTAACAGCATGAAGCGCATTCGTGACGAGGAGAGAGGAGGAGCAGCAGCAGCCTGCACCCATGGCGTCATCATCCCCAACTAGTAACCAGTGAGTAGCTCCATCATCTCTAGTCTGTACTAGGTCATCACGGTCTTCTCTGATCTGGTAATCATCTGATTTTCTATTTGTTTGGTCATGCGGAATAAAGGCGGCCAGCCACTGCGGGCGACACCATCTGGAACCGTTGAGCGGCCAGTGATGACGTGGGACGATGCAGCTCGACTTCCATGCTGAGCGTCAGGATGTGTTCAACGACACGGCGAAGTACCAATGAGTTCCTCACGTCCTAAGCCAAAGATCTGGTAGATCGGTGCACATTCATCCTTGCAATCGCTTGCGTGCTAACCTGCTGATCTGGAACTCTAGCTAGATCCAGATCTTGCTGGAGAGATGCAGCATCTACCACGCACAGCTAGGCACCTAGCGCAGCAGTAGACCAGTAGCCAACTTGGGGCACCGGCTGCCATGTTTCATGGAGCAAGATCATGCATCGGCCTGATGTGTTTTTTTCATGGATTGACTGCAGCGTCGGCGTGAGGGCACAGTGGACCGCATGAAGGTCATGCTTCGTGGAGCACCCTGATCTGAAGCGTCGTGTGAACATGTTCCTGCCAGCACAGTAGGAGCTCAGCCTCAGCGACAGTGACGATGACCAGCATGAAGCAGCGCCAGCAACTCATAACCTCCTGCAGGGAAGACCTGCCCAGCGTGATTGAGTAAATCAAGTGTTTCCGTGCTCATAGCAGGTCTGGCTATGGCTAAACACTGTTGCCGTTGCTTAATTTCATTGCTTTGCCATGGTCTAGCTGCACTGCTACAGCCTGCAGTCATCCATGAATTCCTATTTAATGTCGGAACTCGAACGATCTATACTGAGGCACATACTATGGTCGTGCTGATTATCTTGCTGACGCTGTATCTGTCATCGTTGCATATTTCTATTTTGAATTTCTCAAATTGTTTAATTTCATCCCCATATTTTATTGATCGATCGATTATATGCTTTATTTTGTATATTTTTTTGATGCGCTGAAATAGATGCAATTTTGTTTGTACTAGTGGGGAGATTATTTGCTAGCATAAGGGCACACCACATGGTAATAGCTAGGATTTTCCTTTTGGCCAAAATCTGCTGCCTACATTTCTGATACATATCATGTTTATCTGTTTTAGTTAAACTTATTTAAATTCAGTATTGCTTTTTTTGTTTGATTTCCAATATGCCTTGTTTGACACTATCATGTGTGATGGTGCTTTATTTTGTGGATAGTGCTAAAACCCTCATATAGAAGCATATAGCCAGTCGGTAGCGAAGGTATTGTTTATCTAAATGATAAAACATGATAACATGATACATTAACAGATGAAAGGAAATTCATATTATTTCAGTCCTATCTAGAGGCATCCTGTGTTTTATGGAAAGAGGTACACTCTGTTGCGCTCAACCTACAGTAGCTAACAGAAGATTAAGTGTGTCTTGCTCTCAAATTTGTTGGGAACTGAAATTCGAATATGTCTTTATGTCGTCTATATCTTTCTTGCGGAACTTGTCGCCAACTAGCTGTTGTAATCATGTGTCGTATTGATAGGATGGCACAATACTCCTGAGGATATCAATTATTGCTGTCTAAACATTTCAAAGGGTCAACATGCATGCCATATAAAAAAATATGGATGTGAATATTGACATATAGTCCTACGAATTTGAATTCTTCCTGCTTCATGCTTCCCTTCATGCAGAGAATCAGAGCCTTTTCATTTCTGAGTTTCAATAACGTTTGTTAGTCTTTTCCTTCCGCTTCACCTCCCTCACACAACTAGGCAGTGAAGGCAACTTGTTTGAGTCTTCGCTGGAATATATTAGTGTATGATGCTTCAAAATTTTTAGCCAGATGTTTTTTGTTGTTCATTCAGTAGCATGTTGCCATTGTTCGACTCAGTGATGTGAAAAAACACTAGCATTTTTTGTTTCAGAACAAACTTTCCTAGTTTCTGAAACGATGTCATCTAGTAGTCAACCCCAATTCTATTTTTTCTTTCTAAATTCTACTTAATATTCTGTGGATTGGTGCATATAGTCGGGTCCTCTTTTCTTTTTCAGTAAATGTCTTCGTGCCTCATACACATGACACTAAAATGGGTAGTTCTAAAAAAGAATAAGAATTTAATTTGTAGAAAGAATTTGAGTTCTCCTAGGGCACTCAGCATTGTGGGTGGTTTCTAAATTTCATGCAGAGCAACCAAAGTTCAAATCGACTTCATCAGATATCACTACCTTAGATGGCACATCACTACCTGTGTTCAACCCTCACTGCGCAATAAAACCAGCAGTGATGGGCCGGGGTTCACATCCCTGCAGTTTTTTAAAACCAACAGTGGTCACAATCTTCACTTTCGATTCATTTACTAAGCTGGCAATGTTTTGTTGAGCCAAAGCCAGTAAGTTGAGGAAACTAACGTTGCTGGTTCATCACCAAAGCCAGCAGTTTTTCATTATATTGTGTGTAGATTTGATTTTGAACTCTAAGAACATGGCTTCAGTTTACTTCCCTCCTGGACAATAAAGTATTTTTCCATCCTTTCTCATTATCTCTAGCATTTCCAACCATCTAGTAGCTGAGAAATGCCATCCATGGTCATGCTAGGGTGTCATCAACTGCATAAACATGTCATCATAGGTAGCCATAGGTTATCTGTTGTCACCCGTTTCCTCGTTGTTAATTGCCTCAGGGCATGGGCGGCTAAGCGTGCCAGGCAAGCATCACATCGTCACTTTTTTCTTACGGAACATTCTCACCAATCTCCCCATTGGTTACTCCATAGTAGTTTCTCATGAAACCCATATGAATCAAGTGACATTGTGTAAGCTCCACGATACTCCATTTTCTGAGATTGTAATGGTTTGAGGAACATGCACTTTATTATTTTTGAGTTATTTGTACTAATGTAAATGTACTAACTCATTTTTACTTGAAATAAAAATGTGTTATGATTTACAATATCTTCGTGTTGTTATAACTACCAACAAATATGTTAGTGCATTAAGCAGATAGCAGAGCCGTAGTCACCATTGAATTAGTATTATTAAATACAACTCCCATCATGCTATATTATAAGATGTTTTAGCTTTTTTCTTGATATTAATTTATTATGTATGTAGACACACACATGGCTAGATGCATAGCAAATATAATGTATCTCTAGTAAGGACCAAACGTCTTAGAATTTGGAATGGAAGGACTAGTAAATAAGTTGTATGTTGAGTTCAACTAAATCAAATAAACAACATAACTTCCGTGATAAACACAAGGTACAATAAAGGATTAATTCCACATGAAAATTGAGCAGGTATTGACCCATCTTTTACTTAAATAGGTGACTACTGTTTTGCAGCATGCGTCTGTTATTAGGTTAGCCAAGTTGTTGGATATGTGTCGAATATATGTACAAGTTGGGTTACACTAGGACTTGAGTTTATTAGGAGGGCTAGGATAGAGTTGGGGTCGACTCACGATCCTAGGGAGCCATAAATATGAGAGCAACCCATGTAGTAAATCCATGAGAGACGCACTTGGTGGCTAGTTTAGGTGATGGCGAGGCCGCTGGATCGCTCGGATGCCGGTGTAGCTACTGATTATGGGGGAGGAGCGTCCGTAGTCGTAAGCCTCGAGGATTAGGCACATTGCTGAACCTTTGTTATCATGCCTTGGTGTCATTCTTGTTGGCGTATCTTCTTCTATCGGTAATTAAGCTTTCCATGTTCGCCGGTTAGTAGATCCGCTTTGGGCTGAATCTCAACCGTGCACTTTAACAAGTGGTACCGCAGCTAATTTCATAGAAGATGATCGTGGGGGACAAAGGTAATGGATATATTCCGCACAGCACAAGGTTCACACAGTATATGTCCTCGAGAGAGATATGGCGCAAGGTGAAGCATGACAGCAATCGACGACTCGGGATCGGTGGAGTTGGAAAACTTCGTAAACGGGTGGTCGAACCGGCCCAATAGGCTGCAATCAGATTCATCCAAACGTGAGATCGGATTGCTGGTGGCTGCTGTTCGATAGGGGTCGGTCGACGTGATAACTAGATTTAACGGTGCCGGCTGGAAGACGTTATAGATGAAGACGGTGGCTTTCGGCGGAAGTTCGATCTTGATCGGGGTGGTCGTTGCAGAACAGAGCTGCAACGATGGTGGTGAAAAACCATGGTGAACTCAACATGTTGATGAAGGCCGAGTTGCTCACGGTTGGGCAATGACAAGTCGCTAGAGTTATTTTTCTAGAGACCAAAGTTGGATACGAAAGACGCTGCAGACATTCTGCTTGGCGTGACTGCAGTTCGGCGTGCCAACTCATATGTGTAGCAGAGCATGTCCAATCAGGAGTTGGAGGCTGGTTGATAATCAAGCAGTAACGGAAATTT